>OX438861.1:4555396-5147486 GCA_949315895.1 Anania crocealis | reverse complement strand
CAGCCGCTGTCAACAGTTCCCCTAAATACATTAGTCTATTGAATCGCAGGGCGTCCTACACTAAGAATTAGTCTGTTCCAACATTGTAGGTTCTACGGCAGAGGTGACTAACCCACCACCACATCAGCATGCCAATTTTTTGGGCTTTGTCAATGGCTTTCATTGTCTGATAAATATGATATTTTGCAGGATTGTTGAACTTGGACTTAAGGCTGTACAGCATTTCCGCCAGATTCGAAACGTCTCTGCCATCACGACTTTTTCATCGGCAAAACGGAGGTGTGAGATGTACACCGTGCAAATCAATACTGCCTCAATCCGCGTCGCAACAACTGAATGGGTTTGGTTTTCTGGTCCTGTACTTAGTCCAGTTACATAGTCAGGGCGTCATACAGACATCTCATTACCTCAACGTAACGGCAGTCAACTTGGCACATCGCTGCATGGTTTACGTTGCAATCGTATTACCAGTAGTTATTGATATTGTACTGAAACAATATATCATAAAAGGTAGATGCTTTTGAACCTGATTCCAAAGCCTACTTTTACTCATATTATTACAAAAAACTATATAAGATTGCGACGATTTAACTGTGCCTAAAGGAAGACCGAATGCCAATTTTACAAATAAATATTTAAAAAAAATTATAACAATGCATTGAAATATTTGAAACTAAATGCGAATTCTGTTTTGAATCTTACCGGCTTAACACTGATGATCGTAAGCCAATCGAATATCTCGAGACAAAACATTGACACCATCGCATCGTGCAGTGTAAACGCACAAGGTAGCACAATATAGGCAAAATTTTGAAACTCATCGTTAACACGTGCGTTGTATTGCACAGCATGCGACTTTCGTTTTCATCTCGCTTTCAACGGAATCTTGTATGGAATCTCAGGATTCCCTACTTTCTCAAAAAGGGCAGACTGTTGAGATTGCTAATTGTGCTTTTGGAAGAAACAATCGAAATATTTATTACTTCGATTGTCGAAACCTGTCGTCAATTTTAGGACAGTCATTTTCATTAGTAGCCCATCTCTCACATGTAAGGTTTTTCTATCAGGACAATTTTGCCTTAGTCGTCGAGTGTAGCAGGCATGTTGGCCATCACAGATCAAGGCAGATGCCACTGACCGTTTTTATCTGGCATATTTCCGTTTTCTACCTAAAATGAATAAAATAATGTCAAAAATAAAATGTTAAATTGTAGCACCGGAAGGCGGAATCAGTATACTCTCTTGCGCCTTACTTCTAATAATCATACTGCAATTCTATTTGTGTAATTTTTTGATAACCATAATTACTTTCGGTTTTAATCAGATCATGTTAATTATCTTATTCACACGTTCATCTATTACAGCTCAATGATCACATAGTTTATCTTTACTAAAACATTGATATAGTTCTTCATTACACTATCAATTAAAACTTTTTTGTGTTCATCTAAACGAAAGTTAATTTTACTCTCAACAATGGTGAAGCCATGAGAATGTTTTAGTGTTATTTTCTTTGGTCTATTGTTTACATCGAAATTCATAGCTTAAAATTTTTCTTCATCAAAATCACAGTAATCTTATTTAAGTGTGATAACTCTATTGTTGGTCTTTTCTCTTAAGTACTAAGATATTACGAGTGTTGAATGTGAATGTGTTGTGCTAATTGAACTCAAGTATACTTGATGATAATGATCTAAGCAATAATGCGACATAGAACAGATGGTGCTTTTTTATAAAAGAAAAAGGCTTTCTAAAGGTTTACCAATGAATATAATACACATCTTTCTACAAACTTTTCATGTAGATATTTCTAAAACAGTTTTTTCCGTACAATCACAAACAATTCCTCATAAAATCCTCCCCTGATCATAACAAACAAAATAATAACAATTATCCAAATCGTTGTGGCCGTTTGAAGTGATGCGCTGACATACATTTTGGTAATTGATTTTCTTACATATATATTTTATCTATTAGCAATGTTTTCAAATTGGAAATGCGATCGAAAACAAACTCAAAAAAATAATAATACCCAGAAAAGCTACATCTTGATTCTTCAGAACTAGCTACTCAATTTAGGATTGCTTGTTTTCTTGCCTTACAACACAATCCTCATTCCCATTTCTAAACGACTACTTAACCCAATTATTTTGACCTGATTCTAGGGTCTTCTGTCCTCATGAAACGCTCGCATGCTTTGAAGAAACGGTTTCATCCAATTTTCAAACCACTTATCCTATTACATTATCATTCGCATGCAAATAAGTTATGGTTCTGGAACTATGGCGACCAATTGGTAGTCTTGTTTTACATTTTGGTTGTTACCCTAACATATCCTTCAAGAGCCATTGCAAATATCTTTGTTAAACATATTTTTTCTTACCTTCATCACCATCATATACAGAATGAAATTTTAACCACCTTCCAAATTTTATTTTAACAATCTACGAGACAAAAAACAAATGACGTATTTTTTCTTGTAGTATAGCCCAGTACAAAAATGTCAAGATAAATTACTTAAAAAATGTCCGACAAAAATTTAATATTTTTCACTTTTTTTTTATGCTATGCGCATCTCATTCTTTTATTACGATACTATTCATACGTTTTTGATTTTTCCTTCAAACCTTAACAGGCTTAGGACTGTAAAAATTGAAAACTATATTTTCGGGTTAAAACTTGATTTTGAAGGTGATGAAAAATTCCAAAGAAAAATCCTAGAACCTTTCCCAAAGGACGGTTTTTTCATAATCGACACTCTTAGCAAGTAGGTTGGTGATCGCAGTTTTATTAATGGTAGCGAAAAGTCTCGTGGTATGTCTCTAATGGACCTACTCGTTGTCTTCAGCCTGTACTCCTTTATCGTACGACCAGGGATGTGCACAGCAAGTCTGGGTAAGGAATCTGTATTCCTAACTACTGTACTGCTACCTAGGTTTTAAAATTTAACTATAGGAGTAATATTGTAGGGATTAGTATTTTATTTGGTTGGACGTAGTAGTTAGGGTAGAAAAAATAAATAAAGTAACAGCCTATAATCATCCCACTGCAAGGATAAGGCCTCCATCATTGAATTCAAGTTACCACAGCAATGATGGGTGTACTGGCGCAATCACCACGCTTGCCAAATGCGGGTTGGTGATCACAAACCCGAGCAACGTTCGAAAATTCGAAACTTTTTGTTGCCCGACCCGGGATTCGAACGGGACCCCGAGATCTTGGCCCGGTATCTTATTGACTTGTATGGTGTGCTCGCTACTGCTGACGACACCTGCATAATATAAAAGGAGAAGTTATGGTTGTTATGGTATTTTAACCTTATTTTTTATATAAATTATTAATTGTTTATGTTTGTACTTAGTTATGTTTAAGTTATGCTAGAAAGACAACACATTGATATTTTCTATCAAAGAAATTAACTACTTAAACTTTGTGATATATTTTACTTATTAAGATCGGAAACTGCTTCACTTCGTTTATTACGTCCGAATCAACATTGATCTACAAGCATCTGATTACCTGTATGATCCGGTAATAAAAACGTTTCATTCACCAATATGGCACTTCGATTTCATCATCCTGCCATAAAATCGGCAACACCCATTGATAACTTGGTCTGAATGTGTACAGTCACGACTTTGTTTTGCATTCAAATTTGGACTTTACTTCTTTGTATTAAGCACCTAAGCTTACGAGTTTCATATACACTTGAACTTTACACTTCCGTGTTCACTTATGCAAGCGTTCGTCGATTTAGTGCGTTGACTTTTAAGTTCTTTTTAAAATTGAAGTAGTATTTCGGTCGAGTTGATTTAGAGCCTGCACATCTCAAACTCGTTCCTATGTAGATACCCTAGTATATCTTAACATAATTAAGCATTGTCGTCTGTACCTACATGAATTATTTTTTGTTAGATAAAAATACTTTTTTTGGTGTTGTTTAAATTTAAGCAGATTTTTTTTGTACAGTTAGCTTTCTTAGACATAATTATTTCATCAGATCAGATATAATTATGAAATTACTATACCCATCTTTTTTTTTTAGATACAAATACATATACAAAAAATATCTCCTAAGTTTAAAATCATAATTTAACTTTCTCTTGAGTTTTGGTAGCTCAATAGTTAGATCAGTTGCCTGTCAGTGGCAGGTTGAGGGTTTGGGCCAAAACTTAAGCTGTCGAAATTTACATTCACTGTATTTTATATTAGTTTAGTAATAAGGAGCTTTATATTCATATTCATATTCAGATTCATTTATTGCACCTTGTTGTATACATTGGTGTTACATAGAGTTTTAAAGGCACAAACAAGAACCCTGTAACGGCACAGCAAAAATACTTAAACATAGAACTTAATTAACTAATTTTATATTATGATTACACATAAATACATCATAACAAATTATCATCTGAAAATTCCTATAGAATAGTACGCCTTTCAAGTACAAGGTTTAGTTTTAATATAAGTATAATCTGCTAAACTTCTAAATTTACGTATCGTTACATTTATAACTCGAATCATTTGTTTCTTGGTTCATAATAACTTAATACATTCCGTGGAAAAAGTTGAAAGCTATCTCAAATCCGTGAGCCGGTCACAGTCTCATAACTCTTAAACTCTGAATCTATTAATACTTCGCTCACCGCACCAAAACTAAATGTAATAGGTGGGTAATAAAAGTAACACTTTGTACAGTTATGAGAATAAACATTAGTCAATTATAGTTACAGTTGGACTTTTCCCAAAAAATGTAGTAGGACAGTATACCACCACTTTCTTTCTTATGGGTGACATAAAAGGCGACTTAAGGATTAATGACCCCTTTTGCTTTTATAGACGAACAAAGAAGTCCAGAAGGTGATGGGTAACATTTTCTTCCACCATTTGATTGGCTAAACCATTTCTTCTAGTAGGTACGGTCGGCAAATAAAGTGGTGTACCAGTTTTGTCAAAATTTCATGTGTCAGTAATAGCGATACGGACTATGAAGTTTTAGTGATTAGTAGCTGTCAGAATATATTTGCATAGGAAAATAAACCCTGTTATGCTCTGACGCGCGAATGACTTTCAATTTTAGGGTGATAAACCACTTTACGTACGTACCGTACGTACTATTGGCTGCACCAAACTACGATCGCTACATTTTGGCAACTACATGATCCTAATTTTGATGAGGCTTAAGTCTCGCTGTGGATTGATGAGTTAATGATGATGATGAGCTACTTATAGGAAAACAATGTTATTAAATTAAGTTTACCTACGTACTATTACTACGTTTCATTAAATCACGGAATATTTTCAACTTCTTATTAACCTTGTCTGTTCCTCGTTTTACTCTTTAAAGACTTATAAAGACCGTTCCGTACTTCAAGAGACAAAAAAAATATGGTGATCGCAATTTGAGCAATGATTAGGAGAAGACGCTACTGCTCATCTTTCCTGCCATTCCTACTGTGTAGCCTCTAACGAGGACGGAAAAATAAACGACTTTTTATTCTTTTTATACTTTTTATACTTTTTATTATTAATAAACGTTTTTAAAAGAATATAGCCCAAAGCCTTCCTCGATAAATGGACTATTCAACACAAAAATAATGTTTCAATTCGAATCAGTAGTTTCGTCGGTCAAACAAACAAACAAATAAAAAAACTCTTCAGCTTTATAATATTAGTATAATAGACACAGATAAGTATACAGGATGAAATTTTAACCACTTTCCAAAGTTTTTTTAGGCGTTCAGTATCGTCTTTAGAGCCCATATATCAAGTAAAAAATTTAAACCAAGTTTTCACCCGAATATTTTTCGCAATATAGTTTTCAATTTTTACGGTCCTAGGCCTGTTAAGGTATAAAGGGAAAATCAAAAACTTACGATTAGTATCGTAATGAATGAATGAGATGCGCATCGCGTAAAAAAAGTGTTGCTAGGCGGCCGTATCAAAAATTTTAGATTTTGGGCGGGCATTTTCTAAGTGCTTTATCTTGAAATTTTTGTACTGGGCTATACCAAAAGAAAAAATACGTCATTTATTTTTTGTCTCGTAGATTGATATATTAAAATTTGGAAGGTGGTTAAAATTTCATCCTGTAGATACCTAAATAAATGTGGCCAACATCACATACATTGTTATAATCCCAACTTAAGTAACTATCACTCGTATTTCGGAAATCAGAGATAACGAAGGTAACACAAATACCCAGACTTGAGAAAATGTAGAAAAACTATTTTTTAAATACTTTTTTCCACATTGACCCGTTCGTAAATCGAACCCGGGACCTCGGAGCAGGTGACACTTTGAAAATCGGTGTGTATGCCACTCCGCACGGAGGTCGTCCAAAATTTTAGATATACTCGTTAAAAAGAAAAATATTGCATATAGCAATAAATACCGTAGTAACAACTATGGGCAAGTCAAATAAATTAACCGTTTATTAAATGAAAGTCAGAAAACATTGTGGGCTTAATTTAAAAACGTGTCGAACAACATTTTTGTGTCTGACTGTCCCCTGACATAAATAGTTAGAGTTACTACAGCCTTCGCGATTTTACTTTTCCTTTCTTCGGCGTTTTACGTTTTTTTACACGTACATGCTAAAGATGACGTACCAAATAAGTTGTATCAGAGTGGAGATTTAATAACATTATTTAAGCTTTTTATTGTTGACTTACAGTATCTTGGTACTTATGTATTTACTTGTTTGTTTCAGTGAGGCAGGAGATATGAAGATGTACGCTACATCTCTTACTTCATCTTATAAATTATAATCCTAATGATGACGGTCGGCATTTTATTAGTCGATTGTTTCTTTAAATCGGAAAAATTACCCAAATGCTGTAAAGTATTTAAAATATTGGGTTAGATCATAATACAATTTGAAATAATAATGGACGAGAGTAAATTCTGTGAATATTTCTTACATTTCAATGTTCAGCAATAAATCTTTACAGTGTTCAGTGTTTGCGTAAATTCAAATAATTAATTATGAAAAATAGAGATGTCAGATTCTAAAAGTTTTATCAATAAAACTTTTCTTTTAGAGATGTGTGAATATTTTTGTTAGTTGTATTTCTATATGAATAACAATAAAAATTGTGTATCAGAAATTTCAATGTCAATTAGATAATATTACCTTATTTGAATTCGCGTTTATTTTATACTAGCTGTTGCCCACAAATTCGTACGCGTCAATTTCTGTTAATATGATCACGATTATTTTTGCCACATTTTTCACTGATGCTTTGCGTTTATTGGTCGCAGCGTGATATTATATAGCCTAAAACCTTCCTCGTTACTTGGACTATCCAACCCAAGAAGATTTTTTCAATCAGTACTTTCCGAGATTAGCACGTTCAAACAAACGAACTCTTCAGCTTTATAATATTAGTATAGATTATATTTTCTTTTATCCAGACCATACAACTGACAGCATTTGTGGTCACGGATAGAGTGTAAATCCATAAAAATATAATTCATTTCAACACAAAACATGGATTTTCATGTTCTGTGCATTTCAGTGTATTGTGTTCGCATAAACTCAAAATTACAGCTAATAGCTTGCTGGTATTTAACAAATAACTCTGTCATACTAGAGCTATGATATGCTGTCCCCTGTCAAATGTGGAAGCGTTCTATAATTAAAGTCCAAATGTCCAACGGTTATAAGTAAGTCAAATAAGACAGATTTGATTACTGATTCATAAGAATGATGAATAAAAAATCCGCAAAATACCAGAAAAAAGTATGCCGCCTAAAAGTTTGGGGTTTGGCGCGGCTTGGCATTCCTTATGTGAGAGTTGGTGTCTCTTAAGGCTTTACGTGAATATACTAAACTAAATGTACGCGTTATGTAACAACACGAATGTCGTACATGTCAATTTTTAATCTCGCTGGACGATGGTCGGTGACTCTCAAAGAAACTTGTCCAGTCATGTTTTGAAAACATAGATAAGTTAATTTTGATTAGCTTGTTCGAAGAACTGTTTGGCGAGCATTTAAAACCTAAACTATGGTGTATATAACTTTAATATATGTAAAATATTTAAATAAAATATAAAGAGGGGGGGGGGGGCAAGGTGGTACTCAAACTGTTTAAGTAGTTAACACTGACATAGTAGGTACCTTAAACATTATTTTCTTAGCAAAGTGAGCGTCCAACATAGAAATAAAAAGGTGAGGGTGTTACAAGAGAAGTGCTTTTTATTGTGTTATTTGTGATAAAATAAACATATATGTTCATAGTTGAATACTGCTATAGGGTGTAAATCATTATCATACTTCATTGGATTGCAAAATAAATCTGCATGATCATAAATTTCATTGAAAAATCTGTTTGAGTATAAATTTAACTTGTCAATATTTACTTTACAATCATTTTTCAAAACCATGCTAAAGTTTAAAAGTCTATTCTCTAAATCGTGGTAGGTATCTAAGTATTACATTACTCTCATACCCTGCCGCGGACAGTTATCGCGGTTATTCCTAATTTATTTCCATTGTGTCTGAAATTGCACGGGATTCAAAGAATTACATGCCACGAAGATCTAGTAACTACCAAAATATATATCTTTTTTTAATCCTAATGCCGAGTCAAGAATTTAGGTGCTTCAATATTAGCATCAAAAGTCAGCTAAATATTAGCATCAAAAGTCAAACCAAGTCAACAATTTTACCGACCAATTTTATTAAAAGCTGCAATGTCAATTAATAATAATAATAGCGACCCCACGAACCTGATTGCTCCCGGGAGTATCCCTGTTCCTCACCTCTGGCTTGCCTTCATTGGTTGTCCGGAGTGAACACTGACGAGGAACATATCTCCCACCTCTTGCTTGGCTTCATTGGCCGGCTTGAGTGGAAAGTTGCTAGAGCAAAAATGCTCGGAGGAAGGAAGTATTGCAGTAAGATGCTTGTAGGGATCTTGAACGGATTACTGAGATTGTCCTGAGAGCCGTGTAATACCTCTCCACTCCTCAAGCACCTCAGGCTATGTTGCCCCCTTGTCGCTACGTCACTATGTGCTAGCGGCCGTTTTCGGGGGGCCATTAAATGAGTTTGCGAGTCACCCCCTGCCATTTTATCCGTGTGAGTAGCATAGGTCAGGCAGGGGCCATAGTCCTTCCATACTCCCAGTTACTCAGTCCACTAGCACCCAAAACCATAGCCCAGTATCCTTTGTATCCACTTTCTGAAATAGTCCTGCACTAACCGGGGGTTGTCCTTGGGTGTACTTGTATAGTGCGCACAGGAATAATCGTCGGCTGGTGTCACATTACATCATTTAGATCAATGTTGTCTAACGGGCCTCTGCGAGTTGGTTTCGGCCCCTCGTATGCCTTCCAAAGGTCCGGGACTCCATAGTCCCATGATAGGAAATGACAAACATAATAATAATAAGTTCTCGAAAACAGTCTTATCACATTATACTGTCATCACAGACAGGACTCAAGCCTGACATTGTGGTGATAGATCGTCAAGATCGATAGTTGACATCGCCGTGCCGCATGACGGCAACCTCTTTAAGGCTGAAAAAGATAAAGAATGTAAATATCTTGACTTAGCTCATGAGGTTGTCGACATGTGGCCCGTCGATTCAGCTGTCATTGTACCGATTGTCGTCTCTGCCCACGGGCTTATAGCTAAGAGCCTCGATAAACACCTCAAGAGGCTCACGTTAGGCGTTTGGGTTAAGAGTACTAAGATACAGAAGGCAGTACTCTTGGACACGGCCCGCATTGTGAGGAGGTTCCTGTCTCTGGAGCCTTAACCACCGGTAGCTTGCATGAACCCTGATCTCGATGCCGGTTGGGAACTATTTTTATATTTTTAAATGTGTTTATTTTTTATAAAGATATTTAAAAATGTAATTTATATGTCGTACAGTTAAATAAAGGTGATAATTTTAGATAAATCAAATGAAATTGATGTAGAAAAATACAGCATGGACTGAAATTTCATAACTGCAACTGGTATTACTGTGCTGTGACAGAATTAGATAAAAATTCCAATACTTTCACAAAAAACAATTCTCTATCTACACTTAAAGTAGTATACAGTATGTTTTAAAATAAGGCAATTCTCATTTGTGTCAAAACAAAAGCATTCTGTATTTTAGTAAGTCAGCGAACATGAGTAAACTTTAAACAAATGACTGCCAAAATGTTCGCGAGCTTGCCTCACGATACATCCTCTCGTGTGTTTTCACAAAAACAGGTGCTACGGAAGCGAGGTGAGACAAGTGAACACTTTCACGGAACACACGCCCGCGCCTTGGTGTGTTCGCTCGGAAGTGGGCTAAAACGAACGATGGTATGTTTTCAATGGGAAATTGTATGGAAATGCATAGGAAAATATGTAATAGGGACAATGTATGCCGGTGCCCTTAGTTGAATCGAAATACTGAGAATCGTATGCATGTGAAACGGAGCAGACAGTTCTGGTGGCTTATATTAAAAATATATTCTTTCGTGCCCCTTATTTTGTAATACATTCTGTCGAAAAAGTATCGCTCATGGATGATTTATTTCTGGTTCGATTTTTTTGTTGTTATATGGAATTTCAGTTGCCTCTATCATTTACAGTTTTATTTAATATAGGTTGATTGGCCTTTTTAGTTAGATCATAGCTAGTGGGTATCGCGAATATCATAATGGCCGAACAAGAGTCAGTCTCAAATGGCATTTTGTCTTCGGATTCACTGAGCATGTTTTTTTCAGTAGCATTGTGTAATTTTTTTTTCATTTGTTTGATGAACCAAATAACCAATGTTATAGGGATTGCAAATAAATATAAAAAAGAAATCATCCATCTTTTTACTTTTTAAGTAGATTTTAATTTTTTTTTTATTGAATGAGCACAACATCACATTATAGTAGTAGGTTAACTAATTTACCTAATATTATTAATTACATTGTTCTTCCTGAATTTAGTAACTAATTAAAACACTTGTTTTTGTAAAAATCAGAACCATATTTATAAGGAAAATTTAATGCTATCAAAATAATTCGAAAACTTCATTCATCATTAATATGAGACAGTGTTTTAGACCTTAAACTTGTATCAAGTGCATGCCACGCTCCAATGTCAACAACGCGTTACGATAACATTACATAGTACTCCGTAGGCTTATTGCACACTAACCTTGTACTTAGTTCCTGTTGAAACGCATAGATGGCGGTACTGTGCGAAGTTTACCATTAGTTTTGCCTTGAATATTATATTCTAAGGCATTTTATTTGCTTTTGATTCTTGAACTAGTGTAAACTTGCATCATATTTAGGAGTCACATTCTCTCCAGTCATTGACATTGGTTATTCCTAGAAAAGGTTTTACTATAACCAACACCCTTGGCGGCCACCCTGGCGATTGCAGTTTAGTGAATTTGTCACAGAAGCTGCTACTTGTCTTCTTCGGTGAACAACAGTCACCCTTTAGTACACCTGTTGGATCAGCAAGGGTAGTAGGTACTAGATGATTTTAGGCAAATATTTCAAGACACTTTTACGATATTAGGGGTTAAAGTATGAAATTGCCGTTTTGTATGGACGAAATCGAGAAAAGTTATTTTTCCATACTAACAATTTTTTAGTTTTTTTAAAAACGCCTAAACCGTTTTCGATGCAATTAAAGGTGAAAGTTAGATGGTTATAAAGCTACGCATTATAGTATTTAAATTTCTGAAAATCAAAGTATATAATACAAATATACTTAATTGAAGCAAGAAGGACAGCTGACACATTGTAAGGGCTCTTTAACGACTTCCTTTGAAGTAATAGGCACTAGTATTGCATTTTTATTTAGTCACAAGTTACTTTATTTAGTTTTTGATACAATACAAAAAGAATTACGCAATAATATGACTATACTTAAGAGCTATAAACAAAATAAAAAGTGGGAAAATAATCGGCCATTTTATACTTTATTATTTTTTAGGGAAATTTTGAGGTTATTACAATAAATTGTATTAACCTCATAATGCATTACATCCCTAAAATCATCTTACTAGACTAACTAGTTAAATATTGATTTAATTTTTACTAGCATTTTATTTTCTTAAAGAACAGTCTAACTGATATAACCTAAGGATATAATTTTGGTGTCCTAAAAATACGGTTATCAAGGTGAAGCGTAATGATGCAATTGATTCAGATCAATTTGGCACACGCAAACCAAATTTACTCAACAAACCTTACTCATTTTAATATCATCTGATATTGTAAAATACATCTTAACAGATTAGAAAATGCATATACCACAAGGTCAAACTGTTTTGGTGACCTAAACACCAATGCAAAAATAATGAATGGTAAATTAATTAACCCACGTGAACTATGGCGTCTGCTATTTCGATATCAAGATTAATAATACAAGTAATTATAATTTCCAATTTATCAGACTTAGCATTTATGGCAATTAATATAAGGTTTGTCATTAGAACAATAATAGTCTTTTTACTAGAAAAAGTGTTTTAAATTGGCTTTGGTTTAAAAACATTTTAAAGCCATCCTTCAGAAAGCACTTTAAGCCGTTGGTCTTGTTTTCTGTTGCAAATTGGTAAAAATAAGTCACGGTTAAAGGCCTCTGATAGGTAACTTGGCAAACTGACCACAATTCTCCAAAAATAATTATTATATGATAAAAAGAAAGAGGACTATTAAAAGTTTTGACGAAGATTTAAGAAACAAAAAGGTGATTTTCATTAATTAAGTATATGTATCGTCTCGATATTCGAATATTTCCATGTAGGTTGTGCAGTTTTTTGACGTACGACGTACAGCAACTCATGTGACAGCACGTCAACCTACCACAAAACGTCAAATTTTCTCAATTGATATTGATCTCTACTCGTTGGACTTAAAGTTGAAAATCAATGAATGACCTTTAACTTTTTGTGTAGGTTGTGACCTGCCGCTGTCTGTACAATCGCCTGACGCGTTTGCCGTCTCCTTATCACCATGACAATGTGTACATATTATATCTTTGTGCACCTGGTTACGTATTAGCCAGGTGTCAAGTGGCGCGGTCTTGACTTTAGCCAGCGCGGGGAAGGGCCGGCATGTGGACGTTAAGATACTAATCATAAGTTGTTGATTTTTCCTTCATTCCTTTCCAGGCTTGGGATCTTAAAAATTGTAAACTATGTTGCGTAAAATATTTTCAAGTAAAACTTGACCTACATTTTTTACTTTATAAATGGGCTCTAAATACGACACTAAACGCCATAGAATTTTAACGATGGTGAAAAAGTTACCTGTATAAGCAACCAATGGCATGCTTACGTATATTATAAATGGGAAAGTGGGTGTGTTTGTTAGTTTGTCCGTCTTTCACGGCAAAACGGAGCAACGAATTGACGTGATTTTTTAAGTGGAGATACGAGTAGTTGAACGGATGGAGAGTGATATAGGCAACTTTTTCTCTCTTTTTAACCTCCCACTTCCCTAAAATATGGAAGTTTGTAAGGAGCATTTCGCAATTTTCAAGGCAGAAAGCTAAAAATTGGTATGCGGTATTTGTGACTAACAAAAAAATCCTAAATCATTTTTTTTGGTAATCCACCTCCAATCCCTTAAAAGAGAGGTTGAAATTCTATTGTAACTCCTAAGTAAAGGCGAGCGAAGCCGCGGGAAAAAGCTAGTATGATATAAAGATGAATGCAATGACCACTCAAATGATAAGTAGGTGTTCATTTGATGAGGAAATTTTTCTGGCACTGATGGTGTAATAGTCTAGTTTCATAGTTTGCATCAATGCCAGCACCACATAAATCAGTTAATACTATTAACTTACGGCCGGTTCTAATAACCTATCTATCTTCAGTTTTAGCATATCGGAGATAGAAAACTACTTTAGTCTTTGTTTCTCTGGACGGAAAAATCAGAGATAGAAACTGTTTCTATCTCCGAAATGTCAAAACTGGCGATAGATAGATTATTGGGACCGGCCGTTAATAGTCTGTCTCGTAACGAAGATAAAAACCAAATGCCAACTGAATCTAAACTTCTCTTTATAAAGCGCGTGAAGTCTTCAATTTTCTAATCGTTTAGCATTAAATAGCCATATTCGTGTCGATCACGCTTCACGATCGATAAATTTGACGATACACATACTGACAAACAATTGGGGCAGACGTGATAGAAACTGACCAATGGGTGGTAATTTTGATGAATATGCAACAGATGCAATGTTGCGATTTTCACTTTTCCGAATTTGATTTAAACTATTGAAAACGAAACGTTAAACACATAGAAATCAGCTGCTAATGGCCGACCTAAGACTACAAAAGTATAAAAAAGGTCTCTAATGTTAATCAATCTTGCCTTAGATGACTGGTAGGCAAAAGCTTCTGTTCTGTTTTTAACTGGTGAAAAATAGAGGAAGCTCTCAATTCAAAAATAAATGAGCATAATTTTATATGTTTTATTCAAAATGTAGATAGAGTTTTCACCCTAATATTAATCTGACGAACAACGTGAAACCCACTTATTTTGAGTCGGTGCCTGATCATTGTCAGAAATTTCTTGTTTGGCGCCTACTCTTATCAGTATAAAAGTGACTTCATATGATATCTTAGTAACTTAATTGAACTTATAATTTTAGTATTTAAACTTAAAAAAATATCGCAGGCGGGACTCGAACCTGGAAAATGGAAAAGCATTGCAACCAGTATACATGGATTTGTGAGCTCGAGTCCCGCCTAAGACATAATTTTTCAAGTTTAAATATTGATATGTTTAAAAGGGAATGCTGAAAGGACTGGACTTAAACCGGCTTGTATTTGGAGTTTTCGTAGAATACTGTATACTGTAAGTAATAAGAAATAAGATAGTACCTGCGTTTATAAATAAAAAGATAATAGGGGTTAAAGTATGAAATTTCCGATTTGTACTGAAAATCAAAATTGTTTATTTTTAAATTTTTAACAAATTTATTTAATCAAAATAGTTACCATTATTATCTATACATTGCTGCCATCTAATAGGAAGGTCATTTATGCCTTTGTGATAGAACTCTGAGGAACTAGACTGCACAAACTGTGTGAAAGCATTTTGTACTGCCTCCTGGGAAGAAAACTTCTTGTCACGTAGATAATTGTCCAAATCACGAAAAAAATGGTAGTCCGTTGGAGCAAGGTCTGGCAAATACGGAGGATGTCGAATGGTTTCTAATTGCTGTTCCTGAAGGGTTAAAACGGTTTCTCGTGCTGTATGAGGTCTCGCGTTGTCATGGAGCAGTAATGGTGAAGATCGATTCATGAGTCGGGGCTGTTTTACTGCTAGTTTTGCCAACATTGTTTGGAGTTCGGCACAATAGACATCTGCCGTTATTGATTGACCAGATCGGAGAAAACTATAGTGAATAACACCATGCTGAGACCACCAAACAGTTACCATTACCTTTTTATTGGTAAGTTTTGCTTTAGGACACTGTTGTGGCGTTCGACCTGGGGTCAGCCATTGCATTTTTCTTTTACGGTTATCATAAAGAATCCACTTTTCATCACATGTCACAATTCGATTTAATATTCCTTCATTTCTGTACCGATTCAACAAGGCAACACAAGTTTCAACACGCGTTTCTTTCTGCACATCAGTCAAATCATGAGGCACCCATTTTTCGTATTATTTTATTTTATTGATTTGACGCAAATGAGTCAAAATTGTGGGTAAGGTTACGTTAAACCATGTCGCTAATTCCTGGGTAGTTTGACTAGGATCGGCTTCCACCATCTCTCTTAATTCATCGTTAATCACCTGTGTGGGCGGTCTTCCTCGTGGCTCGTTTTTCAAGTCGAAGTTTCCATCACGAAAGCGTTTAAACCAAAATCGCACGGTGCGTTCGTTAGCAGATCCCTCTCCAGACGCAACATTGATATTGCGGGCTGTTTCTGCCGCGTTACTTCCGCGTCGGAACTCGTATTCAAACAACACTCGAATTTTCGCAGAATTTTCTTCATTCTTGTCTAAGTTAAATAACAAAAACAATTGAAAGTCGATATTCAAATGTTTAACATTTTTTAAAAGAAGAACATCATAGAAACCATGTGAAAAAAGTTTCATTCGAAAACCTCAAACCATGAAGATTCTAAGTCAATTCAAAGTACCTATTGCAATACTCGTAAAACGGCAATTTCATATTTTAACCCCTAATATGATGAGTTTGTCATCTTTAAATAAATGTACAAAAATCACAATTAATTTCATTTTAATAGTAAAAAATCATACAAATTCGTTCTAATTACATCAAACGACTTTTTGATGGAACGCAAACCGTTTTTTGATTTGTAGTTTTCACTTCACAATCTTCTAAAAAACCTTTTTTTCAATTCAATATACAATATTATAGCATACTTTAAATAATATCGTTAAAAGATGAAAACTGATTTGAATTTATTTCCTACGTAAGTTACTTAGATGGGTTAAAACAAATTTGTTGCATTTAAATTTAAATAACAGTAAAGGTCAATAGAAAACAAATGGCAATTCTTGATATAGAAGAAAGCCAAATTAAATATAAGGATAAGATAGATTACCAGTATTAAACAAGTTACGACATGTAGTAATATTGTAATAATATGGATTACTCTCACTTCAGAGCACTTACGTTACGAAGTTACGAAATTTATGAACAGAGTTGGTAAATTGGATGTGGTACCTTTTGAGCAGACACTCTGCTGATAAAGACTGGTTCAGTTTATCGTAAATTATAAAAGTAAAGATTTCGGAGAAAGTTTTCAGAAGTCACTCAGAGAGCAATGGAGATAGCTATGTTAAGGATTTCCTTTCGCAATTAGGTTCGAAACACCGAAATACGCAGGAGGACGAAACTAACGGACATAGCCGAAGTCATTGCGAAAAGAAAGTGGTCGTGGGCGGGCCATATATGTCATCGAGATGATGTTAGATGGGGACGAAAAGTTCTTAAGTGGAGATCACGTACAGGTCGCAGAAACGTAGGAAGGCAACCAGCAAGATGGACAGATCACCTTAGACGAGTAGCAGGACGAGACTGGATGCAGAAAGCCCTGGACTGCTTGCTATGGAAACAAATGGAGGCCTACACCCAGCATTGGGCTGATACAGGCTGAGAGTGAGTGAGAGAGAGAGTTATTAGGCACATAATTTCAAATACATTGGTTTATACATTTTGAATACTTTATAGCGTTTGTGGTCACGGGTAGATTTGTTTCAATTTATTGTAGTTATGTCTGTCTAAGTATTATCATCTGTGTAAATGCCAAAATAATAGGACGTGTAGACTTTTTTTAATATATGTATTGTAGGTAAGTATGTCTAAGTATATCTACGTGAATAACAAAATAATAGGACATCAATTAAACTACACAAGGAAATATGTCTGATATACTTTTAACAAAGCAAAATCAAATCTAAAAATAATCATGAATACTCAAAACTTCATTATTGTTGTATCATGTTCACAATTTGTTATTGTTTCCATAGTAAAAGTTGATGCAGTAACAACTATGGGACTCACCTTAAAACATTTTATAGGATAGTCTCATTATTTTGTATTATTTGTAAATTCAAGACCCATATTTGTATCGCTTTAGTAATTGATAAGAATTATTTGAAACTTACGTCAGCAGATGCAGCAATAAAAAATAATTGCACTACCCCGTCATTTCCAATAGGTATCGTAGTCAACTACAGTACTCGTAGTGGTGCCAGAAAAAGATGGACAGTAGAGTCTTCTCCTCACAAATGGCTGAACTGCGATCCCCTACCAGATTGCCAAGGGAGGGGATTATGGCATTCTCCTTGTGGAAATACCTGTAGGTCAGCAGTAAACCAATCAGCTGGTAATGATGAAAATAACTTACATTAGTTCATCAATGACAAAAGACGGATTTGGACGTTCAGAAACTAATTTGAAGGGCTGTAATTTTAACTAAACAAATTTACTGAGTTAATTCCATTAATCTACATATTTAATGTGTATCGAGATTATCATCATATTCGTTTATATTTCATCAGTTTTTTCTTGTTGCTCTTGACTACACGCTTAACTTTACGGTTAAGAAGAAGCCTAAGATGGAGCGAGCTTACCCAGAGTTACTGGTTCTCCCACACACCAGCGGAACATAAAAAAACTGTTTGACGCTGGACTCCGGCAGGAGGGCGGTAGCATCCAGAGGGCCTCTTACGAAGCCTACCACTGCAGAGGGATCTGTTAGCCGTCATCAATGGTTAGAAAACCAAAGATGCCGTTGCCCAGGGTGGACCACTAGGAGGTAAATCCCACCACCCCATACTTACTGCTAGACATATTATTTTCTTAAAAGAGGATTATGTCATAACAGCTATGCTTGACAGGTGGATCGAACCTAGGATCTGAAGATCAGTACTATTTCTTAATGATACAGAATAGAAATCTCATTGTAGCTCGAATTACTCCATGGGCATACTGAGTCCTCAGATATGGGGTTTCATTGTTCACATTTGTGTGTTTTTGTTATAATACATAAACCATAGAGTCCTTATAATATACCGCATCCAAATAAGCTCTGCTTCCTAGCTCTGACCGTGATAGATCAGGCGTGTCATGCGACTCGTCGACCGCGAGATAATTTGTTACTCGCGATGGCATAATAAAACTTTCATCAGCTTTATGTCTTCCATTGCCAGATATAATATACGGTTTGTTTCGATGCTTAATTATTGAGTTATGTGGCTCTCTAATAGAGGTGAGATATCAATGCTAGCTAATTAATATGGCATTTGGATTAAAATGCTGGATAGCTTCTTCAGATTCTTAGTGAGGTACCGCTACTTTATTTGACTGTATGAGTAAGTACGTCCGGGGGTACTTGTCTTTTAGATTTTCGACCAGCAAAATAAAAGAGAAAATTTTTATTAATTTCTGAGTAAAAATACACTATGACTTTCAGTGACCAGTATTGTTAATTCATTTGATCATATAAAATTGAGTAGGTCCTGAAATTATTGTGTTAGTAGGATTTTTGGCCAACAAAAAAAGGACATTTATTCTTAGATTTTAGCAAAAGAAACGTGTAGACTTTTTCAAGATTCGATCACTTATTGAGATAAAATGTTATTGCTCACTGTTTCGACCGTTTACCTCGAGCATCGTTTATCTTGTACTTACTAATTTTCAAATAATTTTGATTACAGTATGATTATTAAATGCCGTGTAGTCTAGTGGTTTGAATACTGGGCCAAGATCTCAGAGTGACAGGTTCGATCCCCGGGTCAACAAAAAAAAGTTTTGAATTTTCGAACATTGCTCGGGTTTGTGATCACCATTCCGAATTTGTCAAGCATGGTGATTATGCCTGTACCCATTATTGGTTTGGTAAATTTAATTCAATGATGGAGGCTTATTTCCCTGCAGTGGGATGATTATAGGCCGTTACTACTCATATTATTAATTAGTATGTTCTCGAAATCTATTAGAGTTGTTTTTGGATTAATTTTAATTTGACTTAAATTTTAATCATCACTTGTAGTGACTGGTCGCTTAAGATAATTGTTCAAGTTAATTTACAGCTTTCCCACTAAAATTTGTAACTCTTACAACGTATCCCATTCTGCCTACATAACAAAGCTAACTCAAATAAGGCAGTCTCCAAAACCTCCCACATGGAACTGAATTCTAAATAACCGCAATTAAAATAAGTCACGCGGTGAAATTTACACATTTGCGAGACTTGAAATAATTAACAAAGAGACTGTTAATTAGTTGGCTGGTCAAATCTCACTTTTACTTATACTAGCCACTGATTTCGGATTACGAAAAACAAGAGAAATCAAAGCCACAGTGTAATTTCACTTAAAACACCCGAAATATTATCTTCAACAGTGAAAACGAATCGTTAGTGGGAAAACGACGCTCTTGACAAGCTTACCATATCAAAGGACATTTAGAAGAATATTTTGGCGCATTTGTTACTTTACTAAGTTGACAGATTTCAACAATGATTATCGGTCGATTTAAAAAAGAATTGATACCGTTTTAATTTAGAAATAATTACAATTACAACGCCCCGCTGGTCTAGTGGTTTAAATACCGGGCCAAGATCTCGGGGTACCAGGTTCGAATCCAGTTCGAATCTAGTCCAGGCAACAAAAAGTTTCGAATTTTCGACAGTTGCTCGGGTTTGTGATCACCAACCCGCATTTGGCAAGCGTGGTGATTATGCCAGAACACCCATCATTGCTGTGGTAACTTGAATTCAATGATTGAGGCCTTTTCCATGCAGTGGGATGATTATAGGCTGTTACTTTACAATTGTACCCTTAGTTGCATTTGTCAACGTTTTAAGTTCAATATGCGTATAGCTAACATATGTATAAATCTTAAAGAAAATTAAATAGATTGAATAATAGGGTTGTAATTGTACATGAAATTGAAACAAAAACGTGTATTAATCGATCATCAATTTGCCCCTAATAATTCGCATCACTAACTCGCAGCCGATTTTACATCATAATGTTTCGTGCTTATTAGTTTATCACGTTTCTCGTAGAATATAGCGTGATTATAACTAAGGGAAAAGGAAATTAGGTAACAATGCCACGGAATGCTATTGTAGTGAAAGTAACCATTGGTCTTGAGGTACTAGGTAAATATAGTACCGTATCTAGTGATGCAAAACCATATAGATTATTTGGCTAAGCATCGATAAAATTGCGTTAAGACCAGTGTCAATAACGCCAGTACAATTTGAATTATTACGCAAATTTTTGCGGTTAAGTTCCATTGTTGCATACAAAAACGCGGGAACCATTATAGTAAAATTACTTAAAAATCTTTATTGAAGACCAGCATATCGAGTGACCTGTACGTAATACGACATTAAATATTAATTAGAATTTAAATTTTGTTAATCTGACCCACTTCATTACACACAAAGGTCTTTTTATAAAAAAAGATAGAATGCATCCATTAAAAAAAGCTTTTAAAGACACTTTACCTTTTATTGGGTAAACAAACTTTAATAAGTTTCTTTTGTTGCAGTTTAAACGTAAATAAATTTAAATCTTATCGATGAAATGTGATTTGAGTTAACAAACTCGATCCCAACACTAGATATCTTTGAAATGTAAATAGAAACAATTAAAATGGTAATTTGATTTAGTAATTTTTATATGAGATAGAATAGAGTGTTAATTTTAAGAGTTAGTTGAAACTGTGTATTTTAGTTAAATGATTTAAAAATATGAAATTAGAGTATGCAATTAGAAATGTTGATAGCATCTGGCCTTAATTTTAAGGTGTGAGGGCCTTAACTAACCATGGAAATTATACCTTTCGTTGAGTGCTATTGTGTTTTACTATTTTATGTTTACGGCTATTAATTTTACAATAGAAATAGACTACGTTCATCTATTTATCGTGATACGGACCCTAGTAGTTCCGGGGACGAATCCCGTTAGAAGCTAATTCTATGTTATGGGCACATGAATTTGTACTTGAGTCAAGGGTGCTTATTATGTTTCGAGGTGTTTTTGTCCATTGTCTAGTTGCAATTGAAATAGTTTCAGTTAAAATCAGTTTTATTTCTGCAAAACTAACCTTGAGACAAAGACTTTAGTCTCATTAAATTTTTAAATACATTTTAACGATAACTTGCGTAGATCTGCTAGAGGAACATCAACCTCTTTTTTACATTAAAAACTCTAGTAGCGTTTACATGCATGATTGGGATAGGGATAGGGCTACATTTTATTATATGAGATAATTCACTTGTACATTATGGCGTAAATACAAGCATTTGTGCCTTTTAGTGATTGCTTCTACGAGCATTTTTTAAAAGACAGAAAGGCCATAAAAGTGTTTAAGCTCACATTGCTGAAGTAGAAGACATATCAGTTTAGGCATTTGGGTGCTTACCGTGCCGGATTAAGACAAAGTGATGTTCTAAGCACTGCTCATCTATAAAGAAATATTTTTAATATAAATACTAGCTTTTTGCCTGCCAGCGTGTGTTATACGTTATATCGCGCATACGGAAATCTTTGCCCAACAGTGGAGTACAAAATAGTCTCCCATGTACCAAATCTCATCAAAACTACTGAGTTTAGGCGTGAAAGTGTAACAGACAGACAGAGATAAAGGATAACATTAGCATTTTTAACATTAGGTATAGATTAAGTACGAAAGGATTGATAAAGCATCGAATTCAGACTGCGGAAAGTAGGAAAATCGTTCATGGGAAACTGTATTCGTATTTTCAACAAATTACCACAGGGTATTCTGAACTCCCTGTACATAAACTTAAATCGTATGTCAAAGTAATTTTAATGAAAAAAATGATTATTTGAATGACAGAAGCATTAAATTGTCCTAGCTCGTATTTGCTTAAACCTTTTGTAACTATTTACTTAAAAGAGGCTGACAATAGTGACCGAGTTTATTGCGCTGCTTCTTCTCAGCACTAGCCCAGACTTGTCCCGAAGCAGTGGTAGGTTAAAATATTGGGACGTGTAAAAGCGACTCCTTGGGCCTTTTTGCAGAAATAAAACTGATTTTAAAACCGATTTAACTGATATAACGAACCTTCGTATTTTTATTTGCCTTTTCTTTCATATATTGAAAATTATGTGTGTTGTTTCTTATGCCCCAAGACTTGCTGCCCAAAGCAATAGCTTATGGGGTAATCCATTACCGGCTGCTTAATGATAAAGAAAGAATACCACTACCTATTTCGAGGTAGTGATAAAAAAGCGACTTCAGCAGTAATGCCAGAAGCAGATGGGAAACGTCATGTTCACTATTGGGAAAACTGTGATCGGTAACCCTCCGGCTAAGCGTTGCGATTAAGGTAACAATAAAAAGCATCACGAATATGGTAAAACTTTTGTTTGCAACTTCTTAAGCGTGGATTTTTGAATTTAAAACTGGGTATTGTAAATGTACCTTATCCCGAAATGAAAAGTAGCCTATATGTTATTCCAGCCAATAAACTAACACCGTGCCATATTTCATTCAGATCCGTTGTGTAGTTTTAGCGTGAAAGAGTAAGCAAGATCCATACATTCTTTCAAACTTTCGCGTTTATAATATCAATTGGATTTTATTTTGGAGATGTTTATTCTAATGTGAAACTTCGACTATGACTGGAAAAAAGTGCTAAAGACACTGCAGAGCCAACTTTAGTATGCTTAGACACTGCAAGTCCTATAGTAATCTTTCATGAGGTGCATTTAATGCTAAGACTGTGTTAACGTATTCTATCGTAACGTAATGTAAACTAATGGGTTTTAAGCCGATGATGATGACGAGAAAAAAAATTGATACTTTGATTTAATTTTCCGATTAAATTGTGGAACTAGAACACTTTAATTGTTTTGATTTTATAATAAAAACTACTTAAGCTGTTGCTTGTTTTGTTGCTTGTTAATCAGAAACAATGAAGATACCACAAACACCCAAACCGATATAATATAGAAAAATACTTATTTCTGCGATAATAAATGTCCGGAAATCGAATCCGGGATCTAGGAGCAGACGACACCTTAAAACTGGTGTGTCCATTACTCAGCCGCGGCGGTAGTCAATTTTAGAGTGTTTCACAGAACTCGTGATAAAGAAATATTTTTTTCTTTAAGCTTTGATTACTAGGATATTGTGATATTGACATGAAGGCAGTCCCTATTGTCATACCTTTAGATTTTTTAAAACCGGCAACGTATAGTATTAATACAAGTTGAATATCACTTCAATATTAAACGAACTCACGTCTTAGAAAACTGACAATACCTTTGACTTCCAATCAGTGACTTAACAAACATCATGTCTGGACCACGATTCGCAAGTCATTAAGAGAAATAGCTTTTTAAATTTACTAAATTAGAAGTGATGACTTGATTTTACTAATGAACATTTATTCGGTAATGATAAACTGAGTGAAAGATGGTATAGTACCAGCAAATTAGTTTACCATAGCAAGGACAAGCCATCTTAAATGATTTAGTCGAAGTATGAATTTCAAGCTTGCAAAAAAATAAAATAATTATGTAAGTAAATACAATTAATGAATAAGTACTCTAGTTAATGCTGATTAGATTTTCTGTTTTAATGAACCGTTAAATATTTTTTCTTTTAATTAAATACATGAATGTACCTATAGGTACGCAAAGTAAATAAGGTTTTGCTCTTTATAATTAGACTATTCTCAAAATTTATGTCTTATTCTGCAGCTGCTGGCCGAATGGATGAGTATAAAACTATTAAGATGGTGTCCAGTTTGTGTGATTTGTATTAAAATATAAATGGGGGTGATTAAGTCTGTACCCATCATTGCTGTTGGAACTTGAATTCAATGATGGAGACCCTTGCCTTGCAGTGGGGTTATATAACATCACAAAGGGTTACATAGAGCACTTTGTTGTGAATTTAGAAATAACAAAGACATCACTTACATGTATTTATAAGCCAAGCTTGTTGAAGAGTCTTTCGTTCAGCGTTCCTTTACGCTTACCTCGTCACCCCATTGACATTTTTATAGTCCCAACTAGGAGAACTGTAATGGGTGCAAACTCACCTATCCCTAGAATGCTTAGACTGTATAACGATTGCAGCCGATCCACAGACATAGATATTTGTTCCATGTCATTGGGTAAATTCCGAAGTGCCATAATGAATAGATTGTAAGTTATATTATATAATTAAATAATAAATGAGTAGGGGTCTCCATTCCGAATATAATTATAGTAATAAGATTTTTTATTAATTTAGTTGATAGCATAGTTGCCTACCATTGTTTTGTGTAGTTTTCTTGGTTATTATGTATCTGGCAAGCTGTGTTCGCCTATAAGAGGCTTTACATTTAGCATTACAGATTAGTTTTTTATTTTTTATATTTAGTATCAGTGTTAAAGTTGTTGGTAAACCTTAAATAAATAAATAAAGCATGTTTACACCTTCTAGTTTCTTTTTGTTACATAGCCTAAAATACATTTTCTATTAGCCCCTGTCAAGACTGATTATTTAATTATGCCGTCTATCATTAGTATTGTTTGTTTTTCTTTATAATTTACAATTATGTTACAATAAGTGTACCTACCACTTACCCTAGTGCATACTTGTAAACAGTAATATGGAAGATAAGATCCAACTTGGCCTAGAATGTCTGGGATATGGCTGCGTACTAGAAGATGAAATTATGCAGTTCAACAAGTTTTCTCACATGAACAATTTCAGTACAGGAGGAATTAATTTCTCTTGGACGCAAATGGCTTTGTTACTGTCATGCATTACAAACAAATTTAATTGCCACAGGGTTATGGTTATTATATGCACCTTATAAACAAATTGAATCGACACAGGGTAGGTATTTCGGTTTTATTTTTTCAGATATTTATCATGAAAGTTGAGTATCTCCATTCTATTTCAAATAAAGGAGAGAAAATAAGATTAATTCATAATTAATTGTAGATTACATCCCATACATTAATGTGGTCCGGAAATAAGTTGTTATTAAAACATTTTATTTGTAGAAATCGGAAATAATTAAAGTACCGCAAACACCCTAGACATGTAGACAAGTATTTGTATTCTGTATTTAACACCCGAAAAAATATAGACAATTACTTTTAATAAATGTTTTGACCCTTCTTGATTCTCTTTTTATTCTAGAGTATAGTTCAATGTTATATTGTGCTAATAACAAACTTATAATGAGTCAGTGCAAAACAAACATTTACCGATAGTTACTTACGTTGCCTGTGATCTAATAAAAAAGCATGAAATTATTACGTTGTAGTACTTACTTGCAAGTGTGCAGGTAAGGGCACTTACAAAACATCCTAATAAACACATTACCTACATATTATTTTATACTAATATTTTATTACTGCATGAAATATAAAGATTTAGCGTTTTAATATATTTAAATTCGACTTATTAACAAGAACTTAAAAAGAAACTACTCTCAAATTAAATGAATCAGTTAATAATATTTTACTTTAATTAGTCCAAATACTATAATCGTCCGAACTCCTTTCCAGATGCCATCCGTCGGTGAAAAGGCTTACGTCATACATATATTAAAATTCAGACAGATTACACAACAAAATCAAAATTGCAATCACGATACAAAATTATAAATTCAAAAAACTTATGAATCGAACACCTGTGTTCTCGGTGTGTTATGCAATTATAGAAAATATAGCTTATATGTATTAATTTGCGTAAAATTGCCGTGGACGGATCGGATGGGCGGACCAATCGAGTGACTCCTAGAGCATGTGAACCGCAAGTGTTTATAGCTATAGAATCGATTAGAGCCGGCAGATTGCGAAATTTACGCCTGATTTTAATATTATCATCACACGTAGAAATACTCTTCAAAAGGACGATTTTAATAGATACTATACCTTTGTAATGTAATGATGATTATATACATGATAATGATATTATTATGTAATATTTTTCAACCAAAGTTTACTTTGACAATACAAACGTGTAATGTAAATGAACTGTATTTATAATAAAAGTTTTTGAACTACTGCCCCCTGCCTGCTTTAATTTGATTACTTCTTAACAAAATCAATTCTCAAAAAACTAGAACAGTATCATTTTAGCAAATTACCTCTAGTATTTATTGAATATACTGTGTGTAGTGTTTTTTAATGTTATGGTGTTGTAACATGCATTATATGATTGATGTTTTTTAATTTTTTTATTAAAGGAAATTGTTGTCGAATTTTAGTGTTCCTAAATGTAAAACAACTTCCATCAACAATTGTCGTATCTCAAATTATAACATTGCATAGCAGCAGTTAATAAACAATCATTTAGAGTAAGTAGCTAAGTAGAAAAAACAGTTACTCTATAAACTGTGTTCATTTTCATTGATAGAGAACGGCTGTTTGATTTTGGAACGATACTATTTTGCTGTTAGTCTTATAACTTTGCATTCCTATTTGTGTATCAACCCATTCATCCGTCAAAATTTCATTTTTAGCATTTACATTGTTTACTATACCCTTACGGCCGGTCCCAATAATCTATCTATCGCCAGTTTTGACGTTTCGGAGATATGAAACAGTTTCTATCTCTGATTTTGCCGTCCAGAGAAACAAAGACAGAAGTGGTTCTCTATCTCCAATATGCCAAAACTGAAGATAGATAGGTTATTAAGACCGGCCGTTAGCCTATTCCCACAGATTTGTACTTGTTAATACATTGTAACAGACTGGTCCGCTACAATTACGCACTATAATTGCGCCGCCTCTAATCGTACCAAAGTCAACCGTACGTACACCGCATTCAGTACGCACTATCCGCAGTGGGGGTACGCGAAATAAAACCACCGATCTACACTCCAAACACTACATTCCACTTACTACCACCAAGGAAGCAATGAAGACCTTAGTGCTCGTCCTGGCAGCAGTGGCTGTGGCCACCAGCAAGCCTACTGGTGACGAAGATGTCGTCAGTTCGGTGATCGGTGTGGTCAAAAGCTGTTCCGAGGAAGATGTCGGGTTGTGTTTGAAGGTGTGTGCGACTGTGTAGTGGTTCAAGGACTCAAGTGTTTTTTAGTATCAATAATTTATAATTAGAGTATCTCAGTTTAGTGCGGTCGCAAAATTTAAAGTGATTGCTTGATTAATTTGATAAAATTTACAGAGATCGAATTCAATTTTTGCAAAAGTTTGCTGTGATGAGTCTGCTATATTATGCACTTAAAAATAAAAATACTTAAAGTTTTACTATGCTGTCATATTATCACAGTAAATAAAAAAAAAGTTTAAAAGACTATACTTGCAGCAAATAATGAGGATTGATTCGTTTTCAATTTCATGATTTACTGACACACAAAAAGTTAGTGCGATCGTAAAACTACCACAAACTTAAAACAAATCTATGGCATAGTTTGCAATTAGACAAATCAATTTGGGTTGATTTTTAATGAGTCTTAAGTTTTTATACAGTGATCTAGATAAGAAGGGGATTAGCTTCTTGCTAACGGTATTATAAGCCGGTTATATTTTCCAATATAACAATGTTTAGCTCAATTAAGTTTACTTGATCTATTTTCGGATCATGAGTAGCTAAGTCAGCGGTTGTTTGCTTTATAATAGCTAAAAATTTTGCTATTAGTTTATGTTACATCAAAAATCTTCTCTATGTACTTCTAATTGATAAAGTAACAAAAATTTTCAAATACTAAGCATTCATCTGATTATTACGGCAGATGTTTATTCGTAAACTACTAAATATAGACCACATGCGTCCAAGAACTCTCTAGAACTAGAAACACCTTCTTTTGTATCAAAATATTAATAGTTTTAACATTATGTTCGTATGCATTTTAACAACACCCTAATACTCTATCGTTTTATCAACAGGAAAGAGCACTGAGATATGTTGAAAACATCAACTCTGCCCGAGAAGTAAGCATCACTGACGGCATCAGCTTACTTGGTTCCGGATCACCGAGGTCTGCCAGGTCCTACGAACCACTTCCCGAAGAACCCAAAGCCAGAGAAAACCAGGTGGAGAACAGACTGCTGGACGCTGCAGCAGAATTCCTGGAGAACCATGTCATTCAGTTGCGCGTACCAAAAAGCACCGTTGAAGATGTCAAGAGGTCTCTTGAAGAAGGTTAGTTATTCATTATATTGTTTATTTACTTTGAAATAAATTGTATCAATTCATTTGTTCTTAACATAGTTAACGTAAAGAGGTGTAAGATGATTGAAAATTAGTCTGTTATGATACTTCAAATGTACGTAATGCTGTTTTGTGCGATTTAAATGTAATGTACCTAGTATTTGTTGCAGTTTTGAAAAAATACTTTTAGTTGTTTGTCAGAAATAAGTTAGTTCTCTTTACATTAACAATAAATAGTCAAATTTACTATGGTATCTTGAACTTAATGACAAAGGCCTTTTTCCTGCAGTGAAATGGTTAAAGGTTGTTACTTTAAACAATTAGGCTTTGTAAGCACTGCGCAAACTTAACATAAAGTCTTTTTAAAGATTCTTGCAAAATTTACCAGAAATTACAAATTATAAACTCTTGAGTATTAGTTTCTTTTTTAAAATCATTAACTACTATTTAAATGTGCTAGAGAAAAAATAACCAAAAATGAAAAGAACTACAACAGAATTACCGTAATATAACTATTAAATGATAACAATACTCAATTGACTAAACCACCTGCGTTGCGAACAAATTAAAAGTGTGTTACAGTTTTATCATAAAATCTAAAAATAGATGTCAGAAATAGTGCAGTCGTTGTTGTAAACCTTTTTCTTGAACTTTAATGTCTGAGTCACGCACAAGGTATTATGTAAGGCATCGTTGAATGAAACCACTAGCCAGTCAGTAGCACGCGTCACGAGACCGTGCTCGTTCATTATTTTTCTGGTTTACGATTATTTAGCTGTCTATTTGAATGTGTAAAACTTTTGCATCCTTATTTGTAGATAAGATGAACCTTGGTTACTATCTCTGCAAAATTTTCTTCAAAAAATTCTACACGAGTTTTTGCAAAATAGTTTAAAGTAATTTTCTTGACAGACAACATAACAGATATTGTCTGCTTGCACCATTACTTTGATTGCAGTTTCATGTATTATATAATATTACACCTGTTTATTCGAAAACAACGCATCAGTAATTTTCTACGACATACTATTTAGAAACTACACCTGATTGATCCATGTTTTGATACAAATTAGCAAAGATAATGATACTACTGTTAATTTTTTTCATCCGGTGTGGTTTTCGTAAGTGGCCAATTTTCAATCAACAGTGAAAGTTGACAACCGTAATAAAGGCCAGTTCCCAAACATTGACAAGGGATAATCAGATGGCCCACGATTTCTTAACAATGAAATGTGAGTAATTTAACCAAAAAGAAAGTACATTTTGAATTGTAGATAAACATATTTCAATTTCCAAAGTTAATTAGAGGTTAATTCTAAATGTCATAAATCATGAACATGCAAAAAAAAGATACAGCTTGACTTCTTTGTCAAGTCAAATCAGTTAACATATTCAAAAAAATTATACTGCAACCTATTGTGATACAATACAATTAGTCACACAGAGCCTAGTTATAACATCAGCTGTTGTATAACTTATGTTTAAGAATCTTTCGTATTAGTATAACTGGTTTTCATGTCATGAACGTCGCCTCTTCAAATTTGGGTCTCAAGACTGTGTACATTTTTCATTGTAGGCCTGTTTTGTGACCAACTAAGATTTAAAGTACGTGAGTGACGTAGTAATTATTTTAATTTGTGGTTATTCTAACTAGGCCGTGAAACTAAAGCAGTTTTGGTAAAATTATCTTTATTCACTCTACATAAAAAACTGTGAGAGCTTCATAAATGGTTTACGGGCGTAAAAGTAAAAAGTCAGATGTTATATAAAACTTTGTAGTCGTGCTCATATTATAATTGTTCATAACGCTCGGCGAATTACAAAAAGTTGCTCGAAACCGGTTCAGTGAGCACATGATGAGAACTTAAAATAGAAAGTCCATCTGGATATTAATTATGTACTTATTAAATACGTTGGTGTATCTAAGAAGCCGGCTATGAGGATGAGAAAATTCTCTAACGGACATCCGTATCCAGTCATACGCCATAAAAAGACGACACTAGAAATCTCTTAGGCCAAACAGGTCCAGTTGAGTTTCTCTAACCTATTAACAAGGTTGATTATGGTGGAAAGCTGTCTAAGTCTAGTTTCTGCTAGATTTCCATAGTACCTTACACTCGTATGTAGGACTACGCAACTCGTTTATAGTCCCGTTACCTCGCACTGTGATCGAAATCTTGATTGAGATTTGAGTAAAAGTCTCGCTTCAGGCGGAATCTTGTCAACAGACTATGGAAGTAGGCCCGGAGCTTTCAAACAGCGTCCGGTAATACATACACTTTCTACCTGAATGAGGATGTTATGCAAACTGAACGTAACAACATGAATTTCAATGAAAGTGATACATACTCATTAAATTTCAGAACGCTTTGAATTCAAATCAATTGTGTACAATGACTACTGATACAACACCGCAGCCTGACGTATTATGTGGGAATACAAATTTCTAGCTCACTTTTGTGGCTTTGCTTTCCCATACTCTTAATGAAATACGCAACATAGTTGCAGATACAAATAGTACAATTTGTGTTGTTTTTTCTAGGCCGTGGTAAGAAGAAGAAGTTGAAGCAGCTGCTTCCCATCCTGGCTCTCGTGCAACTGAAGATCCAATCTCTGATCCCTCTCTTCCTCGGAGTCATCGCTTTTGCCGCTGTCAAGGGTCTGATGCTCGCCAAGGCGGCTCTCCTCGCCTCAGCTCTGCTCCTGCTCAAGAAGTTGCTGTCCAAGAGCGACCACCATGAGAGCTATGAAGTTGTAGCCCACCCCCATCACGACGAACATTACAGCCATGGTTCCAGTCACGGTGGATGGGGCCGGTCGTCGGACGCCCAGAACTTGGCCTACAACGCCTACGCAAACTGAAACCTAAGATAAATTTAAAAGACTCACATCATTAGATGTAACGTCATTGTTGTTATCTCTGGTTAGTCTTGTACGGACCTCAGATCGAGATATTAAGTTATTATTTAATAATTTATTTAAATTATTTAAAATGTTTGTTATTTAATTTATTTAACTGCGAACTAGTGCATCTTATCTCTGATTTCCAAAGCATCGCCGTTTTTTTATATATTTTCAATAATGTATATTTACAAAGTACCTGTTTTTAGTTAAGACTTTTTATACGAGTATGATAGTGACTTGAATAAGTTGTCAATAGCTTTAATTATTTTATTTTTATATTGATATCCTTCTCTTAGTTCAAGTGTTCAATTCCTTCTAGTCTTATTTATGTATATTATTATATATTATTATCGTTGTATGTATATAAACGTTTAGTATCGTATCGCTTTTGTAAATATGCTCCGTATAAATTATTTACGTAAAAAGTTATTTTTTGCATCTTCGTTTTTATAAATTCTTACATACTTATTACATCTATTATCTATATGTGACTATTATGTAAATATGTATATCATTTTAGGTGATGCCCTTCAAATGTGTAATAAACCTTTTCTCCTTGATTTTCCTAGAATAGATAAAATAATAACAAACCACCCTCAACAAAAATAAAATTAAAAAGTCATTTAATAATTTATTTGTTTCATTTTGTGAACTCGTTACCATAAAAAAATGCTATTTCCAAATGTCACATGATAAACAAAACCTAGTATTTGGGAAAATATCTATTTTTAATAATCTTTTTTATCATTAAAATAACAATTTACTCGTCATAACTGAGGTTTTTTGCTAGTAATAATATTACTAGCAAAAAACTTTAAACATACGAGTATTACGAGTATGTTTTAGTAAAGCCAACAACTCATAAAAGAAGTGCAACTATATTTTTGAACCTTTACATTTGAGACTAGGTCAACTGTATAAAGAAATAACATAACAGTAGGAGTGATAAGATTTGAACAAGTAATCAAGAAAAAAAAGTAAATGTACCTACTGCATAAATATTGCTGTAGCAATGACAATCCCTTAACTTGAGATAATACTTATCATAATTATTGATTTAACACTTTACTGATACACATTTGTAATACAAATTCATACACAGAATTTTTGTTCCTTACAAATTGCTAGTCTTTTGAGTGTCCAATCTGCGATCGCCAAGTCACGTGCCAAGTGTATCGGTTAAGGCTATAATCCACTTTCTGGAAAGGCCTATGTCCAGCAGCGGATAGGTATGGGACAAACATGATAACAATGATGAGTTATTTACGACAAAACACAAACTAAACCTGCAAAACCACTATTTACATTTGCAACATATACCAACACAAATAATAAGCCTCCAAACGGAACTGAACGGTGAAAGGCTATGCGACGGCCCTTTCTAGATGTTGCTAGAACGATTCTCAAACATTCGCATTTAAATAATGGTAATAATCTCTAGTCTTGTGTTCCGGTGGGTCGTGATCTGTGTAGAAAATAACGCATGTTGGAATTTGACTCTTTTGTTGGTGAAGTTCTCTAGTACTTAAAATGCAGCGTTGGATTAGATATTGGTAATTTTGAGGTGCGAATAGCTTGGGGAAAGCAAGAATGACAACTATGGTGCACTAGTATTTTTTAATTAAATAATGGGCTTGCTCTTGACTACATACCTAACTATACGGTTAAGAAGAAGTCTAAGATGGAGCGAGCTTACCCAGAGGTACTGGTTCTCCCACACACCAGCGGAACACAGAAAAACTGTTTGGCGCCGGACTCCGGCAGGAGGGTGGTAGCATCCAGGCAGCCTCTTACGAAGCCTACCACCGCAGAGGGATCTGTTAGCCGTCATCATTGGTTAGAACACCAAAGATGCCGTTGCCCAGGGTGGACCACTAGGAGGTAGATCCCACCCCCCCAACTAATATTCTTACTAATACTATAAGTGTGAATGTAAGTTTGTTTGAAAGCGTTTTCACACAAAAACTATTTAACCGATCATCATGAAACTTTGTACAAATATTTTTGGAGGTAAGTATTAGAAGTAACATAGGCTATTTGGTATCCCACTTTTTGGCACAGATTTCCGCACGTACGATATAAATGTAGATCATGCGGGCAAAGCCGCGGTCGAAAAGCTAGTATTAAGTATAAAACTACTAGTAGCGGATGAATAAAAAGTAATAGCGTATTGTATATTAGAAGAGGCCTTCAATCAAGCTTTGGACAGATGTAGGCTAATTATGATGATCAATGATAAGGACTTACTTAAAATACTCAAACGTATAATACTAGCTGTTGCCCGCGACTTCGTGTATGTGGAATTTTACATTGTATAACATATCACGGGAGCCGTAAATTTTCTAAAGATAAAATCGGATTTGTCCTATATTAGCCTTTTATTTATACAAGATGACATTTTAACCACTTTCCAAATTTTTATAGGCGATCGGTATCGTATTTAGAGCCTATTTATGAAGTAAAAAATATAAATCAATTTCTCACACAAAAATTTTTTACGCCATACAGTTTTAAATTTTTACGGTCCTAGACCTGTCAAGGTATAAAGGAAAAGTCAAAAAAAATTGATTAATATCGTAAAGAATGAATGAGATGCACATCGCGTAATAAAAGTGTTACTAGGAGGCCGTAACAAAAAATTTTAGATTTTTGGCGGACATTTTCTAAGTGCTGTATCTTGACATTTTTGTACTGGGCTATACAAAAAGAAAAAATACATCATTTAATTTTGTTTTTTGTCTCGTAGATTGATATAATACAATTTGGAAGGTGGTTAAAATTTCATTCTGTATAATAATATGTGATAAATTACATACATTTAAATTTAGACGTTTTAGTGTGATCTGGTATCAAACATTAATCCTAACCTTCGCATTTATAATATTAGTTAAATTTGTATCAAACTGTTTTAAACCATTTAATTTTATTTAATAATCAAGTTTTATTAATATTAAAACTTAAAAGTATAAAATTGAATACAGAAATTCAATTTTAATAATCTTGGTAACTGATATACTTAGAAATCCAACAACACATCTAATACATATATGAACTGAAAAATCAATGAAGATTGCTATAGGAACTACAATGATGTGCAATTGCGATTATAAAAGCCTTTTAAAAAAAAACATAAATCATTCAAGTGCAAAACATGTGTAACTTTATTGTAAATACATTGTCAGTACCTAATAAAAATAGTACACCTTAAACAATTCTGAATGAAGCTTACGCTATAGACTAAGTCGAAAATAAAAATAATTAGGAAGAACGATCTTACTGCATTTTCAATATTCACAAGTATATTTACAACTACATCATTAAAATATTCAATATTCCAGAAGCATCTCCATGAAAGTGTTTAAGGCAATATCGGAAAGTAAAGCTCTTAACAATGGTCCATAAAACAACTGCTTTCCATTTCAAACATACCATTGCACTTGGGTGCTTAAGCATGCACGCAAGAACCGAGGTCAACAGTACAAGGAAATACAAATTAACGCAAAACAGTTGAAGAGAAAAGCTATTTGCCTATAAATTGATCCTTCTCGTATCAGAAATTTCGTTATATCTATATGTGTTTGTTGTTTGAGATTTCCATTTTGATTTTGCTACTGAATTAATATAACCCATATCAAATAACAAATATTATGGTGTCATTGTTCTAGAAGATAGTTTTTAAGTTAGGTAATCTAGTTTATTGTGTGCAAAAATTTAAATATTAGAAGAATAGGAATCAAACAGGTGCTTTGCAATTTATAGATACAACGATCAATTAGTATAATATTAATTATGTATCAACTAAAAGGTGTGCAATATAAAAACATTAATTCTTATTATTCATTGATTGAAGATCATATTATTTTGGATTACAAATGTCACAAGGTAAGAACCTATGCGAACCAAATACAATTATTTGTAAAATGACACTTACAGACGAATTGAGAAAAAAAGTGTTTTTAAAAAAGAAGTACAGCTATATACCTAATAGGTAGATACAAATAGTTACAAATAATTTAAACGGCCTTGCAAGGATATCACTAACCAATCCTAGAACTAACCCCTGAGCAATTAATCGTCTGCATCAAGAATAGAAAGGTACGGCCCTTACATCGAAACTCAAAAACACGGTAACCTACAATAAACAAGTATGGCCGCGCCCAGAATCGATTTATATGTCGAATACACCGTGCTCCTAATACATAGGCAGGTGGCATTCCGATGGAATATTTTCATTGAGCGACGCATAGAACATTTTGAATGGCAGACAAGTAGTCTGATCACCATCATTTAGCTACAATGGAAAACTGTTTGTAAGTCAAATCCTAGTTTTAAATTTTATAATTACTATCAATACTGATAATTATTCTTCGTGTGTCACTGATATTTTGGCTTCATTGCATAGGTATATCATGTTTAATATTAGTTTTCTATGGATGCAATCATTCCCATTGAATAGAAAATATTATTAATAACTTTAAACACATTTACAATATAACTAATATTTTATTAAAACGATAAAATATTAGTGAGTGAATGAAAGATAAAAAAAAAATCTGTGGAAAAATCAATATGTTAAAGAATAAACATGAAATATCGAAAAAATATACTGTCGTTTAAGGTCATTACCAATAACGTATTGATAATAGTTTTAGAATTGAAATCCTACAACCTAGCATTGTAAAATCGTCAAAGGTTATCAAGATTTATATAGAAACAATGGATACATATCCATTGTTAACTTGTCATTGCTATTATTGGTTTGCCAATTTCCATGTGAATAAAAAGATATACGCTATTAGCCAACTTTATGTCTGTTTATAGCATGAAGCTAACATGGTTTATAGATTACCGGCCTCAGCAAAGTAACTTTCAAGCCAGTTTGTCAAGTCAAGCTTCTACATTCGTTTGAGCTTTAGCTTATATGTCATTAGAAATTGTTCTAACTAGCCTAGACCAGCTTGCCTAACGTTCCGGTCTTTATTTATCGTTTCATGTTTTAAAAAGTCAAATAATAAGATTTACTTGAAAACAAAGCAAGTAATGACTATTTTTGTAAATAAAAAATCATACCCAACGCCATCTGTAACTTTGAAAACATACTTTCTTTTCGCCTTTCCAATTCTGTTTCTGGCATCATAAAACGCCTGAGCTTAACCTCTATCAAAATCAATCATGGTTTGATTTACAGCGCCATCTCTTGTAGCGTTCCGAATTTAATTCATGGCCTTTTCTGTTTACAAATAAAACAAGGTTCAAGGCTTCGCCGCGCGTGTGCAATTTTCATGTCGTTGAACTTAGGTTTTATTTCTTTTGCAACCTAGTCTTTTATTTTGAAATATCGTTTATGTTTCTGTTTGATGAAAGCCAGTCTCTTAAATTAATTTACTTTTATTAGGCGATGATATAAAAAAAAATGCAAGACAATAATAGAGGTGAGATATTTATTTACTTTTAAAAGTAAAAAAGGGTTAAACACCAATGCAGCTATTTCTAGGAAATGGAAACAAAAAATTTTGTTTTAGTGAAATACAGGATATAATAACAAATTACATTTTGACTGTGAAATCTTAAAAAGGGATAAAAGTTTCCGTTTGATTATTTACTTAATATGACAGTATTTCTTGTTTCCTGTAAGAATCTAAAGTTCCAACATTTTAATTTAAAGTTATGATTTCTTAACAGAAGAAAAACAAGGTTCAGTTATGTAAACAATCCACCACCACCAATTCACAGTCGACGCAAGCGCCTCAGTTTTATTGTCAAGGTTACTACGGTGTTTGAACTCGGTCGCTCGTGATCTTGTGAATGCATTCTTGTTGATTTGTTTCACTCAGTTACGGTAAGATGGCGTAACTATGCTTTCTTGCTTTTATTGCACTATTGTGATGAAACTTTTTGTTCTGTTTTGGTGTCATTTTGTCGGTTTAAGTCTGTTGCTGTTTTGTAAATTGCATAGTTTTGATTATAAAAACTTTATTATGACTTCTAAAACATATTGAATGTAATTTTTTTAATCATCTTATGGTTATGATCTCGTATCCAGCAGTGGACTGATAGACGTGGCAGCCTATCCCAGTCCTCTGCTTAAAGGAGGACTTTGTTATAATGAATGGCGATTGCTGTATGGACTCACTGGCAACCTCGAAAAAATACGCTGCTACCCGTCTTCTCTAGGCAATACTCCTTTAGCCGCTTTGCTATAAGCATTGATAGGAAGAAATGGGTGGTGCTATTCTTACAATGTGGCAGCACTACACGATATAGCATAGTGTAAATTTATAGTTATAAATTTTGCTTTAAAGGAAGTTTGGATATCCTGCCGGCACAAAAATGTAATAGCTTTTTCTCCTGTGGGTGTAAAATGTCTTTCTACATCATTAACCTTTATGCAATTGCCGACTCATATTTTTATGCGGGATTTTGGCGTTATACATACGAATTGGTAGGTACCAATCGTGGAAATTATGAAAAAATACTCCTGTTGGGGATTTCTTGTAAATATATTATATCTAATTTTCTATTATCAATATTTTATTCGAAAAAATAAAACTTTAAGTTTGCTTCAATGAGATTAAACAAAGTTTTATGTGTATGTACTTGAACTCTTTATTTCAAATGCGTCAATTATATCTTTGAAAATGATAACCGCTAAATTAATGCGTTAGATGCAAATTAAGATGTTGAATGATGTTGAGACAGCGCTTTTCGGTGCCTTTTAGGGCTAATATAAATTTTATGAGTTTCTCGCTTTAACTAGATTAAATTATAAACTTGCTTTTCCGCCCTCATTTGCAAACATCAAGTGCATTTTGTGTTTTCTATTATATAAAGCTGAATGACCACAACAAGATGAAAATATGTCTTTCATATGTTCCACCTAGTGGTGGTAAATGTATTCCGTGATATCAGTGTAATTAGTTTTATTTTTGTAAGAAGGCCCCAATGAGGCGTTATTACATGTCCCGATATTTTTATATTTCCACTATTTTGAGACAGTTCTGGGCTAGAGCCGTAAATAAAAGTAGTTTTTAGTACATTTGTAAATGTTTAACCTATTTGCTAACGTATATTAACCAGATAAATTTATGTGTCTACTTGTATACTCGTATTAACAATTATGTTGATTGTTACTGTTTGGTACCTAAGTATTGTTTTTATTAGTCATATAATAATATGTTGAAAGTAAAACAAGCCTGCTACATTAAATTTACTTACGAAACAACGAGTTTAAAAGCCAGTAGCATTACCACCTTATTTTTCACGGGTTATAAAAGGTTACTTTCGGAGTACCGTCTCAAGAAGATAAGATAAGGGCAGCATCGTCCTGTTGTCTCCACCATTATCTAATCTGTGGTCGTCAAATTGCCTGCCAAACGTGACAATTTTGGCAAACTCCTCCTTTTTACACGACTACGACAAAACTAATTGGAAGGGTAATGATTTCAGCAGTATATATGTATGTGTCTAAGAGTATATTACGAGTATAAGTGGGAACATAAATGTGGAAACATTTGCGGTTGAACTAATGAGCCAATTTTGGTAAATGAGGTACGAGTATCAATCGATAACATAGGCTACCTTTTGTTTAAAAAAAAGCTAGATAGTGAATGCTACGACATATTGGGGTACTTTAAAAAAAACTTTGCAGTCATAACAAGTGGGAAAAGCACTATAAAATCCAAGACGATTTTTTGAAGTGAAAACTTCTTTAGCGGCGCTGAGCACTTTTTGTTGGATGGGTAAAAACTTCCAAACTCGCGTCAGGGTCACGTGATGCTGATCGAAAAAGCGTAAGATCGAGGGGAAGGGAGAGGAACTAGTATCTCCCACTCTTTCTACCGTGCCTGAGTGTGCTGTTTTCTATTATTTTTGAAGTGAAACTTCTTTATCGGCGTTGGAAAAAATTTACCGTCACGTTTTGCGTCAAATTTTCGTTACATTTTTCGGTTACGCGCCATCTTTTTCTTGCCCCTACCACGGTTGGTTCAGACGATAGCAAAAAGGTAAAGTGAAATAATATTTAACCAATTTAACCAATTTAACCAATTTAACCAACTTAACCAACTTAACCAACTTAACCAACTTAACCAACTTAACCAATTTAACTAATTTAACCAATTTAACCAATTTAACCAATGTAACCAATTTAACCAATTTAACCAATTTATCAATTTAACCAATTTAACCAATTTAACCAACTTAACCAACTTAACCAACTTAACCAACTTAACCAACTTAACCAATTTAACCAATTTAACCAATTTAACCAATTTAACCAACTTAACCAACTTAACCAACTTAACCAATTTAACCAACTTAACCAACTTAACCAACTTAACCAATTTAACCAATTTAACCAATTTAACCAATTTAACCAACTTAACCAACTTAACCAACTTAACCAACTTAACCAACTTAACCAATTTAACCAACTTAACCAACTTAACCAACTTAACCAATTTAACAAATTTAACCAATTTAACCAATTTAACCAACTTAACCAACTTAACCAACTTAAACAACTTAACCAATTTAACCAATTTAACCAATTTAACCAATTTAACCAATGTAACCAATTTAACCAATTTAACCAATTTAACCAATTTAACCAACTTAACCAACTTAACCAACTTAACCAACTTAACCAACTTAACCAACTTAACCAACTTAACCAATTTAACCAATTTAACCAACTTAACCAACTTAACCAACTTAACCAACTTAACCAACTTAACCAATTTAACCAATTTAACCAATTTAACCAACTTAACCAACTTAACCAACTTAACCAACTTAACCAACTTAACCAATTTAACCAATTTAACCAATTTAACCAATTTAACCAATGTAACTAATTTAACCAATTTAACCAATGTAACTAATTTCTGGAAAGTTGCATGTAGATCATTTTTCGAAAAATAAGGCCATAAAGAAGTTTCACTTCTTACGTGTGTACACTAGTACACGCAATTTTTTTTTAATTTATTGGAACCACAAACAAGTATACAATTTCAACTTACATTAACGCTTAAAACTAATACAATTTAGATTATTGTACACTCAACATTGCTGGTCACCTAATTTGAGGATGTATGTGTTTCATCATCCAGACCGAAGATTTTTCCATTTGGTCAGAACTGCAGTAATTTCTATACTAGAGCAAGTATCTAGAGCTGCATTAGCAGGTTCGTACCAATTATGGCTGGGCAGGGAGAGAAACACGAGTAGTGAAGGTGAGTGTTGATGTACGTCGGAAAGGTACCTAGTTCCTTCCTTCCTTAGTGTTATAATCTGCCTCACAAATTTTGTATTACTGTACACCAAGCTTTACCAACAATTCATAAATAGTAAACACAGTCATACGAATGCAGTTAGATGTTGTTTGTACAAATTTATTCATGTGAAAGTGTGAGAGAAGATGTATAAAACGTTTATTTGTACAAAAATATGCGTTTAAGAACGAGTACGTTGTATGTTTTTAAGCAATTAAACTTCTTGTTTTCCCTTTAAATAATTATTTTTTTGGCTAAAGAGAAACATAGGAGGTTCTTAACTATATGCGTTCTATTATGGACTCATGCATATCAATACAATGTTTATTTTTAGTTAAGTACGTATCCAAAGTTTACAATTGTTGAAATTTTAATTTACTAAACACAACTTTACATCTGAGGATAGAAAAATAGAGCTAACAGCCTTCAAAAATTTATAAAACGTATCTTAATTAAAATGATGCCGACAAAAATTACTAAGCTGACAATTCTGAATCGTTCTTCTTTGTATATTCGATGGGCTTGCTCTTGACTACAAACAAATAGAATCATTACCAAACAGTAACAAAAAAATTCAAATGGTGATCATGCATAGACTTGAAATTGGTGGCTTCGTTATTTCGCGATATTCGTCAATTTCATTTATTTGTAAGTATAGTTTTATATTACTTGAGTCATTTTGGCGAGACCTATAATATCACAACAATCAGTCATTCCAGAAAATCATTTTAAGGGTTCCGTAGCCGAATGGCAAAAATCGGAACCCTTATATAGATTCGTCAAGTCTGCCTGTCTGTCTGTCCGTCCGTATGTCACAGCCACTTTATTCTGAAAGTATTAGCATTACACAGTTGTAACTTAGTAGATAGGTGTATCCTGTTGACCGCTTTAGGATTCTTATACAAAAAATAAAAAAATAATGATATTTAAGGGGGGGGGGGGGTTCCCATACATAGAACTAAAACAAAAAAAAAAAACTTTAACCTACGCGTATGGAGTATCTATGGATAGGTCTTTTCAAATGACAGAGGTTTCTAGAACCATTTTTACCAAAAGTCTAATGTTTGGAAGATAGAAGCTTCCAAAGTGATAAAATGTGTCCCCCCCCCCCTCTAACTTTTAAACTAAACGAGTGACAATTTTGAAAAAAATACATAATGTAGATCTTAAAAAGAACTTACAACGAAAATTGGTTTGAACGAGATCAAACCGGTAGTTTAGGAGATCTAGCACATTTTCAACAACCGCAAATATAACTTTGTCCTTCATACAAATACTCGTATTATGAAAAACAAAGTTATTTTGCAGTCAACAAAATATTGTGATATTTTAGTTAAAGTTGGTACGGAACCCTCAGTGCGGGAGTCCGACTCGCACTTGGCCGGTTTTTAATACAACGATTTGTGGTTATGACCATTTTGTAAAATTTTCATAATTACATACCTAAATTTTATTGTCTGACAAATTCTTAGCGGTGACGCGTTGATGTCTTTTTCTAAACAAGATCTAATAGGTAAATGTACCGGCTGGCGTAATTTATTTAAATTAGTTTCATGTTACATAACTTCCAAATGTAAAAAAAACTTTAAAAAAGTAGGAGTGAACATGAGATGTACTTTTTGTAAAAAGGTATAAATATTTTAAGATGTTATTTTGAAAACTAATTTAAAACTAATACACTAACTTCTAGATTGCTTAGATTAGAGGCATAGGAGCTGATTTGAATAGTCTTCATAATTAAGTTAAGGAATTTTTTTTGTAAAAAGACTGTGTTCATATTGCATTAAATTTATTGAAATACCAATTAGTCCTAAATAATATTTTACTATTTCTAAAATCAAAAAGCTACCCTTGATAAAAAGACGTGTGGCACTCGGAGACTGCCGCGGTAAAGCTATTGCATAAGTATCATTTTTTATCAACTTATGCCGATACAACAAATGCCACCTAAAGGCGGGTTGCTGAACTAAAGAGACAAGCGTGATATTTCAAAAAGTCATTAAAAGTTCTGCTATTCATCGATAGATGGAAAAACTAAAAAGTATCACCGCTGTGCCAGTCGGAGTGGGGGTGTTAGGTTATTTTCGTTACGGAATTTCTGGATTCGGTCTCCACGCTCAAGGCCCGCGATAGAAGCTATGCAATAGCTTAAAAACAATCATAACTAATAATTAATTCGGTTGCAGGTTAGTTTTTAATGTAAAAATAAAGTCAGCAATTGTCATACTATTCGCTGCTACGAGTACATTGTAGAAAAAAATATACTTTAATACAAATTATGACTGGCTTTGGTTGGACTCAAACCCCCAACCTTTCGCTTACCGGGTGACTCTCTTATCATTATACCTACCAGATTTTTGTTCAAGTATTCGTATTTTCAATTAATACCAGCAATTTATTTGCTTAAATTTATTTGCTCTAAAAATTAAATTCATTTTACTTTTAGTAATTAATTCTTTTTCTAAATAATGTTATCTAATAATTTTACTTTTGCTGCAATGCCGAAACGTGACAGTTGCAGTTTCACCGTACCTTTCTCTAGAGTTAGAGGGCAGAATCCGACCTGGATACAAGGAAAGCTATGAATGTCTAAGCCAAAAGATCTAAGCGATTTTCCATAACCTTGATTTGATTTGTTAAATGATATAAATATATTACGGACGAAAGTAAAAAAAGTTGGCCTAAGAATAATCCTATAGCTGTGCTATTTTATGACTCGGCCCTGTCATGTCAAGAAGAAAGTATTGCGACAAAATGTGTATATGTATGAGATGTTTGCATCTAACCATTTAGCAAAATATTAACTAGATTTATAGTTCGCTAGGAGTGAAGGAGATACATTGTTTTTTTTAGTTCATGATAACCATTCTTTCAATTCAACCTTTATTCCAAAACAGTTGTCTGTTGTGAGCAATTTGACTTACTCGTTGCTATAACTAACGGCCGATTCCGATAATCTTCAGTTTTGGCATATCGGAGACAGGAAACAGTTTCTATCTCTGTTTTTGCCATCCAGAGAAACAAAGACAGAAGTTGTTTTCTATCTCCGATATGCCAAAACTGAAGATAGATTAGTTATTAAAACTGGCCGTAAGTCAATTACTATTGAAGAGATGTATCGGTAACTAAGCTAGTTTTATGAGTAACAAACCTCATAGTTACCGTATCTCTCTTAAATATCTCTACCTTACCTTATCTTCCTAAATTTAAGCAAGAAGCTACTAAAGAATCAATGTCAAAAATATAGGTAGCTTTATCTTTAACATTGGCAATACTGCGAGCACCAGCTCGTCAGTAAACCGTGGCGATTATGACAAAATTGTCTTTTGGGAATTATCAGGTAAATGATGACCCACGAACTTACCGTCGCCAACATTGGCCTGTTTTGATTTATTTGGTAATCATAATAATAAAATGGTGCTGATGACTCACGAACTTATCTTCCATGACGGTTGCCTGTTATGATAAAATTTGATAATCATATCGTTCAAACTTAATTATTTGATGAAATATGTCAGTACCTTTTTTACTATGAAGTTTAAAAGCTTTAACGAATTTGACGACAGAAAAATAAAAATGATAAAAATAATAGCTCGTTTTCTTAAACCAATTTCAAGCACAACATTGTTTACTTTCAATGTTTACGATTTTTGCAAGTCAAATTCACTGTTCCTTTCAGTTTAATACATGTAAATCGTATGTACTTCCAATGAGTTCAAAAGCCTTAGTCTTTGTACTTAAGTAAACGATGTTATTCAAGCGATATAACCAGGTCATTAAAAAATGTTGTTTTTTCACAATAAAATAATGTAATTATAAGTACCTGATTGTGTAATCTTAACGTCATTTTAAATATTAACTAACACATCAATCGAAAGATCTGCGAGTAAACTTTTCTGTATATTACTTGTGCTTTATTGACAGATGTGTTATCTACTACCGATTACGTAAAAGCGAATTCCACAAATTTCTTTTTTCATATAAATAATTTTTAAGATATCTTTCAGAACATAATAATAAAAATGTATCACATAAAACCGATACCGGAATAACTTTGGACCATACATAGTATAAAACTAGATTTTTAAATATGTCAATGAAAGTCTAGGCTATCGGCTTGAATGGAAAACTTGAGCTCCTCCTTTCACGGATCACTAGAAATGTCTATAGAAAAATACCAGTTGTCACTTCTCTAGCCATCCGATCCGTCTTCGGACACGAGAAAATCTTGACATATTCTATATAGGGTGTAAAAGTGCAGTTATCGCTTAACCGGTCAGCACATTGTCATACCAAATAAAGTAGGAACCATTTTGTAATAAATTACCTAAGTTTATTTCCAAAAATAATTACGCTTTAAAATATCCGAGATTATTTGTCATTGGATATTTTGTTTGGTTTTTCCAATCATGTGCATACACAATTCGCTTGATAATAATGACCTACTGCTACATATCCGCTTTTCACTTCTCATTTAGAACCACGTTGATGGTGCGAAAAACATTGTTGTATAAAAGTACGTTGTAAGATGTCGTCAACAAAAACAGTAGATATGATTGATCATAATAAAGTGCTCCGTGAGAACGTTAGAGTTTCTACTTAATAGGCTTTATTCTGATGTAAATAAAGATAACTTCAAGTTTTGATTACTATCAGGATCGGTTGAAAATAAAACAAACAACAATATTTAAATTTTTATTATCAATAAATAAAAATCTTTGTATTCACATTAAGATTAATGAGATAAAAGATGATGCTTTACTTAAATGAATGAATGATATAAATATTCATGAATCTCACAAGATGACACAGTTATATAATATTCATAATATATACAAAAACAGTTCAATATATGTTACATAACACTTACAATATATTAAAGCCAGGTACTGGTCGCAAAAACCAATAAATAGTTTGCTATATCTAGGTAATACTAATACAATCAGAAATATCGTATATACATAAGTCTTAGAATTGATATACTATAAAAAATAGTTACACGAGCGACCTATAAGGTCGAAGAAAATAAATAATGACTAATATATTGAGCAGAATGGCATGAAAAAGAACTTATCTTAACTCAGTCATATTAAATACAATCGTACATCACTCTTGCACTCGGATAGTAAACAATTCATCGTGGTGAAATCGCTTTGTAAGGGGGTCGTAAATGTGGGACACGGTTACTGAGGTTTTTGCGCTGAGTACGCTATGCTTTGAGCTTCAATGGATCTCCCCCAGCCTCCGCCGTGGCCGCCGCCGCCCCCGCTGCTGCTTCCACTGCTGTATCCACCTGTGTCTCCGCCATATCCACTAGTGCCGCCATAATCATGACTCGAAGTATGACTTGAAGTATGGTGAGGATGTGCCACTACTTCATACGTCACGTGCTTCTGCTGAGACAGAAGCTTCTTCAAGCCGATGATTGCAGACAACACTAACGCCAACTTTCCGATCAACAACGCTTTGCCAGCTATCAACGCGATCGCTCCAATCGCAATTGGAGTTAGAGCCATCAACTTCAATGCTAACGCTGCCATCAGTGGTCCTAGCAACTTCGCTGCTTTCTTCTTTTTTCCTCTGCCTTCTTCAGTTTCATCCTCAACGAAATTCGACACTGTATCTTCTAACGCACGACCCGCACTTGACATTGCGTCGATTACATCCGCGCCTTTGACCTCGACGCGAAGAGAATGCGTTTCGAAATAGTTCTTCAATCTCGAGATGGGATCCATTGATCTTGGTGCACCTGTCTCGGCTGGGACATCCGAAGCTCGGACGACTGTGACGCCATCAGTTAAAGCGAACGATTCCTTCTGTCCAATCATCTTGTCCACGAAAGAGAAGAATTTGTATTTCAGGCATGTTGTTGAATCCTTTTTTAAGCAATCGCCTATCCCGTCGAGGTCATTGTCCGAGTGTCCTGATTCTTGGGCAGGCAGTGCGACGCAAGCGGCCGCGAGCGCGACGAAGGCAACAGTCCTCCACATGTTTCAAAAGCTGGGCTTACACTGTGCGCCGGCGGGTCCCGCGTCACTTTATATACCTTACCTCACCCCTCGCGAGTTGGCCGTTGAAAAAACGCACCGAAAACTCAGAATGGACTTTCTCAGGGAGTAAAAGTAAAGTCCAGGTTTCGTAATGTTGCGTTTGCGTGAAAGCCTGAGCGTGCGGTCATTGCAAAGGTCACGAACTGTAAGGTAACTCCATTATGCCGTGGTGATGTATTGTGGTTTCAGTATCACGATACATTGTTTGGGAGGTTTGTAGCTGTCATTGAGGTGTGAATCGTATTGTAAACATTTGCGGTTGATTTGTGTATGTTAAAGCGATATTAGCTTGGATGCAGACAAAGCTATCCCAATACATTGGGTACAGTCAAATAATTTGATTGCTAAGCTTATTTACAAAAAGATAACTTTAATGCATTATAGGTAAGAGATTATACATATGGCTGATGACAAGCAAATATCACGAATGACTCAATAATTTCATAATCCGGCTAAATAAAAGTACTGAATCTGCCAAACAAATAAATTCCTTGACTGTACAAATATTTACTCTTATATACATATCGTCAGTGGAAAGGAAAAAATGCTAAAGCGCCATTTGGGCCAAAATGAGTTACATATATTGTTGGATAGGCTTTTTTTTTCTGCGTCGATCTATGTAGGTTTCAACTCAATCAGACAATTTTTTTGGCGCTTTAGCATTCCGAAATTTGCAAGTATTTCTAAAATCACCGCCCTTGCGCTACTAAAACGACGTGTTGGTAATGTTTTTACAACAAATGTCGCGTAAGAATTTTTTTGCTGGCACAATATTTTTGCTTTCACAACATAAGTATTTTTTTGTTACTTAAGAACTTGAATGAGGCTGTTACTTTAGCATTTTAAGCTTTTTGAATTTTAAAGTTTATTGGTACATTAGCAATTATTCATAACTGCTGTTCATAATGATTTCGCATGTAAGCAAAAGTAAGTGATCAAGATTCGATTAGTTTTTGCGCTTTAGGATTTTTTCACTCGCTGTTTGTGTAAGTAGGTTTAGTATGTTAGCAAAAATATTATACTTGAAATGTATTATTACACATTTGTTAGCAAAAAGTAGCCTTTTCTTACAAGTTTTAAAGTACTTTAGCGATAATTATCATTAAACAAAGCAAACCTTATAGTAGTGAAGTAATATTAACATTACTCAAAAAACTTAAACATTATGATGCATTGAATGATTCTTTGGATCTAATAAGTTCTTACCTTAAAGGCAGAACACAAAAGGTTTGCATAAATGGAGCTGAGTCGTCAGGGTCGGCCCTTATTATGGGTGTCCCTCAGGGATCAGTATTAGGACCCCTGCTAGTTTTAATTTATATTAAAGACCTTCCCTGTTATTTTCATAATCTTTGTGAGATGGTATTGTTTGCAGATGACACATCTATGATTTTACAAACTAAGAGGGACAAATCTTTATTTGACGATGTTAACAATACCCTTTCAAAATTATTGCATTGGTTCACAGCAAATAATGTTTTACTAAATGCAAATAAAACAAAATGACATGTTAAATTGACCATGCCGTACGTACGGTTTGCTGTCACTCATCACAAATCGCGATAATTGTTAAAGATGAACCATTAAACTCTTTAGATTCTACTACGTTTTTAGGTATAACTGTAGACTCTCATTTGCAATAGGGTGCTCGTTATTAGGGGGCTCTGGAAGACTTAGTTCTGTTGCTGTGAGAAATATAAGGCAACTGACTGATGTTGGAACGGCATGATTCGTATATTTTAGCTACTTTCATAGCATAATGACATACGGAAGTATGTTGTGGGGCTCAGCGGCAGATATTGAGTCAATTTTATATTACAAAAACGTGCTGTATGGGCTATTTATTTCTTACAAAAAATACGTACATAATTTTAATACCAAAAATAAAGATGAACTTGCCGTTCCAGGCTTCAGACTGCGAAAAGTAGGAAAATCGTTCATGGGAAATTGTATTCGTATTTTTCAACAAATTACCACAGGGTATTGCTGAACTCCTTGTACATCAACTTAAATCGTATGTCAAAGTAATTTTAATGAAAAAGGGCTATAACACTGTAAATGATTATTTGTATGATAGAAATGTAAGGCATTAAATTGTCCCAGCTCGTACTTTCTTAAACATTTTGTAAAAATTTATTTAAAAAGGGGCTGACAATAGTGACCGAGTTTCTTGCGCTGCTTCTTCTCGACACTAGCCCAGACTTGTCCCCAAGCAGTGGTAGGTTTAAATATTAGGACATGTAAAAGAGCCTCCTGGGGCCTATTTGCAGAAATAAAACTGATTTTATACAGCACGTGACCATAAAGCACATTCCTGTTGGAACTTGTCGGTTTTTGTTGTTTAGTCGCCGTCCGGATCATCATTTTACCGTGTCAACTGGATTGTAAGTAAAGTTTAAAGGTATGTTTTTCTTTTCCGTAATATTATGATTGTGTTATAATAATGATGATAGACAAAACATTTTTAAAGTGCCGTGCCTCAGTCAGCCAAACCGGAACCCTTATAGGATCAAGTATAAGTATCAATAGTACAAGAAGAAATACAAAATTATTTACTTTTGTTTAAGGTCTTCATGGGCAGCAAACGCAATGTTTATTTAAAAAGTTCATTGGATTGGAAACAAGCTATCCGACCGACTAACCGAGTTGACCAACGCATCTGATGACATGTCTTCTCAGCATACTATGGCTCATGTGCTCTCACAATCTGCTCTAGAAATTATGTAAATTTATGCTGTCGAGCCCAAGTGCACGGGCTGGGGTCGATGCATTGATCTAGAATTTAAAGTAACTCCTCAAACTCTAACTCACATGGATCTCGTGGATCACATAACCAATACGTTTTCTGATGTAATTCTGAGCTCAAAGATGTTAGTAATATGTTGTATGTTTCTTTGTATTGATATCATCACATCTGTTCAGTTTTAAATAAATATACAACTGTTTAATAAAGTTTTTAAATATTTCGTCCTTGTCTAATGGTACAATGTTTAATTTAGGTGTCATAAGGTCCTTTGCTCCTCAGTACCTCCTGCATACATGAAATTGTTTTGTGCTGTCGAATTCACTCTGCAGTTTTAGTATAAGCTGTGTAATTTCCTGAAAGTTATTTTTTTCTTCATTCTCATTTTCCCACTGTGTCATCAGTACTCATCAGTAATATTAATTATTTGTAGTATATATTTTTTCTTCGTAAATATCAAATTTTGTACATTCATAACACTCGTAATTTAAATTCATAATCAGAAATTTCTCGTAGGGTTTGTATCTAGCTGCCGAGTTTTGTAATGCAGCCTTTAATCGAAGTTAGTGTACGTTTTACTTAGTTAATTTATCCATTTAGTCGCCAATTATTTCATTCTAAAATAATACCATTATATTTGAAAGCTATGATATTTATTTTCTGATTGACACATTAAATGTCATAACAACGAAAGTGTAGTCAGAGAGTACAAATATGTAAAGATGATGGATGTGACGTGAAACTGAACAAACTTCGCCACCATTTTTTACCCTCTTAAAGATTAAATTTTTAAGAATACTGAAAGATGTCATTAATAATTTTTAATCAGGTAGCTGGACACCAATTTTCATTATCATCGACTTAGCTTCAAAACTAACGGATTTTTATACAAACTTATGGGGCCCTTTTTACCCCATTATAGGCGGAATTTCCAAAAATCAAAAGTGCTTACCTACACTATAAAAAGAAGCACGGTGAAAAATTTCCGGTTTTAAATCCCAGTAGTTTAGGCTGTGCGTTGATATGTCAGTCAGTGTTTTATATTTAGGTAATTCAAAATATAGTCATTACCACAAACCTGTACCCGGTTAGTAGTAATGTCAATATTTTTAATTAAGGCATTAGGATAATTAGGCATTTTTTTCACAAAACATTTATACCTATTTAATCTTTAAGTATAATTTTTGCTTAAAACGTGTAATGTAGGTATAGTTTAGCAACATTTGCCTTTATTCGTTCCATGGGGTCTGCGTATGTAAGCATATATTCCTGTTGGTTCCGTGAATAATGTTGCTTCTTACGCATTACTTCGCTGGCGTATGTGACTACAATAGTTGTAGTTTAGTAATTTATCTTTGACATACTTATTCAATTGTAACTCACTAAGCAATTATGTTATAATAAGAAAAATGTTGTTAAAACTCTTTAGCACTTTGTGGTTGCTGGATATTTAAATATAATGGATGTTAGAAGTTTTATCCTGACTGACATTTGATTAATTTTCATGGTATTTTTTCTAAAGCGACAGCTATTTTGCGATCTAAATAAGCAAGGAACCTATGTATTATATCTAAATTTAGGTAAAAAATCTAGATCATGTTTCCATTTTAAAAGTCCGGTTTAACATTAATATCAAAAGAGATATGAATTTTTTTCCGAAAATTGAAACTTTGATCCTCTTTTTCCACAAGTACGGTTTTGGCGCTTTAGCAGTTTTTCCTTTCCACTGACGATATTATAAATAAATTTTAAAAATCCTCTAGATTTTTACATTAACTGACGTATCGTCATCATCATCATCATCATCATCAGCCTATTAAAGTCCACTGCTGGACATAGGCCTCTCCAATTGCACGCCACTTAGGTCGCTTCTCTCCAAATATTTACTGTATAAAGTGAAAAAAATCTGCAAAGCGATAACATGTTTTCGAACCAACAATATCTTATGCACTGTTATCAGTACCTGTAGCCAATTTGGATTCAGGCTCAAAAACTGGTTACAAAGGGTCAACCACCCCATGAAATGCCGTTATAAGTTAATAAACCAATTACTGTAACTGCAAAGGACAAGAGAGGTCAAGTAAACACATTTTTTTGCTAAAAATCACAACTGGCTACATCTTGCAGTAAGCATTTTAAACATAATAATATGCTGAAAGGTGCCAAACAATGAACTTAGTCAAAGACATACTCAAAATTTACGCTTGATATCGTTTGCTAATCATTTAAGGAATTCGGAACCTTTGAGAACTAATGCTTCAATAAAGTCATTAAGCTATATGAATATTGCATTCTGATCAAACAATTTGTGTTAACATTTAAAGCTCTTGAATAAAAAAAACTCTTTATTAGATGATGATGATTTAAGTGAATTTAGGGTGTTATTTAGGGTTAATTAGCTAATTTAAAATATTGTTATTATTGTCTAACAATTTTTCAATAAAATTTATTGACTGTTCTATGAATTTTTACACACATAATCTCGTAACTTTATCTATCGGAGTCATTATCTTTCGTTAATCTTACGTAAGATACTTCCAATTTTGCACGTTACACGCATCATTTACCAATTCATCGGATACTTATTCTCAAGTAATCACTAGAATTGTTATAGAAAATAACATGCGACTCGTCTAGTGGGTATGAAAGTTAGAAAGCTCTATAATAGTCACATAGCAGTAATAAATACAGGAAAATGCCTTGACCTTCGGTCAATTGATGAGTATTATGTGGCTAAGCAATTTGAGATTATTCATATTGACAAGCTTTGCCAACTTCTTAAATTTAATTAAATTGTGTTAATACCTGAAACCATAGCTTGTAACATCCTTTAGATAGTAAATAATATTAGGGGTTAAAGTATGAAATTGCCGATTTGTATGGACGAAATCGAGAAAAGTCATTTTTCCATACTAACAATATTTTTAGTTTTTTTAAAAACGCCTGAACCGTTTTCGATGCAATTAAAGGTGAAAGTTAGATGGTTATAAAGATACGCATTATAGTATTTAAATTTCTGAAAATCAAAGTATATAATACAAATATACTTAATTGAAGCAAGAAGGTCAGCTGACACATTATAAGGGGTCTTTTCAACGACTTCCTTGGAAGTAATAGGCACTAGTATTGCATTTTTTTTTAGTCAAAAGTTCCTTTATTTAGTTTTTGATACAATACAAAAAGAATTACGCAATAATATGACTATACTTAAGAGCTATAAACAAAATAAAAAGTGGGAAAATAATCGGCAATTTCATACTTTAACCCCTATTATTATAAGTAATATTAAGTACTATAACCTAAAAAAATAAAAACGTTTTTTTGGGACACAATGGCATTTTCACTACAAACTTTTTATGAAAACCGATGTAGTGGTGCTATGATCTGCCTACCCTGGTTCGATTCCAGGTTAGGTCAATTGAGGAAACGAACTCCTCTAAATAAAATTTGGTCTGGTAGGGTTGCAGTCGTGTTTCGGATGGTATGTTATGCTATTGACCTCGGTTTATGTCGTAAGATGGAAGCCGTAAAAACAAATATACCAAATTATCAAATTAAGCTTAACTTAACTATGAAATAATGGCCATATTAGCCGCAGAATCGGCAACCGATGGGGTAAACGAGTTTTTGAGTGGAGACCGCGTCTCGGCAAACGTAATGTAGGACGCCCTCAGGCCAGGTGGAGTGATGATTTGCGCAAGGTGGCTGGCAGGAGCTGGATGCGAGAACCCGAGGATCGACCTACGTGGCGTGCTTTCGGACTTGCAGACCACTGCTGGACATAGGCCTCTCGCCTATGTCCAGCGGTGGACTGCAATAGGCTGATGATGATGATGATGATAACTATGAAAGCAATACAAATTAAACAGTAAATAAATATGTAATATTAGATGTCTACTCTTAAAAAGCATCCTAAATGATAGGTAGTATTTTTTTATGTCGGATATGACGGATATCACATTATTGTGAATACAACGCAAAAGTAAAACATTTTACAATTTAAAAGGTAAGTGTCTGAACTAAAAATGTTACGAACTAGTGATTAACAGACAACAATGTAGCAAGTAAAAGTATTTCTCAACTCCCAGACTCATTCACCTGCGTATGACGCTGACACCGTACCATATGTAGGTATTTGAAATTCTGAGATTCATACTTTATTTTGACTAAGATGCCTAGACTATTAATTGACCTAGATTAATGAAAATGATTGTGGAGTATGAAAACGACCATTTACTTTAAGTTTAAAGCATAATATTAGCATTGACATGAGATTTCATCGAGTTGAATCACCGTTAACGTTGACATAATTATGTAATGCGAAAGTTGTAAAATATTCGCACGGGTATTAAATTCTGCTCTTTTTATTTAAAAAAGTAACTGAAAGATCGGTCGTACAGTCAGAAATGATAGTTACATACAGGTAGACGATAAACAAGTATTTTACATATCTTATCTATCTTATACTTTATTTGATATTTTAGCAACTTAATTGCACTTATAATATCAGTATATAAACTTGAAAAATTTTGTCTCAGACGGGACTCGAACCCGCATCTCCTCGCATGCCGGGCGGGCGCCATACCATTAGGCCACCGAGACACTGCGACACGGCGCGAATTTTTCAAGCATATTCTTACGCTGTGAGCCAGCGTTGTTTCATCAAATGTTAGGAGTTTGCGAGGAGATGCGGGTTCGAGTCCCGTCTGAGACAAAATTTTTCAAGTTTATATACTGATATTATAAGTGCAATTAAGTTGCTAAAATATCAAATGCAGGTGCTAAAATACCGAAATTATTCGGCGCTTAGCGAGAGACATGATTTATGATTTAGGGTCCCCCAAAACATATAAAATACCTAAGCAGTGAACACTACAAAGTAGGTTTAAGATTTATTTTATATTTACAACATGTACGAGACCAAAAACAAATGACGTATTTTTTCTTTGAAAATTTCAGCCAAAAATCTAAAAATTTTGATACGGCCTCCTAGCAACACTATTTTTACGCGATGCGCATCTCATTCATTCATTACGGTACTCTTCATAAGGTATTGAATTTGCCTTCATCCGAACCGTAAAAATTGAAAACTTTGTTGCGAAAAATGAAGCCGGCCATAGACAATAAAATATTATATTTGCCACTGACCTCATAAACAAGTGCTCTCGTTTTTTTTTGTTTGTTTGTTTTTGATTATTGTTTAATTGTTTAAATCTAAGTATTTATTATGTTAATATCTGTTTCTCTTATTATAAATCTGCCATCGGTGTGTAATTATCTTATAAGTATTTTTTTAGTTTTTTATTTCTCTCTTTTCATTTTTTTTAAATATTTGTCTAAGTTATAAGGCTTCCGTAGAATACCAGCGTCGTGGCAAGTCTTACGCGGCCACGACTAATGCTGAGCGGGAGTCCTTTTTGGCATTGTATAATCTATTTGTCTATTTTAAATCTTGTAATCTGTTTTATGTGTCAATTTTTATTTACTTTTTATTGATACAATTTGACTGCCAAATAAATATGTTTTCTTTCTTTCTTTCAAAAATATTTTCGGGTGAAAACTTGACCTATGTTTTTTACTTTATAAATGGATTCCAAATACGATACTGAACGCCTATAAAAAATTTGGAAGGTGATGAAAAACTGATGAGTTTGACACAGGATGCTGTGTAAGGACAAAATCACATACTCGTACATGCTTTTTACTGACTGCCTAATGAATGCCTCATTAATATAGCACCGTTTCTTCTCGTCCTGTGTTTTGCAAGAGGAAGCTAAAGAAGTACCTACCTTTTGCTGGCAGTGTTTTTCTGCTCCAAAGCTATATTATGATCGCCAGCCCGCTGAGGCCTATGTCCATGCCATGCCACCATAATTAACAGTCTATATCAATCCACTGCTGGCCTTTGCCTTAGTCAATACGCTTGGCAGATGGGTTGGCGATGGCAGTTTGGCTAATGCTGAAGAGAAAACCACTTACAACAATTGTATTTGTGTTTACCTATATGTTTTAATTAATATTATCATCAAACTGCGAACCTCGTTTTCGTTCGTTGGTCAGATTAACAATATTATAGTTATGGCTAACGTAAACAAAAGCGAGAGCATGTTGACTCACGCAAATAACATTAACCTAAATATCTGCTTTTATAAAACGTTCTGAGATTAGTCATATGCAATTTTCGAAACGAACGAAACGGAACATTTTGTGTGAACTTGTAAAGAAAGTACGCTTGGGCAAGGTTAGAACGTGAGCCATCGCGGAACTATCTGTAGCTTTGCAACACACGTGTAGGCATCCAAAATGACTGTTTTAGGGTTCAGCGGTCAAGCGATCAGACTAGCAATCCTTACTAATATTATAAATTATGTAAATGTATGTTTGTTTGTATGCTTTCACGCAAAAGTTTCATGATGATCAGTGACAACTTAACTTTGTACACATATTTTTAGAGATTCTACATAGTAACATAGGTTATTTCTAAATCAAATAAACCCTTCAACTTTTTTTTTTTTAATTTAAGCCTTTTTATTATTGACATTTTGTTCAATAAATATTATAATAATAAGTGTATAATATCATAGGGAAAGAAAAATATATAAATGCATTTGCTGAGTCTGCAAAAATTTACTGACAACCAATTATTATGTTAGAAAACATAAGCTTCATACTAGCACACTTTTATAGCGAGTAAAAATAAGAGTTAGTACACATCGCCGTAACAAAACTGCACTTAAGCGACATATGAATGTGAAATCTTGTATGTAATTGTAGAAACCGTCATTACAACGATGTCACCACTTAAATATAATAATATAAGAGATACAGTAGTCGAGATGTTTACCGAGTTAAGTTTACTATTACCTAAATACTGTTCTTGGTTGGACTAAGTTTTATTTTGTATCGAGTTTTTTGAATATTTTTAAACTTTGGATATTAATAACAAAATTATGTTGAGGTTCAACCCTCAAAGGATGTGCATCCTCAAAAAATTTTGACAATTTACACTTTCTGAGTTGACCTATTTTTTATTTGGATTGTTTAATTTTGCATTTGTCGAGAATTTTCGTTTATTTGTTTATTTTGTTAACAAGGTTTGCTTAGTAAGACTTACTGAGTTTATATATCTATTTACTTTAATAACATTTAAAGATTTAACCTGAAAAATCAAAAGTTATGAAAACCATAACGACTAAAACGACAGAAGCGGAAGTGTGCCTTTGAGTCGGTCGGTCTGTCTGTCAAATATGAAAGTTAAACAAAATAGTCTTAGATTCTGGTTTTATAATAGTTTTAAGGCCAAGAGTCAATTATTTAAGGAGTTTAAAGTGGGGTGAAGTTTGTACGATAAATAAATAATTTCCAATGATATAGAGAATTTTACTTATCAACATCCCCAAACATAATTATAGCTTGTCACAACTTCATTATTTAGTCGATTCTAACTTATAGTATTTACCTAGATAATAGTTATATCTAGCAGTAGCCTACTTTATGATTAAATCTCTTAGAAACAAACGAATAGTTTAATGTACTGAACCCTCTCATTCAAATAAGATTACTTGCAAATACTTCTTGTTCTCGACTTACATTTGGAGATTTGTACTCATATCCTTTCACTTTCAAGTGCGAGGTCAAAGACTTGAATCAACTTGTTGTTTGATGCAAATAAAAGAGTTTGGGATATAATCAACTCGTGTATATAACGATGACTAGACTATATTGGCTAATCTTTTGTTAGATCGGCTACCGGCAAACTATAGATTTGAAGGATACAGAGTCCAATGGAGTCGTTCAAATTCAATGACGCTATGTGAGTATTACGAGCGCTAGGTATATTTGAGACATACCTACATGTTTATACTTGTGTAAATATTTTAGTGTATTTTTTTTTTGTATTACGAGTGCGAGGTATACTTGAGACATACATGTTCATACTTGTGTAAATATTTCCGTGTCTTCTTTTTTTTTTTTATTGGTGTAAAGTAAAATAACTATGAACACAGTAGATTACTTAGCTAGTACTTATACAAACACAAAGTTATTCTTGTGCCACCAATATCACCAATAGTACCAGTGGTGTATTTGCTTCTTCTTTCTTAAGCATCATCACCCTACATCAGTCTTCTGCTATCTGATATCTGATAATGGTACTATGACTGATAATGATCATCAGTCATCAAAAAAGGAGGATTCTTAGAAAATTAGTCAGTCAATGAAGACGAGGCAGTTGCTCGTCTTAACCCCTTGAATTCGGGTAATTCCAGACACAATAGAAACCATTGTCGTATATATCAGATTTTCTTTTTTAAAATTTGTATAAGTTATAAGGCTCCTGCAGAATACCAGCGTCGTAGCAAGCCTTCAGCGGCCACGACAAATGCTGAGCGGGAGTCCTTTTTGGCATTGTAATAATCTATTTGTCTATTTTAAATCTTGTAATCTGTTTTATGTGTCAATTTTTATTTACTTTTTATTGCTACAATTTGAATGCCAAACAAATATGTTTTCTTTCTTCTTCTTTATTTTTCTTTCTTACTCCTAAGCAGCCGACCGGGTAAGAGACGGTCTTAAGAAGAATTGTTGACTAAGCTGCGTTTGAAAAATCAGACTGCCGTGCGTGGTGATTAAAGCAATATCTTAAGGAAAGGCCTATGTCCTGCAGAGGACAGTATGGAGAGTTGGCGTCAAGGGAATCCTGATTTAGAAAGGCAGGGGTTACAGACCGTGGCTTCACCATTGGGCAAGCTGCAATCACCGAAACACCTTGTTAAGCATTATGGTTATGACTCTCCTTTAAAGAGACTTAATATAGACTGCTGATGATGTTGATCATGATCGTGAATCGTGATACGCTGATTAAGAATAAAAATTTTATTATGTATTATTCGTCAGTTAAATTTTAAAAGATAGGTTTTTTCGTAATTACTTCATAATGTCTAAAATCATTCACGGAATACCCATTAAGTTTTTTTTATCATTTTCATGAAGTGATTTAATGTGGGCCAACCACCACAACAAGAAGAGACACGATTAGCATTGGATGTTATTGTGAGCTTTTTTGAGGTTGTATTGATGTTGCTAATAATAGCGAAAAAAACAAAAGTCATATAAAAAAAGCATCTACAAACAAACAAAAATGTATTGCGTGCTTATTATTTCTGCATTAATGTTTACGTCAAAATACTATAGAAACCTAACTTCAATTAATATTTCATAAATCAAACTTTCTTGCAATCTTCTTTGCTTTGCAGACACTTAAATTTTCTTACGAGAATTTGCTTTTTTGATTGCACTAACGAGCTTAAAACACAATTGAATCACTTTTCCGTGGGTCTCTAAAAATCCGATGTGAACATCTAACAAACTATAGTTTCAATGGGAGAAAGTACAAAACTTTATTGTGCTGCACAATACATTTGATGAGTCTCTGAGTTCCTCTCAGATCCGTTACATAATGTTTAGTGAAGTCAGCCACAAAAATGTATACATGAAACTTCAGTCAAAGAACTTAGTGGCATTTTACGAATCTTACTTAAAGCCATCCAAATATTGTGACTAAACATCCATATTATTCAGTCACACTAGAAAAGCTGACTAGATTTAGTTGAAATTTGAATTAGGCTATCATCAATTTTTTGTTGTAATCTGGTATTTTTTACGGAATTTAAATACATTTCGTATGGCTTACATTCTGCGTGGATCACACATCAATGTCCAAGTCTTTCAGCCAGCTTGCAGCAGCAGGTGTGCATTTGTGGACTTCCGACATTCCACCAGGAAAACTGCGAAATGGACATTCGTTTACCACATGGGAAAGAGTTTGGTCAGGTGCTCCGCAGTCGCATTGTGCTGACTCCCTTAATCCCCATTTGTGGAGGTGGTGGTTAGTCCTCCCGTGGTTGGAACGGAATCGGTTAAGTCAGGTCCTGGATTTGCAGTCAGTATCAAAACCAGGCAGCTTCTTAGTGGGGTTTAAAATAATTCTTGCATATTAGTTTTTCGCAAAAAGATCGAAATTATTTTTCGTATATTAGTAGTAGGGGTTAAAGTATAACATCGCCTACATTTTACTTCTAAACGAAGGCGTAAGTAACAGCTAGTTTTTTAATAGAGGACATAATATGATCGCTTTAAAAAAAAATCTGTTCTTTTATGTGATACAGAATTATTTTTGGTTAACAGACATAAAATCTGATGTTTTTTTATGAGTTTCCGATATTTCTGCACTGTTGCAAGCGCCATGATCGCAGGAGAACTCTTCTTCTTCAGCGCCATGATTGCAACAGTGCCGAAATTTTGGCAATTCTTAAAAATTAAGGTACATGGTAGAAATCTCGAAACAACTAACTCTTACAATAGTGACCTTAAAAGTTTGAATCAGTATATTAAAACTGATTTTGACACGACATCATCTTTTCCTTGTCGAATTATTCTACTAATCTCAGAGTTTTCAAAGCTGCATGTTGTAACGGGCCCCTGATGTTACTTGTTTTAAGTTTTATGTTGCCACAGATGCCGGGAAAAACCACTAAAACCACCTGACTGCTCCACCACACCTATGTCTATTTAGATAGTAAAAGCATAACTTAATAAAAACTTTTTTTTAACTTATAAATAATTTTAAAAATATTTAGGGCCGAGTATACTTTACATTAATAATGTTTCATCTTACACGCTACATAAAGTATGTTAAATCGTTAAGCACGCATTCTAATAAGACGAGCGTTGCCAAAATGAGATACTTTGGGTTTTTATTATGTCTAACTTTCATTTTTTTGTACTTGAGTGAAGGGAAGTTCCCAAGTTTAATTTTGAAACGAGGAAAATACTCGTTGCGCCCATTTTTGAATATATACAGTAATATACACCACTCTTTTTACAAGATTTATTTTAATGATTTTGAGTTAGTTAGTAAATCCAATTAAAAGGGTAATAGTATTAAGATAAGGTTTAACGACTTCAAATTGGCGGACATTTTTTCACGCTTCTGGAGACTAAGTAGGTTTTTTTTATAAAACAAGTTTTAATAAACCTACGGCTTTATATATAATTAAGTCTTTGGTGCACATAAACTGATCTCTGTTTTAAGAACTTACTAATTATTAAGTGCTCAATTTACTAGGATTGAATAAATATAATTTGAATTGTAACTCTATCTGCTTGTTTGTATATCTGTCTAACAAATTGACACGCTCTACTGTCTAATACGTACTGCTAAAGCTAGGAACACATTATCGGACGCGGCTAACAGACACGGCTGACAGTCGCGACTTATAATGAATGTACACTAAGCTGTTCAAACTATCGGAGGTAAGTCGTGGACGTAACCTTGGGCTGACCTTCAGCTTTCGGACGTCCGACGGAAATCTGGCGCGCTGGATGTTTTTGTCAGGGAATAGGCGTTGGAACGCGTCTGCAAGCCACGTCTCAAAAGACTGTGCAAACTTATCAGCTGCGGCTGACAGCCGAGTCCGTCAGCCGCGTCTGATAATTTGTCTCCAGCTTAAAGAGATGACATTTGATGTTATGGAGTTACAGACCCAAGAAAAAACACAGAATAGTTTTTATCCTCGTAAATCTATACTAATATTATAAAGCTGAAGAGTTTGTTTGTTTGTTTGAACGCACTAATCTCAGGAAGTACTGGTCCAATTTGAAAAATTATTTTTGTGTTGGATATTCCGTTTATCGAGGAAGGCTTTAGGCTATATAACATCACGCTGCGACCAATAGGAGCGAAGCATGAGTGAAAAATGTTGCAAAAATAATCGCGATCATAATAACGGAAATTGACGCGGACGAAGTCGCGGGGAACAGCTAGTAACCTATAAAGTTACCAAGCAAGACTTTTAAAACTCTCAAAGTTTTAAGAGCCGACTAAAAGATGACTGCCAGGCAAAAATTTACAGTATCGTTTTATCTCTACCTTTGACCAAACTGCGATTTCTATTTTAAAGTCTGCCAAGGTTGGAGCCGAGTCTTTCTTTTGGAGACACTTCAGTATGACTACCTGTACTCAAAGATTCTTTAACCTGTAGACTAGCGTATCTTATGATGAATAGGTACTGTATATGATATTTTAGCAACTTAATTGCAATAATAATATTTAAACTTGAAATTTTTTATTTTATTTTGATGAAACTACGCTGGCTCGCAGCTATAAATACATAACTGATAAATTAGCGCTGTGACGTGACGTCTCGGTAGCTTAATTGAACAAAGCACCGCGCCCAATATGCATGGAGATGGGTTCGAGTCCCGCCCGAGACATATTATTCTAAGTTTAAATACTGTTATGATGAATACCTACTTGAGCAACAGAAACAATGTTTCTCGATGAGTCACTAAAGTGACAAAATATTATTCAAATATTACGTTAGCATTACGTCGTGAAGGTTGCATACTAATGAGAAAAGCAAATATTTGCTTACGCTGTTGGCACACTGAGTGCAAGTTTTGGAATACACACACACTGCATTATTTTAATAGTATTCGTATTTTAAACTCTATTTATTAAAATAAAAATGTAATTTAAAAACTATATAAACAAAATTTAAGTCGATCTCTCAACTCTTTTTCAAGTCTGGATTGAAAATTTGTATCAAATAAGCAGAGCCATCTGCCCTTTCGGGTGTCTGCGGTCCGTATAAGGGGACCCAGGACGGCGCTATGGGTGTCTTCGCGTGTTTGTAAAGTCACGTGGGAAACTCTTCTTACAGCCAATCTGGTACTGTGTAGCATACACAGGTATGCATTAGAGCCGAAAACCTAGGGCAAAACCCGTAATCTTGTTTCTTAGGGCGCCGAAGGGTCACCGTTGATTTTTAAGTTACGGACCTCATAATGTGGTCTCGCCAGACCAGGAATGGACTTCTTCCTCATACCGTGTCACTTATTAAGCCAGGCATAAAAAAAATTCACGCGTAAAATTTTGATCCTATTAAATCTTTAGGGGATTTTTTTTTTCCATTAGTATGTTCTTCCAATTACAAATGAACCCTTGATGTCTTTGAAATTGCTTGATTATAGTCGAATACAATTGTCACGTAATAAAAACAGCAGACTTTTTGTGTCCGTCCAGCCAGTCTAACAATTGATTTGACTGAAAAAATTAATTTGCTCCTGCATTCGGTGTACCACTATCCTAATTTGGAGTTAGGTTACTAAACCAGACGGTTTTGAGACAAACTGGTTTCCCTCCGTCTAGCAAACGTCTGACAGACTCTTGTAGCAGAGATACTCAATGAAAAGCCATTTGCATAGTAATGTGATTTGACGAATATGACGGTTGTGTTTGTAAAATGTTATGAATGAAATTTTGTGTTTGAATGGTTTTGTGTGAGGAAATAGTACCTATAATTTTGTTTTTGTTTTATTGTATAACTGATTTTTTTTTTTTTTTTCAAAAATGAAGTGTGAAATAATCTATAAATTCTGTGTTAAAGATTGTATGTTGTATTATACTGTTTTAAACTTTCATGGTCACTATTGTAAGAGTTAGTTATTTCGAGATTTCTACCATGTACCTTGTTTTTTATTAATTTCCAATATTTCGGCACTGTTGCAAGCGTCTTCCGCAATCATGGCGCTGAAGAAGAAGAATTCTCCCGCGATCATGGCGCTTGCAACAGTGCCGAAATATCGGAAACTCATAAAAAACAAGGTTGATGGTAGAAATCTCGAAATAACTAACTCGTATGTTGTATTGATTGTAATTAATGCATTATTTGGCACTAGCTCTTAATTGGTGGTTTTATGCTTTGAATACGTTATTTTTAAGGACTTCCGATTTTAAACGTACTTCCGGGAAAATTCTTTATTTGAGAGATATTTTTACGTAGCAGATAAATGTATTAACGAGGCTAGTTTCATTCAAGGATGAAATGATATTAATCTAATGATATTTCCTATAGCGCAACTTCATCGAATATTATCAAAAGAAAATTTGATTAGGTACATATCGACATCAGACGAGTAACACCTTAGGATATCGTTAGTATTGTTACTTTACTCGTATTTTATCGTGTGGTGCCGGAATTATTAGACTACCACCACCCCAGTCTCTCTTTCTAGGAGTGTTTTAACCTCTTACGACTTATGGAGTACTACCTGAAGGAGACAGACAGCAGCTCCTTCTCTTTCCACAATTGGTCATACTGCTATTGCCATTGGCGAAACGTGGCGATTATAGTAAAATCATCCTTTTGGAGAGGTTTGTGCCCAGACTGAAGGTTGCACACCATACCTTCCCGATCCTGCCCGCTAGTATGGACCGGGGCCCATACACACGAGCGAGACTGAGGCTTCACACCTCACCCTAGGCCGGGCCGGGACACCACTAGCTGGGACCTAAGCTGAGCGCCCTCATCGCTCGGCGCTATATGCCCGGTTAAACTGTATAAAGCCTTCCTATAAGGCTTCAGTGATAGGTCTATAAAGAAAATAAAAAAACTTGGATTGATATGGGCTGATCATGGTCTCCAGGATTGTTACTTAGGTAAAATATCAAAAATAAACAAGTCTTAAGATCTGAGTAAACAAACTACTTTAGATGCCTTTAAGTTTTTACAGACTGATCAAATCAGTGCTAATCCATCGCTTCATCGCAAGTTAACACATACTTAACTTTTTCCTACCAGTATTGTTTGACTAAACTATCAGTGAGAGCTAAAATATATCAAATCTTAAACGGTTGTGACTCTTAACTCTGTGAACTAAGAAACATATTTGAATACCACTTTTCGTAGAGTACAGCTTGAATAAGAAATATTTAATGTGAGAACTATGAGTACGTCAGCATAGAGAGAGCTTAAAGTGCTTACGTTGAATGCAATCAAAGCCCGATTTACCTTAATTAGGCATGTAGCGCCAGATTAATTAATAATGTTGTCAGATCAGTGAAAGAAAATGAAACAATTACATGATTTCGAATGATAGCTATGGAAGAAAACATTAATATAATAAATATAGAAAAAATAAAACAAAATGCTTTTCCAGAGAGAAGGGTAGTATATTACTCTAAAAATAAGAAAATATAAATTGATTCTAAAAACTTTTCTGATTTAAAAGTTGCGAAGCCTAAAGCCGGCTCAAAAAATACTATGGTATCATTCTGTCCTAAAGGATGTCGATAGAATCAACCAAAGGAGTAATGCCAGAAGTAGACGAACAGCGGAGTTTTCCCTCGACCATAAGACAATTTAACATTTTACCAAATTCTGTTTTTGGAGAGACCTAAGTCATACGTGGGCTAATAATAAAGCGAAAAAAAGCAAACATCATATCCATTATATTCTAGCGCTGTCAGCTAATTACAACACAAAAACATACGTCATATCTCATTACAATAAAGCTCTTCCAGTTTTCATTCTCATCCAACATTCAGATACAATGACATATTCATACCGGATTGTTCACTGATACTAGAATTTCGAATTTCCACTAATTGAGTGGATAACAATAGATTTACAGTAAAAGTATTGAGTTCTTGTTCATTAGACTGTCAGAGACATTGTTAATTGATGTAGAGGTAGATTTAATATACTGCCTATAATGTTTCTAATGAGCATTGTTCAATGCATTTCAATGAAACTTACTGTCAGGGTGAATTCCTATTACAAGTCATGTGTTTCAAACACCTGATAATTGAATGCAAGATTAAGATAATTTCATTTTTTTAATTTTTTTATAATAGTGGGCTTGCTCTTGACTACATACTTAACTATACGGTTAAGAAGAAGCCTAAGATGGAGCGAGCATACTCAGAGGTACTGGTTCTCCCACACACCAGCGGAACACAGAAAAACTGTTTGGCGCTTGACTCCGGCAGGAGGGTAGTAGCATCCAGGCGGCCTCTTACGAAGCCTACTACCGCAGAGGAATCTGTTAACCATCATCATTGGTTAGAAAACTAAAGATGCCGTTGCCCAGGGTGGACCACAAGGAGGTAGATCCCACGACCCCAAAACAACTCATGTCTTTCAAACACCTGATAATTGGATGCAAGATCGTTGTTAAGATAATTTAATTCATGATTACCAGCCTATATATTCGTCCTCAGTTAAACGCAGACAACTTTAAAATGAAGGTATTACTATAATCGCTACGCTTAGCAGGTAGGTTTGTGATCGCTATTTGGCCAGTGATGGAGATAAGACGCTGCTGCCTGTTTCCTTCTGGCAGTACTCCAGTATTCGCCTCTTACGAAATCCTTAGGGAGCCTAGGTTAGCATAGAAACCAGCGTTGGTGGACAAAATACGTCAAAAATCTGCTTCGAGTAATGCTAAATGGGAGAGTTTTTATCATTACATTTTATGTCCTAACTATTTTATGTGTATTGTTAATATAATCTAATATATAAAATTCTCGTGTCACAGTTTTCGTTGCCATACTCCTCCGAAACGGCTTAACCGATTTTGATGAAATTTTTTGTGCTTATCCGGTATCTATGAGAATCGGCCAAAATCTATTTTTCATCCCCCTAAATGTTAGGGGTAGTCCACCCCTAAATTTTTAATTTTATTTTTTAGACAAAATTTTTAATTTTTATTTTTTTATAGTAAAACATACAAAAATACATACAATCCTCAATTTTCACTCTTCTACGATCAACCCTTATTTTTTAATAGCCATTTTAGTAATTTAATCATTTTTCCTCTCCGGTCGAAAACTGATCAATTATCGTCTTTTTTGTAAGGGTAGGGTAGGGGTAGGGAAGGGTTTAGAGTAGGGGTGGGGGTAGGGTAGGGGTAGGGTAGGGGTAGGGATAGGGTAGGGGTAGGGGTAGGGTAGGGTAGGGTAGGGGTAGGGTAGGGGTAGGGTAGGGGTAGGGTAGGGGTAGGGTAGGGGTAGGGTAGGGGTAGGGTAGGGGCAGGGTAGGGGTAGGGTAGGGGGCAAAACAACGTTTGCCGGGTCAGCTAGTATAATATAATATTTATTTATCTCAACACAAACAAATTACAAATAACAGTAAGGATACATTTTATAATGGATACAGTTGGAGTTTGTGTGAGACTGACGCCTGTGAGAGATATGAAAATACATATCTGTTGTACAGGTCATCAGGCTGTTGTATTGTGTGTGTATTCGATCCACTCCGGGGTATGTTTCCCTAAAAAGAGGATATTGATATAATTGTCTAGCTTGACAGTTGAATTTGCGATCTTAGGTCTGACCGTAATTTAGTTAACGCGCTACTTCCTAAAGCTCCATTGGTCACCCTTTACGACACGTAAAGGACTGTACTTCAGATCGAAACTACATGACAAGTCTTGAACTATGTACTCTAGAAATATTGACAGCGGCAAGTAATGAGTAATAATAGACATTCAAAATATCGTTAATAGCAACAAGCTCCAAGTAATAACAATAATTAGCCACTAATGTCAGATTTGGAAGCGAAAGTTTGTGTTAATATTACACTGTGCCGTGCAATTACAGAATACACGAGATGAAAATTTAATTACAGAGTTCATAACACTTTAGTCTCTAGCTTTAGAGGTATAGGTAACAGCTCTCTAAATTTCAAGTTAAAATAAAATTCATTAACTTTGAACATACAAATCAACTTGAAGCGTTTATCAAGATATTTGAATTTGATAAGTTTCTTAACAATAATTGTTTTGCGTTTGACGATTTTAGCGTTTCAGTAAAAGTTTGATAAACATAAGCACATCATTGTTTTTCTTTTGACTAGAACTAATTACTGATCAACATAACGTGAGTCTAAGAAGAAATGTGATAACTTTTTTATTTAATCACATTATCATAGTTTATTAATCATAAGCAAATCGTTTATTTTGGCGAGATCAAATAACTACAAACTTTGCGTGAGACGGCGCTAAGCATTATCAGGCAGACATATAAGATTTAATTTATTTTAAAGAATTATGAAACCAATTTATTTATTTATTACAATTTATTATAGCTATTTTACAATTTAATTATAAAATGTTGATATTTTAGTATATAAATGGTTATATTAGCTCTACTTTTCATTTTTAATAAACTCATTTGTAAAATGAAGTTGTATGTATTTATGACATAAATATTTTAATCCCTCAACCCCCAGTAGGCACTCGGGTGCCACAATAACAATTGATTTCAATTGTGTCTGGAATAACTCACGATCGAGGGATACGATAGGCCAGCAAAATATAACCTGACCTTGAAAAAGAAACCCAATTTTCCAAGTGAAGTAGCTTCTGTGAGAGTTCGCGAAGACTTTTGTTTTTAACCTCAATGTTTGAATTAATTACAAATCGTGGTAACCCATTGTGTGAAGGTTAAATAACGGTCTACCGCCTGATCAGGTCATCGTGTTTATATGTCAGTGTTTTGTCGATCGATTATATCGGTGAGAACATGTCTGCGCCTTTGAAATGGGAAGTTCCGTGAGGTTTTTACGAACACACCACGGCAGTTCATTGACTTTTGTGGTAAATTACGAGTATAATCTTATGAGGAGAAAATTTTTAATAGAGGCAAATAAAATACAGTGTGCTTTTCTGTTTCGCCTTTAAAAATTTAAGTTTGCCAAATTTTTTAAGAATACGTCGTCACATTTCATTTCATTAGTTCGTGTGGTAGCTTCTAATTTTTTTTAAAGCCTAACACACACATTTGGTAACAAAACCAATAAAATTAAGTTGAAGAAAGCTCTTAAAACTACAGTAAACTGCTAGCAGTCATTAATAAATTAAAATTAATGTTCGTATGTTTATCTTTTAATATTCTAAAACTATTCTGACGATAAATAAGTGAGGTATTGTGCGAATATCAAGGTGTTTTACTGAATCAAAATTAATACAGTATAAACAAAGATCAAGTCGTATTAAGTATTCTATGAAATGAAATAAAATAAAATAATATTTTTTTATTTGCATCAACAAAAGATTACAAAACATAATTTTATTAGTGAGAAAGATCGATACCAGACCTCATCGGTACATGCCAATACCGGGACTCGAACCGCAGATTCAATTCTATCTACATGAGTAGCGGTCTCATTCCATTACATGCCATTACGGAGAGATGTATTGAAACACATACGTACATCAGTGTTCGTGACGACTACGCTCGTAGCTTCCAGCGAATTCTTAGCTCCAAAGTGATCATCGGTTGTTGGTACTGTCGAATACATAAGTGTATGTAAGATTTATTTATTTATTTATACGAAACTTCGATTATGTAAAAATGAGTCTTTTATTATTAGTGCAAATTGTACCTACATACGATTTATTTTCTCTTTTAAGAGGAAACACGAAGGGCGAGAGAATTGAAAAACAGGTATTTGTACACGGAGAAAAAAATATTTTACAATACCACCAGAACGACTTGTAAAAACAAATCTATTAAAAGTTAACAAAAAACTGCGAGTGCTATCAGAATTAGTTTTAAGGATTAATAGTCGCTTAATTGCAAGTACTAAAAACATCTGGTAAATAACTTAAGTGTCAAATAGTACCTATCAGTTACTACTTTCTGTGTAAAGATCAAAATAATAAGTTAGTAATGGGCACAACTATGATTAAGTATCGCTAGCAGTACAAATTTGATGGTAAAGTGTACCGAAAAATGTGTTCAATGTACATACCAGAAAATTCACGTTACTAAAAACTAGATTTTTAAAATATCATTTACAAAATCTATAGTTGTCACGTATAGCACTCTGCATTCTAGTCAACTTCCTCAAAATTCTGGTAAGTAAAACTAGACCTTTTTCTCCGTGTATAATCTATTGCTGCCGCGCAGTGAACGAACGCCTGCCCCGCAGAGCGCGATAGAGACAACTGCATCTTGGTCCGAAAACACCTACTAAAAGCACACAAAATCAACGTTTCGTAGTCCCCGGATTCCTTTTCAAAACTAGACTGATTTAAATACTTTTTTTATTAAATTAAAAATTAAAGAAATTGGCCGTGTTCGTAAATTTTCCTTTTTTTCCAAAATTTAGTCAAATTTGTTTTCTGGATGTTTGAACACAGCGGAAAATCTAGCGAATTGTCTAGATTTTTGAAGGCTCATATCTTTTTTATTAATTAATTTATAAAAAAAAGGAAAACCTAGAAACATGCCAATAGTGGCCATAGATTTTTGTAATAAAAATTATTGCTCTACTGGCACTATCCAAGCTATCACACCATCAAAGCAGCCCTTGTGTTTCCTCTTAACGCTGATTGACACTAGCGCCGCATGGCTGTCAATAAGCGGTGACAACAGACGTCCATGATTATTCATTAAGATTCTGCAACCATTACTGTTAATATAACTCGTCACTAGCAAAAGTACCATGTAAGGCAATTGTCCGTCAGAAATGTGATGAGAAAATAATATTATGTAAAGATTAAGAGTAACATAGATATTTAAAGCTTAGTTGTAATAGTTTTATGTTGCGACTTGATAGGGATTTCATGCATGCAAGAGAGCTAAACACTTATTTAGTTTCTAAAAGCAGCTTGTACAGATAACAGCACGTCAACCTTCCACTAAACGTCAAATTTACTCAATTGATATTGATCTCTACTAGTTGGACTTAAAGTTTAAAACCAATTCAATGACCTTTAACTTTTTGGGTAGGTTGATCTGCCGTTGTGTGTACTTAAGTCTGCAGACTGTGATAATGTTATATTTATTATATTAAGAAGTATATTTTTCATAAATAACTAGTTGTTCCCCGCGACTTCGTACGCGTCAATTTCAGTTTTTAAGATCGCGATTATTTTTTCAACATTTTTCACTGATGCTTCGCTCCTACTGGTCGCAGCGTGATGTTATATAGCCTAAAGCCTTCCTCGAGGCATGGACTATCCAACACAAAAATATTTTTTCAATTCGAACCAGTACTTCCAGAGATTAGCGCGTTCAAACAAACAAACAAACAATACCATTCACTTACATTAACAAACACTCGGTACCTTTTAATATATATTTTCTGGTTTCTGTGTGAGACTGATGCTATACTAGGTATAAATATTTAAGACATGCCTCACTGGGCCACACAGAGCCACCTAGTCTCAAATTAACGTACTATTAAGTACCCTGTCGTATGCGGTACTAGACTACCGATAAACTTACATAAATACTTTAATTTTGTAAATACATACTTATAATACATAGAAAACACCCAGACCAGTACAAACAGACATGTTCATGCTCACAAATATTTGTACTGTGCGGGATCGAACCCGCGACGCATGGCTCAGAAGCAGCGTTTACTACCGCTGATCCAAATGGTCGTCTAAAGGTATACATTTTCTTGTGCGGAATATAGATAAATAAATAAAATAAATGTGGACAACATCACATACATTGTTCTGACCCCAATTTGAATAACTATTTAAAACATTCGTATTTTGGAAACCAGTGACAACGAAGGTACCACAAACACCCAGACCCGAGAAAATGTAAAAAAACACTTTTTTTTTACATTGACCCGTCCGGGAATCGAACCTGGGACCTCGGAGCAGGCGACACCTTGAAAACCGGTGTGTACGCCACTCCGCCACGGAGGTCGTCAAATAATAAATATTTATTTTGTTTAATATTATTATTTCTACCAAGCCATATGAACTACAAACTGTTACAAACTAACTAACAGCTTCCGTACGCGACTGTACTGTACAAAGTTTCTATGTTTTGAGGTAAATTGCCTGGGAGTAGTTGACAGATGCACATGTGTTACGCATCTCACATTACTTGTAGATTAATTAAAATAACTATAATGATTCCTGGTATACTACGAAAGCAAAATGGCTAAAGTCATTGAGCAGTAATATCTTATGACCAGAGGTCGGATAATCGGATGAATATTTACATAAAGATAGTTTTTGACTGGGATATTATGGAAGCGGCTTCTTATAACATGTCATTGTATGTCAATCTAATCTTATATAAAATATCTTGTATAAAAAGCCTTTGTGCAATTCCAATAATTTACTTTGATGCCAAATCTCTTTCAGATCAGCGGCCTTAGACAAGTGGCTTCCTAATATCGTTTACGCTAGACGAATAGACGTCAAATGTATGAAAATGGCATAAGCTCACGATCGTTCGATCATTTATTAGTGCCACTTTCATACATTTGTTATCTATTCGTCTGGCGTTAACGGTATTAGAAAGCCACTTGTCTAAGGGCGCAGTTCTGTTTTGCCGCTTTAGTGTAATTGAGTAACAAATATTAGGGGTTAAAGTATGAAGGGTTTGTAAGGGGTCTTTACAACGACCTCCTTTGAAGTAATAGGCACTAGTATTGCATTTTTTTTTTTTAGTTAAAAGTTACTTTATTTAGTTTTTGATACAATACAAAAAGAATTACGCAATAATATGACTATACTTAAGAGCTATAAACAAAATAAAAAGTGGGAAAATAATCGGCAATTTCATACTTTAACCCCTATTATTTACCCACACTTTGTAAGATATGAAGTTAGATTATTCCTGGTATACTGAGTACTTTATTAAAACTAAAAGTGACAATTTGGCTACACCAGAACCTTACTAACCTTAATTGAATAGACATATGAGTAGTATTGCCAATTTATCATTAATAATTATGACAAGTAATCTGCAAATATAAATAGTCAGTAAAATAACATAGTTAGTCTATAGTAAAAGCCTCGTACTCTATAGTGGTCGGCTATTCCACAACGGAATCACTTATAGCTGCCATCTATATAAAGTGCAGTGGATACTAGTCCACGAGGTTTCTACTGTAACAAGGCCATTGAAGCAAGTGTGGTATAGTTGGATTCGAAAGTTCGTAGATTTTAGTTATTTTGTTTAAGTTAGGGTTCTTGAACTGCACCGGGGAAGTTTTGGGTCTTCTACCGGGCGCGTCCCCAGGTGACGGATAGGGGAACGCCCTCCAGACATGGAGAGTACCAGCCATTTGGCCGGCGCGGACCAAAACCCACACGGGAGGCGCTTCCAGTGGCCTTGGGCAGCCCGCTGTTGAATGCGTCTCCAGACGGTGGTAGCGGGCTTCGGCTCGTGGCCTGTTGTGACCATTCGCGCTGGAGGGTGCGACAGTGGTGTTGCCTTTGGGGCGTCAGCCCCGCGGCGGACGGTAGTCGCTCGCTTCCCAGTATGGTTTAAGCTATGCTGGGCGGCGAGTGGGCGTGAGACGTTGGCGGCCTCTTCCAACGACAGTGCATGTCGTTGCCACGTCGGCCACGGTTCGAGTCGGCGAGGTTGCTTGCGAACCCGACCCGAAGTCGTAGAGAGGGGAGGACGAGAAGGCATAAGCCGAACTCAACTTCCCCCCTCTAGCAGACTAGTGGGCGTTGGGCCGGGGGGCTCAACGTTCGCATTGCACAGCTTGCCAGACTGGGGGTGACTCCTGGTGTACAGGATCACCCATATTTTATGCCTGAGGCCCGGCATAGGCCGTACGTAGTCGGTGCATGGAGCCTCATGGAGGGCATTCTAAGGGAAACCCATACACCGCCAACATACGTTGCAAGGTACACCGCAGATCTTTTTAGTGGGATGAACCGGCACCGACAAGAGAGTCCCACATAACCTACTGCTGCCCCTGAAGCAGTAGGTATACGTAAACAAAAAAAAGGGTTCTTTAACTGCAAGGACAACCTCTCCGTCGTTTAACCCATATTATGTTTGAAGTAATATAATGTCTGTAAGAAGCCAATAATAGCTGAATATAGGACTTTGTAGTTTTATTAATGATGGATACAGGCGTAATCACCACGCTCGCAAAATGCGGGTTGGTGGTCACAAACCCGAGTTATGTTCGAAAATTTTAACTCCTGTTGCCCGACCCGGGAATCGAACCCGGGATCCCGAGATCTTGGCCGTGTATTTAAACCAATAGATTACTGAAGTATTGCTAAAGTAGAAAGATGTATTGAAACAAGCTAACCAGACAGATCAATATCTATACCTTACATTGACATAATTATTAAATAAAATCAGTCGATTAGTTACAGACATTCATTTACAGTCGTAAATGGACCACATACAAAAATACTTGGAAAATTTTTAGAACTATAGGTTTTCGCCATTCAATAGTTTTCTGACTGTACTCTGTAAGTCCGGTTTCTGTATAGTAGAAACCGCTTCTCCCCATAATGACCGTTTCCGCGACAGAGGATATCCCGCCGTTTTGAAAGCTTCCAAAGGCGACAAAGTAAAAGCTTTTACTGTGACAAATTAAGAGTCACCTAGGTTAAGCACCAATTAACCAATGATGATAAGTAGCGTAGTAATAATATGTGGAACGGGACATCGCTACAAAGATTATCTTCCGTCTCGGTCTTCACCATATAGTGTGACAATTCCAACTATGTTAAGGCAAGTCTACCCGTGACCACAAATGTTGTGAAGTGTTCAAAACGTTGAGATAACCAAAAGATAGTATAAAATAAACGCGAGCTTATTTCGTAAACATAACTTTCATTTCAATATATTATGTGTTTACTTGTAATAAATGGTTACAAGTACATATTTCAGAACAATGTTATGTAAGATCGAATATTTAAAGATTAGCTCCACCCCTTCTCTTCCAAAAAGACCTAGTAAGAGGAATTTAATGGAAAACTTCCAGAAGAACACCATAATATACACCATTAGCCAAACTGCGCTCGCCGAACTGCCTGTCAGGCATGGCGTTCATGGTAAAATATTTTATTACTTTTTGTTGTCTGCCTAAGAAGGCATGTGCTTACATCAAATGCCCTTATTACCAAAATTTGAGCTGAAAGCCCTGGATTAAACCAGTAATAATTCCATAAGCACTTCCATGCTTCGGAGGGTATGTTAAGCCGTCGGTCCCAGCTGTTCAGCTGATAACAGTCGTTAAGCCCGGTTGGCCTTCGGGTGGCTCGAGAAACGTCCAACGGCGGGGTGATGTTTCCACAGCGTCGCCCTTGCCATCCACCAACCTGCACTAGGCTGGCGTGGTAACTAAGGCCTTTACCCCTCTCCATAAAAAGGAGAGCGACCTGTGCTTAACAGTGAGCAAAATGGGTTGTTACTTTATTTTATTTCCAAAACAACCACGGTACCAACAGTTAAGTAAAAGTAACAGCCTACAAAATCCTCTATCATTGAATTTATGTTACTGCAGAAATGATGGGTACAGGCATAATCATACGCTTACCAAATGCGGGCTGGTAATCACAAAACCGAGCAATGTTCGAAAATTAAAAACTCTGGTTGCTGGACTCCGTGGTTTTGGCCCGGTACTTAGGCCATTGGGTAAGTCTAAAGGCCTCCGCAACACAATGTCCGTATATTCGAATCCATCTGTCCCTGTCACTCATACCGATGTCTTAAAGTATCTGAAAGAGACAGATACATCCGTAAATACGAGCTTCGTGTTGCACCAGTAGACTATTGGGGCGTTCAGACTAAAATAGTTTACAGTAAAAATATTACACTAATCAAAATTAACTTATCACTTAGTTTATAATATATTTTTTTTACCTGAAGCATCTGCTGAGAGGGAGATTTATATTCTGCCAATGTCAATATCAGCCCTTTATCTACTTGTACCATTGTCTTTTATTTTCTCAAGCAACTCTATTTTTAACCTTTCCCGTATTTACTCTGTGTCGAATTGACACATTCAGCGAAACAAACATATCTACATCTGCCATTGTAATGCTTTTATTACTCATACGAGACAGTTAATTCAGTAGACTTGCTGCTTTCTTGGACCCGTAAGTAAAAATAAATAATCTATACTAATATTATAAAGCTGAAAAGTTTGTTTGTTTGAACGCGCTAATCTCAGGAAGTACTGGTTCGAATTAAAAAAATATTTCTGTGTTGGATAGTCCATTTATCGAGGAAGGCTTTAGGCTATATGACATCACGCTGCGACCAATAGGAGCAAAGCATCAGTGAAAAATGTTGCAATAATAATCGCGATCATAACAACTCGTTTTGTGGAATCCAAAAACAACAAACGTTACTCAAACACCAAGATACATATACTTACATTTATAATATTATTATGTAGGAATAGTAAATTAGAAAAAGTAAACAACTCAGAGTTAGTAAAGTAAAATAAAGTAACAGCCTATAATCATCCCACAGCAGGGAAAAGGCCGCCAACATTGAATTCAAGTTACCACCGAATGATGGGTACTGGCATAGTCACCACGCTTGCCAAAGCGGGTTGGTGATCACAATCCCGAGCAATTTTCGAAAATTCTATACTTTCAGTTGGCCGACCCAGGGATCGAACCCGGGACCCCCAGGTCTTAGCCCGGTTTTTAAACAACTAGATCAACTCAGTGTTAAGCTTGCTTGAATGTGATCTATATGGTATGGCATAAGCTTACTATAGCTGACTACATTATTTTATCATGATGCGTCATTACCTTTTTGCGCTATGAAAACGATATTTATGATAATGAGAAGGAAAATGCGGCGTTAATCAGTAAAGCACTGCAGGTCACCTTATAACCTAGATACTATATTACTCCCATGTTACGAGTAGTGATGTGTTTACGTGATATTGAAATGGTTGAAGAAGATATCGATTTATACTGGATGACATTTTTTACCGTCAAGAAAATAAACATGTAAGATAGGTAAATGATAAAGATAAAGATAAAGATAGCATGAACACTTTAAAAAAGTTTTAAATTTTTTTATTCAATAAATTACTTATCCTAATAACCATCTAATTCTATGTTGATTTAGATTAACATCACATAAAAAAAAGAATAATTATAAAAAAATAATAAGAAAAATACGAAACCGACCAAAACTCAAACGCATATTTACTCTACTCCGAACGCGCTAGACATCAATGAATTCGCCGAGTAATTCACCTGTTTCTTTGTTGTGCAGCGGAAACTTATTCTTATTATCTATTCTTCAGTCACTTGTCGTGCCTTCTAACATCCCGACCCGCGCCCCACTTCGGACTTCTAGCATAGGAATTCGCTTTTTGCATATTCAGTCACACGAGGGGCGGGCGACGCAGCTCGGCCGCGCGTCTCCCGCGCCTCACCCCGCTACCGTTTTACTACACTTATTATTGAGAATAATACGCATGCGCACTAATGTAATCTAAATTTATGATTCTTAATGTAAATTCCATTTTTTTTTTAATCAGGTGTATTTTACAAACACACACACTTATAGCAATTGTTATAGGTACAAAATACACAGTAAATTTTTCCAGTCGGTAAAAAAAGTCACCCAGTATATGTACTTCGATATATTTCTTAAATCTCGTATAACGCGTTAACTCTAAGTAAGATATAAATAAGTCAAGTTACATCACTATTAGTACCTACTTAAACGTGAAACATTATGTCTCAGGCGGAACTCGAACCCGTATGTCCTCGCATGCCGGGAGCGGCGCTTTACCAATTTAGCCACTGAGACACTACGTCACACAATAAGTAAATGTTAAAAGAAACGTTTAAATCTGCGTTGTCTCTGTCATCATAATAACATAGTATCATTTTAGCTAATTACTTCTAGTATTTGTTCATTAATCACAGTAAACTTTTCATTTAGTAAAGTTGTTTATAAAGTTGAATTTGTCGCTAACGCCAAAAGCGGCCGCTTTTAGCAATAATGTACAAAACGAAAGAATGCCAGAATGAAAAGCAGTTAACAGTGATGCAATAAATACTAGAGGTTATTTGCTAAGATGATACTGTTCCAGTTTTTTGAAAATTGCTTTTGTTTAAAAGTAATAAAATTAAATCAATTGGGGGCAGCACTTAGCTCTAGTAGTCGCCTTAAGGAAAATCTGTCTTTAATATTCAATTGCTGACATACATTTATCGATATAAAATTTTCTCATCACTATTTTACAGTAACCTGCTTTACAAGTGCTTATGAGAGATGAATGTTAAGTTAAGCTCGTAGTCTGCACTATTCACACAATAAAAAAATGGTGCGTTTTGTTAGAAAACAAAGGTTGTAACTCAGTCACGTATGATGTCGCTGTCTGGCTCAAAATTCTACTTATTCTATTACTTTGACTTTAGAAATGGTGTAAAACGTCTACTATTGCAGAAAAAAAAAAAAAAGATCCTGAAAACACGTAAAGTAAGCCATCAATTTTAAGACGGTTCGCCATGGTTGTTGGTAGTATCTTTAGTGAAACCGACTCAAAATTTACTTATTGCTTAATTTAGACTTATCGTCTGTTCTACTTTGAACTTTACCCGAGCATATAGTTCAAAGATATCGGGTTATTGGGTTTACCTAGTAAATAGATATTGGGTTTACCTAGTAAAATATCTATACTAATATTATAAAGCTGAAGAGTTTGTTTGTTTGTTTGTTTGTTGGTTTGAACGCACTAATCTCTGGAAGTACTGGTTCGAACTGAAAAATTGTTTTTATGTTGGACAGTTCATTTATTGAGAAAGGCTTTAGGCTATATAACATCGCGCTGCGACCAATAGGAGCGAAGCATCAGTGAAAAATGATGCAAAAATAATCGCGATCATAGTAACAGAAATTGACAGCTAGTATAATATATCGATGGGTTAACATTAAATGAGTAGGTAAGCCGATATTTGAGATACCTACCTACTCAGTAAACGTCTTGTTAAGAGCAAGGTCTGCCTTTATAAACTTTGAGCACTTAATCAATTAGGTAGTAACCGTATTTACATGCTTTGCGGTTAGGTCTAACGATTTAAGTGATTAAACGATGCCTCATTACGCTTAAAAAGATAGTATATTATTACGAACTCTTTGAAGACATGTTAAAATCCCTGAACCCCCAGAAGGCACGCGCGTGCCGCGATAACAATTGATTTCAATTGTGTCTGGAATAACTCACGATCGAGGGATTAAATAGCTTATAATAAACTAGCTAAATCCCTCTCTATATGAAAAACAAACATAGAGATCCCAGGGGAACCGAACATTTTTTTGGGATTTCAAGAAGTCTTTATGCTATTTCTAACCAAAACTAGTATTATTTTATCTGTGCCAAAACTATCTCCCTGCCAAATTTCACATTCATCCAAACGTTCATATTTATAATATTAAGTAGTAAGATTATTGGAAAATTATATTATTATCTACATAAAATGAATTTGGATTAGTAACGACATGTTATCGCTATAGTACTTACATTGGTTTAAGTTGTAAGTAAAGAAGGTAAGTAAATAAAAAATAAACTGTTTAACCGAAAAATTTAACAACTCTATTATAGAACATTTGATAAAATACTTTAAAACTGTTTTACCCAAATGTTTTATTTGAAAACACTAAATCAGTTAACCACTGAGGCACTACATAGGCACTACAGAACAAGTAATCACTACTTGCGTGCAAATACCAAAACTTCAAGCTACAAGCTTCCAATTTTTATCAAAACTTACTATACAAAAAAATTATATATTATTTCGTTTATAACACAAAATGAAGAAGGGAAAAACAAATAAACGATAAACTTTTTTGTGTAACAGAAAAAACCTTCGCAGGCATTCTTTGATACCTTTACGAATAATTCTAAGCTACCGCCCTCTTACGCTAAGGTGAGGTTTTTTTTACCAATAGATTTATTTCCGGCACTCAAAAAGCAAGCGACAAGACTAAGTGTAAGCAGCAACCACAAAGCATTCGAGCATTCTAGCAGACCACAAAGACATTAGTAAAAAGTACAAATGGCTGCCGCTAGATGGCATGAACTAGAAAAAGCAATAAGCATGTGGATTCAACTTTACAGACGCACCTTTTTACTAGGTAGCTTTATTATTATCTTATCTGTGGCTTTATTCAGTTTTTTTTGTGATATGACTCACATTCGCAATAAACGTAGAAGGAGATCTTAGAGCTTAAAATATCGAATTTACTTCATCTAATTATTGACTTTTTATTTTTTAAACGCCGTAAATAGTACTCGCACTAGGTTACATTTATAATTTCAGTGTTATTTACTAAAAATAAACCTTTAGAAATCGCTACATCAAGTAAAACTGGGTCTATAGTTTTAAAAGGGCGGCTTTATACAAAAAAAATACACATCGCCCTTAAAGCCAAGACTACATTTTAAAAAACAAAATTTTAAAATTGTTTACAGCGCTATTTTTTTCATAGTACTACCTATCACTACACTACACATTCAATTTCAACTCTTTCTAGCATAATATAATGTTCAAAAGATTTTATTGCAGAGAAATCGTACCGAATCACACTCGCAGATTAAAGATTACTTACTTTTGAACATTGATTTATTGTTCTCTATTTCAATGGTACGTTATTATTAGCAAAGGTCGTTCATCTCTTATTGCTTCCTGCCACAATAGGCAGCTATACGCACGCACACAAGTATATTATTCCTTTTTTCTTTTCACATCTGGCTTTAGAATTTCCCAACAACTTCAAACAAGCCCCCAGCAAATACCCTTTTGAAACATGTTTGGTTTCATTTCCTTTAATTGTATTCACGAATCTGGCTTTCAGCCAGTATCTCTGATTGTCGTCAGAAAAGAGATGGATTTCAATACTACGATTTCGACGCGTACTATTATGTAATAACTTTTTATGTATGACCATGCATAACTGTTTCACAGTTACCAGAGTACTTAATTTTTCGATATAAAGTGGCTCAAAATAGATGTAAAAAAATTGGTTTAAAATAAAATAAAAAAACCTTTTTTATAACATAGAGAATTGAGAAAAAACGTTAAATAAGGCACCAACTTTGACTCCGTGCCGAAATGAAATTACCAACAATTAGTGGCTTTTCGTCAGCTTAAGTTTTTTGTTCGGTAGCGCTCACAGTTTGACCAATGGTGGAGATAGAACGCTACTGTCTTTCTTCTTCTGGCAGTATTCCTTCAGTCTTCTCTTACGACACCAATAGTAACAGAAGGGGGGTGATATTCTGTTTAAATGCACTGCACTACATGATATTATGGGAGCTTAGGCCCAGCAGATAAATTGGTTCATAAAGTAAGTAAGTTGGTCTAGTCATTGAAGTACCGGGCCAAGGTCTCGAGATCCTGGTTTCGATTCTCGGGTAGGGCAGCAAGAGTTTCGAAATATAATACATTGCTCGGGTTGCTGATCATCGACCCACATTTGGCATGCGGTTATTATGCCTGTACTCATCTGGTAACTGGAATTCAATGGACTTTGTCCTGCAGTGGATGATTATAGGCCTTTGCTTTACTTTACTTTAGTATAAAGTAATATATTCATTGTTGTTAGAGCATCATTTGCAGAACTACAAAATGAAGTTATTAACCACTTTTACAATAAGAACTTAGATGTAGCAAGCGTGTTGATAGGCGTAGCGGAATTTTGTCGACCTCCGTGGTGGAGTGTCGTACACACCAGTTTTCAAGGTGTCGCCTGCTCTGAGATCCCGGGTTCTATTCCCGAGAAAATGTAGAAAAAATGTGTTTTTCTACATTTTCTGGGTATTTGTGGTGCCTTTGTTGTTTCTGATTTCCAAAATACGAGTGCTTTCAATAGTTATTCAAATTGGGATCAGAAAAATGTATATGATGCTGTCCACATTTATTTATATACTGGTTTAAAAATAAATCATTATCAACAAGAGTAAACCCGAGCAATTTTCGATAATTTGAAACTATTGTTCCCCGATCTGTGGATAGATCCCGGAGATCTTGGACCTTTACTAAATCACTTGACAAATGGCTTCAAGTGCAACATACCTACGATTAATATGAAAACATTTCTCAAAGGCGGAGTTCCTTTAATTTCGTTTCACTCCAACGGTTGTTTATCTTAAACCACAATGCAAAAAAAAGGAAACAGGCCAAATGGACAAAAAGTACAAGTCATTTATAACAGCGAAAGTTATTTCGACTGCTGAGAAAAAGTTTGAGTTTCGCCCTTTTTGCTGATTTCACAACTACAAACAAACCGAAAGATGTCTAACTGGAGTTACGTAGGAACTTATAATTCATAGTAGTTTGTGTAGTTCAACTTTGATATAACAAACTTTCATTTGACTAAACGTTAAGAAATGTAGCATTTTTCATCAAATGTTAAGTTTTTCAACTAATACGACGCACCAATACGAATCTATTATTTACTTATAATAGTATTATCTTATCTATGCTTATAAGTAGGATACAGTATATTGTGAACGTGATAAAACATGAGAATTTGCCTACTTAGTCACAGTATTATAGCATTGAGAGTAAAAAGAATCAGGAATAAATCAATCAGTAAAATCTCAGTAATAATTGATTATTCCTAATAATATACACTAGCTGTTGCCCGCGATTTCGTACGTGGAAAAATGTAACACATCTTACACCCTGACCCCTAAACTTTGCATCACCAAAAAACTACCGTTAGTCATAAAATCGTGTCGATCCCTTTAGATATGAAAAACAAATATGTTCATCCTTGATATGAACAATGTCTTTCTGGGATAAAAAGTACTATAGATGTTCTATTTTCATACATTCAGACAATTTCAATACCAGAAATAAAGATAAACTTGCCGTTCCAGGCTTCAGACTGCGAAAAGTAGGAAAATCGTTTATGGGAAATTGTATTCGTATTTTCAACAAATTACCACAGGGTATTGCTGAACTCCCTGTACATAAACTTAAATCGTATGTCAAAGTAATTTTAATGAAAAAGGGCTATTACACTCTCAATGATTATTCAAATGATAGAAATGTATGGCATTAAATTGTCCCAGCTCGTACTTGCTTAAACCTTGTAAAAATCCCCTTACCTTGTAAAAAAATATTTAAAAAGAGGCTGACAATAGTGACCGAGTTTCTTGCGCTGCTTCTTTTCGGCACTAGCCCAGACTTGTCCCGAAGCAGTGGTAGGTTTAAATTGGGACGTGTAAAAGCGCTTCCTGGGGCCTATTTGCAGAAATAAACTGATTTTAACTGACTTTTCGACTAATCTATCTTTCTGTCAAATTCCAACTAGATTTGTTGAGCTGTTCCGGTACGATTGAATAACAAACTTCCATCGAAGCTTTTGCATATAAAATAGTTGTGAGATTTTGAAATTATCGACTAATCATCAAACCATACGTCAACCATTTCTTCTACATAAAAAAAATATCTGGAAAAAAGGAGAAGAGGCCAAACAGACAAAAGGTACAAGTTATATAAACAACGAGAGTTATTAATATCAAAATACTTAAATAGCTTCTTTTGAAATATCATTAAAACTTGAGAGATTTCGCTAAGAATATCAATTAGGTGTACCCAAAAGTATTTTAAGATTTGACTAAATGAGTACTGCCTGAAAAAGATGGGCAGGTGGCTTCTGTCCAATATTAATATTGCGATCCACGTCTGCTCAGCGTGGTGGTTACTACAAAATTGTTCCTTGAAGTATAGACGAAAAGGATTAAGTTTTGCTTTTAATATTTATTTATCATCATCATCATCGTCATCAATCATACTGATGTTATTTTTTTTGTGGACTGCCACAGCTGGACATAGACCCCTCTTAATGGAGGATCTTGCTAAAAACGCGACGCTGGGCAAGCGGGTCAGCCATTACAATACTGAAGACTCAATACTTTATTTGCAACCGTAATGTAGGTAGAGGATGTTAAATTTAAATACAATATAGATAGAAAGAAAGAAAGAAAAAAGGTTTATTTGGTACACACATGAAACAATTATTACAAGTAATATCTACATATAAGAGGGTGCAAGTACCAATATGGTATCCGCTCAGTATACGGTCACGACGACTAGAGTCGTCAAAACCACTGGTATTCTGCGGATGCCAATTAAGAAGAGAGGGGACGCAACCCACACATGGACATACAGTCTAAAAGTAAAACAATTTATATAAAACAAGAACATAATACAATTTGCAGTATATATATAAACTTAAACATAGATGTGAATATTGAAATAAATGATATAAATGGTGGCGAAGGGCTTAAAATCTATACTCTATATAATAAAACAGAATTAGTAAAAGTAGTGTTATACATAGCTGCTCGCATTATAGTAAGAGACGTAAAGTTGTAAGTGGGAAGTGCTTCTTACAAGGATAGAAATTAATTAAATGTCTTTTTGCAAGTTCAAAAGATATTTTTTGTACTTCATCACCTGAAATAATTTAATGTAGGAAATTGTTTATAAGGTGGTGGTTTAGGGATACAGTTTACAGTTATCACAGTTTGGCCAATGGCGGCTATGTTGAAGAGAAAACTCTATCCTGTTTTCTTCTAGCAGTAGTAATTTTGTCTCCTACATGTTAAACCCATAGAACTGGAAAGAGCAGTGCCATTCTGTTTTCGGCAGTACCACACAGCACAACTCTTTTACTTACTTAAGTATATACAGGATGAAATTTTAACCACCTTCAAAATTTTAATACCTATATCAATCTACGAGACAAAAAACAAGTGGCGTATTTTTTCTTTACAAATGTCAAGATGAAGCACTAAGAAAACCTAGCAAGACTTTTTTTAAGCGATGACGATCTCATTTATTCATTACGATACTATTTATAAGTTTTTGATTTTCTCTTCATACCCTAACAGGCTTAGGACCGTAAAAATTGAAAACAATATTGCGAAAAATATTTTCAGGTGACAACTTGATTTACATTTTTTACTTCATAAATAGGCTTCAAATACGATACTGAACGCCTATGAAAATTTTGGAAAGTGGTTAAAATTTCATCCAGTATTATTTCTTACATCAAAGGGGGGCCAGGCAAAGGCCTCTTAATTCAAGTTATCACAGCAATGACGGGTACAGGTAGAATCACCACGCTTGCCATTTGCGTGTTGGTGATTACAAACCCGAGCAACTTTCCACTGCCGGGCAAAGGCCTCATCATTTGAGTTACCACAGCAATGATGGGTACACGTATAATCACCACGCTTGCCATTTGCGTGTTGGTGATTACAAACCCGAGCAACTTTCTACTGCCGGGCAAAGGCCTCATCATTTAAGTTACCACAACAATGATGGGTACACGTATAATCACCACGCTTGCCATTTGCGTGTTGGTGATTACAAACCCGAGCAACTTTCCACTGCCGGGCAAAGGCCTCATCATTTAAGTTACCACAACAATGATGGGTACACGTATAATCACCACGCTTGCCATGTGCGTGTTGGTGATTACAAACCCGAGCAACTTTCTACTGCCGGGCAAAGGCCTCATCATTTAAGTTACCACAACAATGATGGGTACACGTATAATCACCACGCTTGCCATTTGCGTGTTGGTGATTACAAACCCGAGCAACTTTCCACTGTCGGGCAAAGGCCTCATCATTTAAGTTACCACAACAATGATGGGTACACGTATAATCACCACGCTTGCCATGTGCGTGTTGGTGATTACAAACCCGAGCAACTTTCTACTGCCGGGCAAAGGCCTCATCATTTAAGTTACCACAACAATGATGGGTACACGTATAATCACCACGCTTGCCATTTGCGTGTTGGTGATTACAAACCCGAGCAACTTTCCACTGTCGGGCAAAGGCCTCATCATTTAAGTTACCACAGCAATGATGGGTATACGTATAATCACCACGCTTGCCATGTGCGTGTTGGTGATAACAAACCCGAGCAACTTTCCACTGCCGGGCAAAGGCCTCATCATTTAAGTTACCGCAGCAATGATGGGTACACGTAGAATCACCACGCTTGTCATGTGCGTGTTGGTGATTACAAACCCGAGCAACTTTCCACTGCCGGGCAAAGGCCTCATCATTTAAGTTACCACAGCAATGATGGGTGCACGTATAATCACCACGCTTGCCATGTGCGTGTTGGTGATTACAAACCCGAGCAACTTTCGAAGATTTTATACTTTTGTTGCCTGACCGGGGATCGAACCCAAGTTCCCGAGATCTTGGCCCAGTAGTGAAACCACTTAACGGGGTGTTTCTAGATTATCTTTACAATAATAAATTGCACTTAACACTTACAGGGTTTAATGCAACGAACCGTTATTTAAAGGTAAATAGTAATTTACCTTCCCGACGACGTTTCGATCCGGTTGCACGAAACATGCATGGTCGCGGGCAGACTGGAGGCGCTCGGTGTCGTCTGAGCGGTTGAGACGAAATGTTTTCTTCTACCCGCACTTCTTTAACAATTTCATCTTGTATTTTTATTTATAACGGTTCGTTGCATTAAACCCCGTAAGTGTTAAGTGTTAAGTGTAAAAATGCAACAAGAAAGTTTAAAATCGTATAATTTTACTACTTATTATGAAGGTATATTATTGTGTTGCATGTCCCGTTTCTCTCATCACCAAATTGCGACACTGCGAAGAAAATTGCTCTCTTATTGTAAGGCGACTGCTGACAAGGGACTCGTGGATTCGGCAATCGCTATTATCACGAAATCTTTTAAACCTTTTGCTCTGCAGTGAAGTTAAAAATGTTAATCTCTAATATTTTGCACCTGGAGGTTATTTACCTAATCATACGATTAGACGTTTTTCTAACGAATTGGTAATTTGTGGTTTTTGCGAAATTGGTAGCTTATGTCGCCGGTTAATTTTGCGTAAAAAAATATTATTTTTGTGGACTGTAATTTCTTTTACGACGATTGAAAGTAAAATATATTTCAGTAATTATTAAAATTTATGGTTAACCTAACGCCCCGTTGGTCAAGTGATTTAAATACCGGGTCAAGATCTCGGGGTCCCGGGTTCGATCCCTGAGTCAGGTAAAAAAAGTTTCGAATTTTGGAACATTGCTCGGGTTTGTGATCACCAACACGCATTTGGCAAGCGTGGTGATTTTGCCTGTTAGCACCCAGCATTGCTATGGTAACATGAATTCAATGATGGAGGCCTTTGCCCTGCAGTAAGTAGATTATAGGCCGGTACTTTTGTTACTACTTCTTGTAAGTGTCGAATGTTTTATTTTTCGTTAATATTTTCAGTGTTAAAACCATTTGAAAACTTTAAGTATAATTTGCTGTAGGTTCATAAGGTAGGAAATTAAGTATTAATAAATTTTGGTAATGCAATGCGTATAACAGGCTTTTCAGTTCTTCTCTTTAAGAGAGCATTTAAGTTACCATTGTTTTTTAAGGTTCCGTACCCAAAGGGTAAAAACGGGACCCTATTACTAAGACTTCGCTGTCTGTCCGTCTGTCCGTCTGTCCGTCGCTCTGTCACCAGCCTGTATCTCAAGAGCCGCGATAGCTAGACAGTTGAAATTTTCACAAATTATGTATTTATGTTACCGCAATAACAACAAAATAAAATTAATATTTAAGGGGGCCTCCCATACAACAAACCCGTTTTTTTTGGCCTTTTTGGTACGGAACCCTTCGTGCGCGAGTCCGACTCGCACTGGGCCGGTTTTGTTTTACTATATTTACATATCATAAATTGATAATTTTCATAGCAAAATTGTTAAAAAATTTACAAAATAGGTTTTGAAGTTTGTAGGTATTAAGAGATAAGTAAATTAATCCTTACTAATATTATTAATACTAGAGTAACTTTGTCTATCTGTCTATTACGCTTTCAAGCTGAACTACTGAACCAACTCTTAAGTAATTTGGTAGAAAACTAGATTAAGCTATTTTATAACATTATAACCCACTGCTGGGAATAGATTTCCGCCCGCGCGACATAATTTAGGCTTCTTCCCAACTCTACCCGATATAATAAAAAAGGATAGTCAAAATGAAAAACCTTTAAACGATATAATTTTTTTTAATCATCAACATTTTAATCATCAATTAGAACAATCGACAATGAAAGTGATATAACAACAACCCATAATAATATCATGACTGAAACATTTTTTCATACCTAAAATTTTTATATTTTTAGTTGTAACTGTACCCATACTTTTTTCTATTAGTAATAATGAAATCGGGTAGAGATGGGAACGGGTAGAGTTGGGACGAAGCTATAATTTATAGGTCACGCGGGCGAAAAGCTAGTTTGAAATAATAGTTAAGACTCATTACTTTCTACCAAACGAAACAGTGAGGAAGGTAAAACAAACAAACACAACTTATTTTATTTGATTTATTAAACATAACAATGTTCTATAAATATACCAAATAAATAATTAAACAAAAAATAATTTAATGGCTTGATTCTTCGTTGATTAATAAATTATTAAATACTACGAAACACAGGAACTTACACACTACTGGATTATTGGCTGAAACAGTAAGAAAGAAACGTACCTAAGAATATATTTTGTTATAAGACAGTAATCAAAATGGGCATAGATTAGAAAGATAATAGTGTCATTATGACACTAATAAACTTCTAATGGCTTATTCTGATCATATCATAAAATCTTCAAAACCGACAATTAAATCTGAAACGAGCACTCCCTTTTACTAATGCAGAAAAACACCTTTTTTCTACATAGATCCGTCCGGGAATCGAATCGGGACTTCGTAGCAGGCCATATCTTGAAAACTAGTGTGTACGCCACTCCGCCATTGAGGTTGCAGAGGTTTAACAGCATAAGTATAAAAACAACAAGAACAGGCATTTTTATGATATTTATGGTTATCTTTAAATCTTAAATATCCGAAGCGCGTCACATTAGCAAGACTTTCATATCAAGTTGTCATAATTTTGAGTTACGTTTGTTTTGATCTAAGTGTCTTTATTTATTTGGTTCTAGATCAGTAGAGTGTAATTTGTACTTGATTAATTTAGCTAGCTACTTCCTTGAGGCACGTACTGTGCCCAGCCCCGGTATGGGAGTGGGGTTACAAGGTCCCGGCGTCTTCTGTGATGGCCGTGATGTCCTGCATATATGACCTGATGGTCTTCGTGATGGTCATCGTGGGAGGTCAGCTTCTTGACCCCGACGATGGCAGAGAGCATTAGAGCAAGTGCTGATGCTGCAAGGGCCTGTGAAAGAAGATTATTTTTTTATGACTTCTATGTGCATGTTACTGGTTGGCGGCTCTTTTGCATCCATGGGAATATGGTATGTATGTACAATGACAACTTCTCACATCAGTCTACTGACAGAAATAGGCCTCTGCGGGATTGAAGTTAGGGAATGGTGGAAAGGAGACAAAGCTTCCCGAATTCTTCTGGCAGTATTCCTAGGTATCTTTATTTATTCGGTTCTAAATCAGTAGTGTGTAATTTGTAGGTACTTGATTAATTTAGCTAGGTACTTCCTTGAGGCACGTACTGTGCCCAGCCTCGGTATGGAATAGAGGTGCGCAAAATCGTTCATTAAAGTGAAATAAGTGATACAGTTCAGTGGGAGTTAAAGATATGTATCACTCATCTAGTTCAATTAGTTCATTTAGTTCAGTAGATCTAGTTTGATTATCTAACTCACTACTCCTTCATATTCAGTTCAATAGCATTGCATACCTAAATGTATTTATCGTGGACAGATCTATTCTAATGACTATTAATTAAACATTTAGAAGATTTTAGCTCAAGAACTATGATATACAATCGTATTATAACGTTGTATGTACATAATGAATGCCGAAAATATTACATAGAAAATTAATTTTCCTTCATAGTATGAAGGAACTATAATAAATCAATCATAATAACAAAATTATAAAAACACTAAAAATCGCCTTTGACATCCATCTATCATCGTCATTAATATTAATAACACTCAGCAGGTACTGTAACCATTGTAAGTCTTAAATCATAAATAATAAAGAATATTTCCGTGTGCACTGTCTCAAATATTAAGGAGTCAGAATAAACGCGAAACTAGCTTGAACTGTGCATCTGTCTCGCTCTTACAGTAGGTAATGACATATATTATGTCCATACATTTTACTCTCATTATCTCATATCACTCACTGAGTTACTGAACTAAATGAACTGCTTTGGACTAGAGTGAGTGAGTGATACATATGGACTAGATAGGTGAAGTACTTCAATTGTGTCATTCATTCAGGAACTTCCCAAGTCTAGTATGGAAGTGGAAGTAATTAATGGGACGAATCAAAATAAAAAAGAAATTTTCAAATATGCTGTTCTAGTTTTTTGAGAATTGATATTGTTTATAAGTAATAAAATTAAATCAAAATATGGGGGCAGTACTTAGCTCTTGTAGAGCCCTTAAGATTTTACAAGTATTAGTCTTTTTTTGTGACTGACTGGTTCTCAAATTTATTGAAAGTAACATTTAATTAATGGAACGAATCAAAATAAAAAAGAATTAGTAATTTTCCAATTTATTAAATTATATCTAAACTACGGACGCATGAATTTATTTTGATCTATAAAAGCTTTTATTTAAATGCGAGATTATTCAAATCTTTGATATTTTTGTAATCAGACTTCAATAGTTCTATTCTCGTGACGATCGTCATTGCGTTTTTAATAAAACGCTATCTTCATTAAAATTATTTTATATACCGTCTTTAAAACCATGATTGATTTCAATTATTTAATGACTTTCAACATGCATACAACTAGTACTAAAACTGACACGAATAAATAACTCGTATTTGAACGAATGAACGAGTAACAAAGTATATACAATGGTATTTACATGATATATTATTTGAAACAACAGTAACAATAAAATTTATTTGCCCATTGCAAACGCATGAGTCGAACAGATTATCTGAAAAAGTGAACATTTATACCGACATTCATTACAGTTCCGTTCGCTAAACAGGGTGTTGGTATTTAAGTACGGTTAATTTTCTGACAACGGAATTATACTTCTAAATCTATTTACTGACTAGGAAGTAATATATGACTAAATAACTCTTAAAATTTAAAGAGGACTGTTTTTTGTTTTTAATGCAACGAGTTCGTTGTTTGTAAAAAAACGATTGGATTAAAACTTTGTACCATTTGTCCAAGTGACTGCAGCTCTAGTGACTACACAACTAATACCTAGATTGAAGCATTTGAAAGTATGATTAAAATAATATTACATTAAATTCATGTTAAATCATTTGGAAAGAAGTAGGAGTGGGCGCTATTTCAACGAACAGTTTTTTTAAACAGCTTTTCTAAGTTTAACTATTTAACTGCTTCTCCATTACAGCAAAACCAGTTAAATATATTAACGGTTTCAGTCAACGATTTCCGAACGCATCGCGCATACCTACGCCGCTAACATATACCGAATCTGCTTCTTTTCTAATTCAGTTAAATTTATTTAACTGTGTTTCTTAACGCCTTACAAACGGAACACGAGCTTTTTTAATTTTAGCAAACAGCTTCTACTATTAACAGCTACACATAAATCTGTTGACGTTAGTGCAAACCAGTTAAAAACGTTAGCTGCTTTTTTAACAGGTTATCAATTTAGAATTAGCAGTTTCGTTTCGTTAACAGAAAATCCGTCAACGACCCACCTCTAGAAAGAAGACTTGTCAAACCTCAGCGTTTTATCAAAACGTGTAAAGTAATTTCTTTCAAGCCACTGATTGAGGGAAGCCAATAACCCAAATCCAAGACCCGGCCTTGTTGCAAGCAGAATTAGTTCAGATGGAGTTTTAATGACCCCGCAAGGGTGGATTAGTCCCCCAAAGCCCACCGAACTGTTGACGTGCCATACAAACACGCGGAAGGAATTCATTAGAGCCGCAGATAATGGTGTACACGTGGGAAATCACTGCATCTAACTTTTTTCTTTTCGCCATGGCTATACGAAAGAACAAAATAAATACATTTTAAAAAATGTCGGCCATTAATGGTGGTTCATTTGTTTTGGTGACCGGTCAAAGTCGGTGGTGTTACATAATTTGCATTGTTTTTTTTTCTCTTAACCGCTTGTAGATTTTTTTTCCAGACACAATTAAAATGGGGACAACTCCCCCCAAAAAGTCTACAAACGTTTATATAGATTATTGGAGATCGAATATTATTGTTCAATGTGCCGTGTGGAGTCGACAAATAAAATAATAGGCACAACTCTAATAGCAAAAAGCATAAAAAGCAGCGTTTTCTCAAATCGCCAACCCCCCTACCAAGATTGTCGATTTCCGTAAAATCCTCTTTTAGAGAGGCTCGTGACATGTGATGATGATGGTAATGAAATTACATGATAACTTTGATATATAAATTCGTAATACTTTCTTATTAGCTACTTTTAAAAATTAATAAACTCTATTTTTTCGTTATTGAATAAACAATTAAAAGCATGGTCAAAGCGGTGACAAAACCAAGTGTCAAGATGCTTTAGTTCAACAGGGATCCAACACGCCTTATTACTTGTATAATATTCTACTTGATAAGATCATCAAACAACGTTCACCCTGTATACGACTAGTGTAAATCACTCGCACATTTCACTCCCGATCGCGAGGCGTCACGCACTTTGCACATCTGGGTCTCTAATTATTCACTTTTACCAATTAAAGCTAGGTGTACATTGGTGATGCACAATCTTATCGTATTAAAAGTTATATTTAATAAATCATAATAAGATTGTTTAAAAGATTTCAATTTCAAAGATTTTATCTTTCAAAGTTGAAAATGATCACATTTTTATTACATATCTTTATTTGAAATGATTAATGTGAAGTAATATTCAATATTTTAAATCATGACTGTATACAGGGTGAAATTTTAACCACCTTCCAAATTTTAATATATCAATCTACAAGACAAAAACAAATGACGTATTTTTTCTTTTGGTATAGCCCAGTACAAAAATGTTAAGATAAAGCACTTAGGAAATGTTCGCAAAAAGTCTAAAATTTTTGATACGGCTGCCTAGCAACACTTTTTTTACGCGATTCGCATCTTATTCATTCATTACGATAGTATTCATAAGTTTTTGATTTTCCCTTTATACCTTATCAGGCCTAGGACCGTAAAAATTGAAAACTATATTGCGAAAAATATTTTCAGGTGAAAGCTTGATTTACATTTTTTACTTCATAAATGGGCTCTAAATACGATACTGAACGCTTATAAAAATTTTGGAAAGTGCTTAAAATTTCATCATGTATAATGTAGCATTAATTTATAGAAATACAAATAATTTACAGACCATTTGTAAGTTTGTACTGTTAAAGTGTATATCCTGCCAATTAATATTTTTATTAAAATAGCTTGCTCTGTCAAGAAAGAAATTCTTTTTTTAAATAATTGTGTAAGTACACAATTACTACACACAGTCTCAATTTATTCCTCATCATTTTTGAAAGCTTATCCTTAACAATCTCAAGATACATAACAAATTAATATTGTTTGCTTAATTCAAGTTACCTAACAGGAAAATTTTAAAATTCGACTCAGTAACAATTAAAATAAACATTTTAGTTGAGTAAAACCATAGATTTAGGATATTCTACGTTTATGAGTAAAACACAGTTCCGGGCTATTATTTTTATTCATTATGTGAAAGAAACTTAAGTAGTGCAAAATAATAGGGGTTAAAGTATGAAATTGCCGATTTGTACTGAAAATCAAAATTGTTTATTTTTTTATTTTTAACAAATTTATTTAATCAAAATCGTTACCATTATTATCTATACATTGCTGCCATCTAATAGGAAGGTCATTTATGCCTTTGTGATAGAACTCTTAGGATCTAGACTGCACAAACTGTGTGAAAGCAATTTGTACTGACTCCTGGGAAGAAAACTTCTTGTCACTTAGATAATTGTCCAAATCACGAAAAAAATGGTAGTCCGTTGAAGCAATGTCTGACGAATACGGAGGATGTCGAATGGTTTCTAATTGCAGTTCCTGAAGGGTCAAAACGGTTTCTCGTGCTGTATGAGGTCTCGCGTTGTCATGGAGCAATAATGGTGAAGATCGATTCATGAGTCTGGGCTGTTTTACTGCTACCTAGTTTTGCCAACATTGTTCGGAGTTCGGCACAATAGACATCTGCCGTTATTGATTGACCAGATCGGAGAAAACTATAGTGAATAACACCATGCTGAGACCACCAAATGGTTACCATTACCTTTTTATTGGTAAGTTTTGCTTTAGGACACTGTTGTGGCGTTTGACCTGGGGTCAGCCATTGCATTTTTCTTTTACGGTTATCATAAAGAATCCACTTTTAATCACATGTCAGAATTTGATTTAATATTCCTTCATTTCTGTACCGTTTCAACAAGGCAACACAAGTTTCAACACGCGTTTCTTTCTGCACATCAGGCAAATCATGAGGCACCCATTTTTCGTATTTTTTTATTTTATTGAATTGACGCAAATGAGTCAATATTGTGGGTAAGGTTACGTTAAACCATGCCGTTAATTCCTGGGTAGTTTGACTAGGATCGGTTTCCACCATCTCTCTTCCTCGTGGCTCGTTCTTCAAGTCGAAGTTTCCATCACGAAAGCGTTTAAACCAAAATCGCACAGTGCGTTCATTAGCAGATCCCTCTCCAAACGCAACATTGATATTGCGGGCTGTTTCTGCCGCGTTACTTCCGCGTCGGAACTCGTTTTCAAAAATCATTCGAATTTTCGCAGTATCCATCTTTCTTGTCTAAGTTAAATAACAAAAACAATTGATAGTCGATATTCAAATGTTTTGCAAAACATCATAGAAACCATGTGAAAAAAGTTTCATTCGAAAACCTCAAACCATGAAGATTCTATGTCAATTCAAACAACCTATTACAATAAAACGGCAATTTCATATTTTAACCCCTAATATAAATATAAGTGTGGACAACATCACTCATACATTGTTCTGTTCTCAAAGTGAGTATCATTGTGGATATTGAAGCAACGAAGGTGGTACCTTCGTTGCTTCAAGGTCCATATATCCGAGAAACTGTAGAAAACCACACTTTTTCAAAATTGACTCCTCCGGTTTTTGAACCAATGACCTCGGAGCAGACATCTGGAAAACTGGTGGTACGCCACTCAACCTCGAGGTCATGGAAGTCACCAAAAGCTCAAGTAACTTATTATTATGAGACTGGTACTTAATGATAATGTTGATGGTTTGTTGTTATAAGTCAGAAAATTATTGTACAAATATTTGTTTTTGGGTCTTTTTGATTAGCTTTATTTTTGAATTAAATGATACCACCATTAAGCTAATGGTAGGGTCGGGTAGAGAAACTTTAGGTCAATGTTAACTATATTATCGCTCAAATAAAAAAAAGTCGGTTGGCACTCGGAGACTGCCGCGGTAAAGCTATTGCATAGCATTTTTTATTAACTTATGCCGATACAACAAATGCCACCTAAAGACGGGTTGCTGAACTAAAGAGACAAGCGTGATATTTCAAAAAGTCATTAAAAGTTCTGCTATTCATCGATAGATGGAAAAACTAAAAAGTATCACCGCTGTGTCAGTCGGAGTAGGGGGGGTGTTAGGTTATTTTCGTTACGGAATTTCTGGATTCGGTCTCCACGCTCAAGGCCCGCGATAGAAGCTATGCAATAGCTTAATAATCAAAATCGGCCTTCCTTTAAAAACCTTTATTCATAATTTTGTATTACTGACGACTACATAGTCATGAGTAAAAAAATGTGTATTCTTGTTAAATTTTAACCGCTTGTTCGATTTATTAAAAATAATCATTAATTAATTGTTTAATTAGCTATAAAAACTACACTGGTTGCATTTCCTCTTATTTTACACACACAGTCTTTATATGTGTGCGAGTTTGAACGTTTTGCGTTTTTGTATAACACACACATCGTATTCACCTACATATTAACGTTTAAAATTGCACACAGCCATAACAAGACATCGATGTGTGTGTACGGAAAGAGAACGTAGTAAAAATAGATAAGTAAATCATTTTACCACTGTGAAGCTTCATTATACGCTTAATATAAAAAAAAATTTACTGAGTTTTTTTATTAAAATCACATACACATCTGTTGACTGCAACAATAAGCGCTAATTTGCGGACAGCCGTACATAATAATTATAAGATGCCGGTTGTTCAAAAACACCACATGAAAAAAAAAAGAAAATTATCCATTGGCCAAACTTAAATGAACTGATCAATATTTTTTCAACAAAACACTTGACTATTGTTTCAGAGACTAATTATTAAAATATAATATTATTATGTAACTTTTAATTCCTGTATTTTTGAACGGTGTAATATACCAAGTACATAAGGCAATTACTCCTGTTATAAAGTTTTTATGTTAGGTCTGAACTACTATGCTTAGTTTGTACTTTTACAAGCACGCAGAGATTAAGAGGCCAAACTATTTTATGATTTTGTTTACATATGCCAGTACGCGGGGTCTCAAGAGGACAACTAAATGAACAATCATTTTGCTAGGTGAGTTTGATGTTATTGATATTGTGAATGGTTTATCTATAAATAATATTTTTTTAAAGCTATGTTATGGAAGCCGATGTTTTTCAGTAAGTAGCTTCAACATTTTTACTTTTATAACTTTAAATTCATAAACAAAACATTCTCGATTGGCATAGTAAGCATCTCATTTTTGAGATCTTTATATTAGAAGATGTACAACTTTTTTCTGAGTAACTTTTTTCAATCACACTCAAATAATTAAATCTCCGGTGATTAGGACACGATCGATCGAGAAAAGTGAGAGATCGCATCACTTATAGCATCTTCACATTGGCAGATCTCCAGCGATGGCGTTCGGACAAAACAGGTAAACGCAATATAAATGCCGCGTTGTCGCAAGTACGCACGTAGCTTAGCAATGGTTAGTTAACGTCTTATTATGATCTCTCATCTTAACATTACATTGTTTTCTTCATTGACTCAAACGGAAAACGAGCCCGGGACCTTATCACTAGACTAGTCGTGAAGTAACATACCTAAGTAAGAGAGACAAACAGACTCGATTTATAAAGATGGTATAGCGACATCATTTGTCCAACTTATCTTGTTTAGCTATGCGTGTTCGTGAAACAGCCAGCAGTTGCTTCCACACGCACATTTCCTTATATTTTCACACAAAAATATGCGATGCATCGTGTATCACGCCGGCCGATGTTAATCGTATGAAAAAGCGCTTCTGGTATAAAAAATGCTATTGCAATTGAGGAATTGATAGATTGTGAGTAATTAAAAGTAAATTACATTTTAAATATTCTGTCAAATATTTTAAATTTCTATGATACTTCAACTTTAGTGATAACGTCTTGGATATTTTAGAAAATAACTATGGTATTTAGGCGACTTGGATAAACGTTTTTGACGTAATTTTATTTTACAACTTCTATCTTGCGACTAAAGGCGAGGTCAATCAACTATGGCCAAACCTCAAAAAATGAACAATTCACCGCGCCGGCAGGATGTGGGTTCGATTCCCGCCTCAGATAAAATGTTTTTAAAGATCCAATACTGATATTATAATTGCAATTAAATTGCTAAAAAAATTATATAATGCCAGGATCTAGTCAATTCAGAAAAGGCCGTTGCCTACCATCAGCCGGGGTTCGATCCTAGGACCCTTGCGCATCAGGTAAACCGCTCTACTACATCAACCAGATCGTCAGGATGATAAATAACTTACTTTCATAGTCAGAAGGCCTAATCCTCCAAGTCCAGCAGCTCCCATTGCCTTTGCGAACATCATACCAAGTAAAGCGACTCCGGCACCTCCACCGCCTTTGCCTCGGCCGGTAACTGAAACATGCGTGGAAAGATATTAGAATCAGTAAGAACAAAAAGATCGTACAAAACCAAGTCAGACTCGCCTAACGAGGCTGCAGCATAAATTTGTAGATGCATATTATGACCCCGCATACCATTACTTGACCTCGATGATTGATTACGTTCTTTCGTTATGTTTGTAGTATTCAAATGTTTTAGTTCAACGGAAATTATCCTATAAATTTTGATTCCCTTGAGAGTGTCGAAATAGACACTTCTTGAGCCATAACCGTTTGTATAGTTTGCACCTTAAGAGGAAACACTACGGGCGAGAGAATTGAAAAATAGGTATTTGTAAAATCTATTGCTATCGCGCAGTGCCAAACGCATTCACCGCAGAGTGTGATAGAGACAACTGCTTCTTGGACCGAAAATACCTAATAAAAGCACACCAAATTAACGTTTCGTAGTCCCCCGATTCCTTTTCCAAAACTAGACCAATTTAAATACTTTTTCCATTAAAAAATTAAAGAAAGACTTTGACCGTGTTTGTATGTTTTCCTTTTTTTCAAAAGTTTAGCCAAATTTGTTTTCTGGATGTTTGAACACAGCGGAAAATCTGGTGATTTTTTTCGATTTTTGAGGGCTCATATCTTTTTTATTTTAATTTATGAAAAAACAGAAAACATGTAAACATGCTAATAGTGGCCATAGATTTTTATAATAAAAATTATTGCTCTACTGGCATTATCCAGGGAGGAAACAGGGGACTATGTTTGTATGGAAAAACGGCCGTTGTATTTCCTCTTAAGACTCAAATTTCCGTTTCACCGAATAACTGATAAAAATTCGTGTAATTTCAAAGAACTTATGTAGTATAGGGAGGCGTTTTGAATTTTAGACCCCCGGGCAGCTTAATGTCTTCTTGCAACAAAGTCAATTTTAACACGTTTGCGAGTTCTATACATTCAAATATTTTTTTGAAGTATTTATGAGCCGTTTGCTACAAGTTGTTATCAAGTTGTCACATATCTCTGAAATAATTTACGGTAAATGGACGCTATTGCACGCCTATACTATAAACTGCTATAAACGATGTTCTACCACTGAGCTTCTAACGATATCCGATCCGATGAGTTATCAAAAAATCACAATAAAATAATATAGACAGAATAAAACGAAATGAATGCTAACACTGTAGAATTTGTCTTAAAAGCTACAAGTATTTGAGCCCTTCAGAAATGTTCTTATTATATAAGTTGACATGACGACTCGCAGCCGACATTTTTTTTCATGAAATTGAAATATAATTATGTTAATTTTGCAAATAAAATAATGTAACTTTATCTTCATTTTTTTAACATTAGAACCATCATTCATTTCCCTTTCAGCATTATGTTTAGTTCCTACTATTTAATGTATGAGGCACAATTTTTAATTAAAATAATATTTAGAAATTTTGTAGAGTACCTACCTACAGCTATGTTTTTTTTTGTACAGTATTTATTGAATTTGAAACCTAACAACTTAGTACAAACAAAATCCTATTACGAATGGAAATTCTTAGACGACGTTTGATGTTTACTAAGTTGGAAAAAAGCACGTGCTTGATAATCATATAATGTATTACATATTATTGAAATTCTTATACTACTTTATTAATATACCAATATTTAAGACATGCCTCACAGGGCCACACAGAGCCATTTAGTCCTAAATTAAGCTACTATTAAGTACCCTGTCGTATGGGTACTAGACAACCGATAAACTTACTTATATACTTTTTTTTGTAAATACATACTTATAATACATAAAATATGCGTATTCATATGTCACCTATTGTATAATTTTGATAGTAATATGGTGAATACCGAGATTACATTGATAACAAAGCATTACAAAAAATTAAGATAAGATAATAAGATAAGATAATTTATTTATTTTGCAGAAAACATGGTACCATTTTAGTTCTGATAAATTAGAATTCCTTAATTCGGGGTTTATTATCAGGGGATGGTAGAAGTTGAAGTAAAGTAACAGCCTAACATTATCCTACGCAAGGCTAAGGCCTCCATCATTGAATTCAAACGACCGCTGCAACTATGGTTTTGTGAATGATATGATAAAAAAAACAAGGTATGCATGATTATATACATGTAAATCTAAAAATCAAATAACTCTAGTGATAGTGACCATGGAATTTAAAAAAAAAACGTGTGGCACTCAGAGACTGCCGCGGTAAAGCTATTGCATAGCATTTTTTATCAACTTATGCAATTACTAGCTGTTTCCCGCGACTTCGTTCGCGTCAATTTCTGTTATTATGATCGTGACTATTTTTGCAACATTTTTCACTCATGCTTCGCTCCTATTGGTCGCAGCGTGATGCTCTATAGCCTAAAGCCTTCCTTGATAAATGGACTATCCAACACAAAAATATTTTTTCCAATCGGACCAGTACTTCATGAGATTAGCGCGTTCAAACAAACAAACAAACAAACAAACTCTTCAGCTTTATATATTATTAGTTTAGTATAGATAAAACTAACAAGGCCCGCGATAGAAGCTATGCAATAGCTTAATTTTATAATTTCATGTATTTTCTAATTTTGACTTTTGTAATTAAATTTTTCTGTTATTTTGGCAAATATGGTTACCATAGGCAACCATACTGTCAAAATCCTTATTTTCTTCTGAATTCTTTTAAATTTCGGAAATTCAAAATTGTTCGATCGTGCCTCGCCCCGAGTGTTAGGTTATTTTTCGTAACGGAATTTCTGGATTCGGTCTCCACGCTCAAGGCCCGCGATAGAAGCTATGCAATAGCTTAAAAAATAATAGTAAAAAATAAACTCATATTACAAGCTGCGTAACCATGCAACATTAAGGATACATTGTTTTTCAGATATTAATATTTTCATTTTAATTAATTTCTAATGACAATTCTATGATAATTTAAACTAATGGTTTTACATATAAACTGACTTCAAAAGGACAAGTTTCTCTATTCAATGTTTTTTATTTCTATTTATGTTACAGTTCACAGCCGCTTCTGATTTTTAACTAGCAGTTTTGTAATAGGCTTTCAGTAGTGTCACAACAATATTAAATGTCCTTTGGGCCTTTGCATAACAAAAATGTATCTTACTTATTGTGTTATTTATTACCTTTATTCTCCTTATAGGTTTCATCCACTGTTTTCAGTGAATCAGCAAAAAACTCCGTCAACTTGTCCTTTTCAATCAATTTAGGCAATTTCACGTGCAACTCGTGCCCTTGAAGGAATTTCGCCATCCGGAACAAAATGGCATTCCCACCGAAAGATCTTCCCTCATCTTCCAGATTATTCGACACAGGAACACTAACTAATCTAACACCGTCAGCTAAATCCAAATCACCGTCCAAAATAGACCCTAATGACATCCCTATAAGGGACAACACAAAAACAGCCTCCCGATACATATTACTTGGTCACCGTTTCAGCAATAAGACAGAAAGGGAGATAGAAATGCTTTTATAGTGATGGCTTTCAAAAAAATGAGAAGTATATCGAGCAATTGCTCTGAGATCGGTCGTGGTAAAAAATGTGGGCGATTCTACGATGATTGCGTTTTTTGTATCTGATTTTAAGATGTAGATAACATCATGTTTATGGTTATGGTTATTTAAACGTGGTATGCTAGATATTCTGTTGACGTGTTTAGTGACAGTTAATGTGTTGCTAATTATGACAGTTGAATACCTGTTATAAGCGATGCTTAGCAATCACTGCCGTTTTGATGTATATCATAAATCGTATATATGTATAGAAAATACATGACTTTTTGACAACCTAAGGCATATATTACAATTTTTGTTTTCATGGTATTAACAATTTGTAATTAGGACTGTGTATATTTTGTCTAGCAGCTATTTTTTCGGCTTTATGTCCAAGTTATTTTTCCTTTGTTACAATAAAGTATGAACTAGGTATAAAACGAGAGGAATGAGACCTAGAAATGTAAGACACCTTATATAAAAGTTTGGTAACTATTTGCGAAAAACCGCTAGCAGAAGCTGCATGCGACAAGCAGAAAATAGGGTGCAAAAATCCAGCGTCCAGGGGTGGCCGTAGAAGTCGACGATAGTGATTTTAATGTTGAGTATTGGAAGAAACTAAGCCAGGATTGTGAACTTTAACCCATATCCTTATGTAAAGTGGGTTTAAAAAACTATTACGCTGAAACAATGAGACTCGTTAACTCTACGTACTTTTATTGGTTTCAGTCAGTTTGTACTTTTATTTGTTTCCGGTATATTTGTTTGTTTTGTTTAACTTTCATTTTATGGTTTACTTTACTTTTCTGTATTCTTGCTACAATTATCTGTATGTTTAATATACTTAGTGTCACGTCTATAATATCTTATCGAAATATTTTTTTGTTTCTTATCTTACTAAAAAATAAATGTAACAGGAAACGCCCACAAACGGAATCCCACTGATATTGGTGCAATAATTTACACAAGAAGATAAGATTTTAGATAATTGAGCAAAATTTTGGAGAATGACGCTGTTCTCTATCACGACATTGAAACCGCATGTAAATAAAAGTAAAACAATAGTTTACACTCTGCTAAACGGCTTCAAAAAGCGCTAGAAGTGGCATTTCGTTATAGATTTTTTGAACGTACTTGGAATGGTAAAAGTGACGATTAGAATAGGACATGAACTTCTAAGCACGTATTTTAGTTAGGTACACAATACACACGTAATATTAGAATAATTCTGGTAAAAACAATCTAAAGTTATTTTTTTTAACAATAGGTACTCAAAAAGCCCTAAAACATTGCCAACTATAATTTATATTATAATTAAAATTATCTGTAAAATGTTATAACTGATGATTAAGAGTTCGTTTACATTATTTTAATTTTAATAGTGGTGGCGTATCTCTAAAAACCAATTTTTATAGTCATCTTGTAAACATTAATTTTATTTTTGGAATATTAGAAATTTTAGCCATAAAAAGTATAAGTATTTTTTGGCATAAACATGTTAAGTAATTTTGCTGATAAGGGTTTGAATAAGTAAGAAATATATAAAAAATTTAGATCAACTATCAGCCATTTTATTTGAGCGTGCAAAACGTTGAAATTCTATTTTTAGATGCCGCTTCTAGTAAACGCCTAAATTACCACGGCATCTGCGTGAAACAAAATAACTAAGATTTAGCTTTTTTAGCCACCGGCTGTGGTGGGTTGCTTTATTTTATTTTCTAGTGAGAGTGTTAGTAGGCACGAAAGTTTTTAATTTCATCGGTAAGGGCCGTGGTAAAATATACTTTATAAAAAAGAATACTTTTTTAGTGCCAGTTCAAAAAATGAGAGGGAACTAACACGATGACTAAAACTGTTTTTAAGCAATCATGTTGCATGAGAAATTGACATAAATGATTTCTTGAATCAGAAATCTTTACTGCTTTATGTGGGATTTGTACCAACAAACTTTTGCTTATCGTGTGATTGTTTTAAGCACTAACTTAGAATAAAAAGTTCTCAAATTTGATGTTTTCAGTTTTAATGAAACACAGCAAAATACTTGACTTTCTTGCTCAAAAATTTAAATCTGTGTATTTGTTACCATTTAAAACAAACTTCAGTCTCTTTTTCAGTGAATGCAAACGAAGAAATAACGAAAAATTTTAACAAAATCACAGTACCTACTTACGTAGATTTGGACTCTTTTTACGATAACCTAAATTGCATTCACTGACTATGTGGTCAAATACCACAGAACCAGCAAATGTTTAGTTATATTTAGGTACACTTTACTTTTTAAATACTATTTATAGATCCAGCTATAGCTACAATTTCGAATTTTATTTAGGAACCTTTAGATAAGTATATGTATATATACATAAATGAAGCAGAATTTATCTTATGAAAAATTAGTTTGGAATTGCAATACCATGCATAATTTATTGATATTAAAATGAATAAAGAACTATTCATTTTCATATCAATAAATTAGATTAAACTTAGGGAACCATTTCTGCAGATAAATCTTTTTAAAGCGTACAGTGTATAATACGAGTATGTAACTTATATGATAATCTGGTGTCAGTTTTATAAGCCGCCCATTACCGTCACTTACTACGTGACCTGCTTTTTAGGGTTCCGTACCCAAAGGGTAAATACGGGACCCTATTACTAAGACTTCGCTGTCTGTCCGTCTGTCCGTCGCTCTGTCACCAGGCTGGATCTCAAGAGCCGCGATAGCTAGACAGGTGAAATTTTCACAAATTATGTATTTCTGTTACTGCAATAACAACAAATAGTAAAAACATAATAAAATAAATATTTAAGGGGGGCTCCTATACAACAAATTCGTTTTTTTGCCTTTTTGGTACGGAACCCTTCGTGCGCGAGTCCGACTCGCACTTGGCCTGTTTTTTTTACTTCTACATATAATATTATGATAGATGACGGGACCAATGTCCAACGGCTTAACGTGCTTGCGATGCGAACGATGCACGACACAGCCCTTTACAAAGACAAGCCAATTAAAGAAATATCAGTTCCGAAGTTGTCCCACCGGGAATTGAACCCAGGACCAATACTAACTGGATTACCGCACGATTTTGCCAACTTAGTCGTCGAAAGTTTAATTTTAAGTTACCCTTTTTTTATTTTTGCCCTTTGCTTGGAAGAGCTTATTATTAGCAAAATCATTTTTAACAATAATTTGAGACTTGCCTGTGATGTAAACATAGAAGTTATTAGATTATATTATCTATACTAATATTATAAAGCTGAAGAGTTTGTTTGTTGGTTTGTTTGAACGCGCTAATCTCAGGAAGAACTGGTTCGATTTGAAAAATTATTTTTTTGTTGGATAGTCCATTTATCAAGGAAGGTTTAAAGCTATATAACATCACGCTGCTACCAAAAGGAGCGAAGCATGAGTGAAAAATGTTGCAAAAATAGTCGCGATCATAATAATAGAAATTGACGCGGACGAAATCGCGGGCAACAGCTAGTAGGTCATAAAGATTTCCGACTCAATTTAAATACTAAACCATAGTAACTGATTTAAGTTATTTCACTTATACACTTCCTATAACTTTCTTACGATGCAAATTGCGCAATACAAAATTCGTCACGAGACAGTTTTGATTGCACTTAAAAAAAGTGTTAAACTAACCATGCCAAAAAGAGACAGCTGTATCTGATCATACATTTGCATGAAGGAGTGAAAGCGAAGAATAATAACCTCAAATGGACCAGCGTAGAAAGCCCGCCAAAAGTGGACTTTTTTTTTGTACCAACGCCAACAATGGCAACGGAATCGATGATTATTTTGTCTTTTTGTAGAAATCGAAAGTTTAACCGTTTGCTACGGTGTAATTTAAAATGTGTAATGTTGTGAAAGAGAGTAAGATATTAATAATATTTTTTTAAGCTTTCAAAGACATTAATATCTTAAGATGATTTGAAAATGTATTAGGTATTAAATATGATCTTCTTAATATGTTGTACTTATCTAAAATAATATTATTATTTTACTATAGTTTAGTACCTAGTAAATTTTCTCAACACGTTCTGAAGCAATGCTTCATTTTCTTAACAAAACATTGAACTTACGAAAAGTGTAAATTATGCCACAAATTTCGAGTAGGTGCATCATTACTGTCATATTTTGTTTGGCATCGAAATAAAATTTATAACTTGTTTTATGGTTTCCATCGAATTTTCTTTCTTCATTGCTGATTCTCTTTATACTAAGCATTGCTTTCTCGTTGCCCGCTGTGCGACCTTGAGCCTTCTTATGAGAGCCATACTACACAAAAATCATTACTTGTTCAGTGACTGGCATTACATACTGGGCATAGATTTCCGTCTTTTGAGACACTAAGGTAATTTGGACGCGAAGATTTTTCGTAGCTTTCCGAACTCTACCCATCGGAGGTGGGTTTGACCAGAGATCTCTTTCTCAAAATAGGACTTACCTAGCTGGACTATATTACAGGAATACCAATAAAGTTTGCGAGCATCGTGTTCAGTTTTTTTATAGTCTTAGCCATAAAAAATCTATCATCGAAAAAGCGAAGTCGTATAAATTAGTCTTTCTGATCAAATCAAATAGGCGTCGTCAATAGTCATGTTTTATACAAAACAAACCTTATTTTTACATACTTAGTTTGAAATTACAATCTCAAAGGCTTTCAATTAAACGTATATTGAAGCTCTTAGACAGCTTAAAACAACGCCATACTATGTCTAAGTATCTTCTTACCGGTGCTACTTTGGTAAGAAATAAAATTAGGTTACCTCCTTTTTATTTTTGGCGATCTTGGAATCTTAGTCAGTACCTACATAGTTAATCAGAGCATCCATACAATAATCAGTATACCTTTATTTCTAAACAAATACATGAATAAATAAATTTTCAAAATAAATCTAAACTACAAATATTACACATTTTTTAATTTTCTGAATTAATTTGGACAAGTATTTTTTTAATTCTCTCTCTTAGCGAAACATGTCATTACCATGCTCATCTACTAGATATATGTTACAGGAAATCTATGAAGATCGGGAACTGTTTAAAATTCCTGGGAAATCTGTAGATTTCGAGGCTTACTTAGGATTTATATAAAATTCTTAAATAGTTTAAGGAAATGTGTATAATTAATGTGAATGAATAAATAAAGCAATTAATGAATGAACCGGTATGCGCCCGGTATGCATGGAGATGCGGGTTCGAGTTCCGCCTGAGACATAATTATTCAAGTTTAATACCTACTGATAATAGAATATTCATTCATTAATTGCTTTATACATTCACATTAATTAAACACATTATAATTGCATTTAAAATGCTAAAATATCATTTCATATCTTAACGTTAGTCACCTAATAAATCTTTAAATATTCAAGACATAATCTTAGGAACTTAAACATTTATTGGTATCTGAATAACTATACCAAAATTAATTAAAAAAAGACAGCAAAGACAGTCTTAAATTGTCATTAATAAATTAGTAATCAGAAAGCCATCAAATAATAAATTGAATTTATTTTAAAATTTTACGTAAGCTCACATCTGAAAATATAACTCTTTATTCAATTTCTCATGTTCAATCCTATTCATTCAAAGAAATCTTAAATAAGTAATATTCTTTATTTCAGGTAAGGAATAAGTTAAAATTGTTATATAATAAAAAAAAAATATAATTACAACTAAGTACATAACATTTTAATATAAAAACAAAAATTTTTGACTGACGCAGATTTCTTGCAGATTTAAACATTTTTAAAACCTTGGCTATCTGGTTCCAGTATACGGAACAAAAACCTATTTTCGACAATTTTTTTCGCTGCCAATTTCGAACCTGAAATAATTCCTAGGAAATGTGTGAAATACGAGTTATTACATGTTTTGCTGATAAATTTTAGGTATTCAATGTAATTCGAAGGAAATTCATACTATTCCTATTTTAATTTAACTTCCTGTAACATAACATACTTAATTACAAAGACTAACGTTCCGCTCTGACTCCGTCCGCGTGGGAATCAATTATAACACGCTTCTGTTTACATTGCAATGTCAATTATATCGCTCTCCATAGAATCTCATTCTCCATACCAAAATTTTTTTTTTTTAATTAACAAAATATATGTTCCTTATACAAACTTCCCCAAACAACTCCTAGGTTTGATTAAATTATTCCATGTAATTTTCGAGGTGTCAATCTTTCTTCATTTAAATCGGTTAAGAAATCATTGATTTCCCTTATACAATATCACGCCCAGAGTTCACATATTTAAAGAATCATTTGTGAGATAAAACCTTAGATAAAACTATATTTTTTTCATACGGATCATCCAGAGACATCCTGTTGAAGTTTGTTTTGCCACAATAGAAACGATTAGTAACTAAACACAAATATTTTTAAATAGCGGACCCGACGTTGTCCTGTCTTAACTATGAATATTGATTTCAAATTGGTATACTTAAATCATTAAAAAAAAATTTCGGTTACATATTTATTTATCGACATTGCAAATGCTAACCGCACTGGAAATTGCATAGATTTAATATAGATGATTAAATCTATGGGAAATTGTAACCGTTTGCAGCACGCCTTCTGTCAATGTTATGTCGAACTATGTTCTGTGTCGAACACCATTCATTAAAAAAGTTTAAATTGTCAAAAGCGATTAGGATAACAATTAATTTAGTATGGTGATTAAGTATTCTTTGACGACCATTTGGATCAGCGGTAGTAAACGCTGCTTCTGACCCATGGGTCGCGGGTTCGATCCCCGCACAGTACAAATATTTGTGTGCATGTCTGTTTGTACTGGTCTGGGTGTTTTCTATGTATTATAAGTATGTATTTACAAAAAAAAAGTATCTAAGTAAGTCAATTTTCTAATTTTCCGCACAATTTACTTATTTTTGTCTTTCATAAGAACATTCTCCTAACAATAACAAACAAAACAAAAAAATAATAAGCTAAATCGGCCAAGCCGTTCACGCGTGATGCGATGACCAAGGGAAATAGGGATTCATTTTTATATATATAGGTAGATAGATAGAAGAAGATGTTATACGAAAAATATTTTCAAGTCACCATAGCAATGATTGGTACAGTGTACAGGCATAATATGAAATAGGTAATGCCTACTGGAGTGCACACCATACATGCCAATAAGTCTGCCTACCTGCTAGTAGTAGGCAACTACTACGTCTAGCAATATTCTTTGGTCTAGCTAAATAAAATACCGATCCCTGCATTACATACCCCTTTAGTTAAGTTTAAAACTTATAGGCATTTAATATCAGTATATAAATTAATTAATAATTTTTCAAGTTTAACTGATATTATAATTGCAATTTATTTGCTTAAATATCAAATAAAGTATATAAATAGCTGTTTCATCTTAACTGACTGTCAAACATCCGCAAAGATGTTTTTTTCGGGTGTTAAGAGTGCAAACTCCTAACATTTGATGAAGCACGCTGGCTTGCAGCGTTAAGAATATGCTTGAAAAATTCGCGCTGAGTCGCAGTGTCTCGGTGGCTTAATGGTATAGCGCCCGCCCGGCATGCGAGGAGATGCGGGTTCGAGTCCCGCCTGAGACATAATTTTTCAAGTTTATATACTGATATTATAATTGCAATTTAATTGCTAAAATATCAAATAAAGTTTATAAGTATTTGCTGTGCACGCTCCCTGGGTACTACCTATTTCCAATGACATAAAAAAATGTAAATGTGGACAACATCACATACATTGCCCTGATCCCAATTTGAATTACTATTGAAAGCACTTGTATTTTGGAAATCAGAAACAACGAAGGTACAACAAACACCCAGACCCGAGAAAATGTACGTCCGTCCGGGAATCAAACCCGGGACCTTGAAGCAGGCGACACCTTGAAAACCGGTGTGTACGCCACTCCGCCACAGAGGTGGTCATCATTTTAGTGTCATGCGCCTAATCCTAATTGCTTTGGTCACTTACGGCCGGTCATAATAACCTATCTATCTTCAGTTTTGGCATATCGGAGATAGAAAACAACTTCTGTCTTTGTTTCTCTGGACGAAAAAATCAGAGATAGAAACTGTTTCCTATCTCCGAAATGTCAAAACTGGCAATAGATAGATTATTGGGACCGGCCATTAGTAGTCAGTACTCGTACCTTTCTACGCTTATATTAAAATTTTTAGTACATACGTACTATTTGAGACAAAATCGACTGTTGACACATTTATAACTGTATCTATAACATTTGGTTAGAATTAGAACGTCTAAAAAACTGATTATTATTTTTCTAATTACAGTTAGTGTGTACCGTTTCTCTTCACGGACTTAATATCACTACCTTACTTTACAATTTCTTTGCTGATTTAATTGCAGAGGAGGGGCGTTGAATAAATAAAATTAAATACGGTTTCCTCGATCCAACGGAAACTGACCACAAACTCAGGGCTACAATTATTTAGCACGCACGACGACATGACCGTACAACGTAATGCCAAAGATTAAAACTCGCAGAAAGTACGATATTGTCCCATTAGTTTGTAATGTCTGTTATTTACATTTTAGTATCTTTGCTTTGCTGTTAGTATATAAAAATTGAAATTCATACCATAGTCATTTTACATACATACATACATACATACACTCACGCCTTTTTCCTGGAGGGGTAGGCAGAGACCACATCTTTCCACTTGCTACGATCCTTACAGACTACTTTCGCTTCATCCACATTCATTAATCTTTTCATACACGTTCGCCGGTTTAGGGTACTCTTGACCTGACCTTTCTTTAGAACTTCCCCGATTTGATAAAGATAAGTTCGTCGAGGCCTTCCCCTTCCAACATTTCCATTCATACTCGCCATATATATCTTTTTAGTCAATCTGCTTTCATTCATCCTCTCAACATGTCCAATTTTGAATGACATTAACCGAATTTTTAGCTGTCTCTGTTGTTTTTAGCTTGTCTTCATCAGTTTATTCCATTTTGACATTTGGCAGAGTTCAAATTAGTCACTAAAATATTAAAAAAATTGTGTCACATATTCTGAATTACGATTATGAATTTCAGGCATTAAAACACAATAAAACAACAAGGTTCACCAATTAAGATTAACACTTTGGCTCTATTCAGTCCTTAAACTAAATATATCTGGCATTTCTCTCTTAAACTGTTGTAGTGTAACCTTTAAACTAAAAGGCTTCATGACTCTTTTACTCTGCACTGTTATAATTTACAAAGCAATTTTTAGAAAAATTTTCTGGTATAAAATGATTTAAAACATTACTTGATTAAAATATAGGAAAAGATGCTAACTGATTAACGATTTTGATTGAAAGTTCTCTCATTATTTTAAATATTTTATATCTGGCTGGGCGTTTCACTTTGCTTTCAGAAGTAAAGTTATAGGCACTCCAAATGTGAATGGCGACCCTCAGTTGCTTTAAAGAGGTCCTTTTGAGGATTCAAGTGTTTGCATTCACAAGCCAGCGGTTTTTTCTCGAGTATCTATTGAAAAGTTTTAGCCTGAAATGTACAATCTTTGTGTTAAGAAACATGCTATGAACAACATTTATATGATACGCGCATAATATTATGATGAGAATTAAGGGTAGCAGTTATAACACTTTTAAAAAATATCTTGCATTATAATAAAAATATCAGAGAATGCCGCAGGGCATTAAGTCCACCTTTTGTACGTTTGTTTCGTAAATGTGTGCAATAAAGTTTAAATAAATAAATAAATAAAATAATTTTCAAATGTTGTCGACTTTGAAAAAAAATACTATACTGCCTTGGCAAGTGCCATTAAAAGTTGGCGCATTAAAAGGTTTGAATTTGTTAATTTAGGGCTCAGAAGAAAAATGCTGGACAGAAAAATTAATAATAGATAAGAATTTCATTTTATTTCTTCTATACTAACATGATATTCTAGCAATTTTATTTCAATATTAATATCAGTATTTAATGATAACGATTCTTGTTTTATATCACGTATTGCAAGGTTTTTTTACAAACTATTCTTGTGAAAGTTTGTAAATTAAGCTGTAAATCATACTGACACGATATATCCGATTTATCTGTTTCATACCTACTTTTATGTAACAGCTGTGATTGGGTCCATATTTGTGTGCGCACCAATGAGCATTGTAAATTGATATAGTGTGATCCTTATGCTTACAACAGTGTTATTGTAGTTGCGTTTCACACATAAATAATTCGGAGACACGGGTTCGCTAAGCATTTACGAGTAATTTCATATCTCCTTCTTTATATTATCTGAGGATTTAGCTGTTTCATATACTTTTATGTAACAACTAAATCGGATTTCACTTAATAATACTTCTTTCCATGTGACATTGTTTTTTTAAGCATTCCCTACGAGCCTTTAAAATTATTAATGCAAAATATATCTGTATTCATTTTCCACCCTAATAGTCACTTCTGCGCATGACCAATTAATCATTGCTATAGGAAATCGATTATGATGCGAGTGAACCCAACTATCGCGTGTTTTACTACTGGCCAGTTTTTACTTTTTCTTTTCAATTCCTTATTACCTATTTTACAGATTTTACGCAACTTCTGTTGACAAATATAATCGATAAAACTGTCAATTTTACGGTCGTACCTAAGAACTCATTACATATCGAAAGTTGTAAATACTTCGTCACCGACACTGAATCGAACATTGCTGTTAATTAATGTGTTCTAGTATTATATTTAATTATGTGTTTATGGCTGTGTAATATTTTACATACTTAACGAGGAAGATTTACAGTTGCTTGTTGTTTTAATCATAAACTAGTGCATATCTGCACACGCTCGGTATAACTATGATTGTGTTAATATTGTCAGAGTAATTCAAATTTGCTAAATAAGTTATCACTAATGTTGTTACTACAAAAACAATTTATTTTCATCACAACGTTAATGAACCATTAGCCTATACTCCAGTATACTACAAGTTTTCACCCGAAAATATTTTTTGCAATATAGTTTTCAAATTTAACGGCCCTTAGCCTGTTATGGTATGAGGAGAAAATCAGAAACTTATGAATAGTATCGTAATTAATGAATGAGATGCGCATCGCGTAAAAAAAATGTTGCTAGGAGGCCGTATCAAAAATTTTAGATTTTTGGCAGACATTTTCTAAGTGCTTCATCATGTCATTTTTGTACTGGGCTATATCGAAAGAAAAATACGTCATTCGTTTTTTGTCTCGTAGATTGCTATTATTAAAATTTGCTAGGTGGTAAAAATTTCATCCTGTACCTATAAATTCACAGCTGGATATGGGCCTTTTATTGAGATTTTGCTATTTCTTATCGCCACGCTTGGAGAGCGCGTTGGCGAACACAATTTAGCCATTGGAGAGAAGACGCCGCTGCCCATCATCTGGCAATACTTCTTTAGTCATCTCTTACGACAGCCATAGAAGAGAAGGTGTGGTGTGACTGTCTTATAACTTTTTTTTTTATCCATTGGGCTTACTCTTTTTTTTTTAAATAAATATTGACAACATCACATATATTGTTCTGATCCCAATTTGAATAACTATTTAAAGCATTCGTATTTTGGAAACCAGAAACAACGAAGGTACCACAAACACCCAGACCCGAGAAAATAAAACACATTTTTTCTGCATTGACTCGTCCGGGAATCGAACCCGGGACCTCGGAGCAGGCGACACCTTGAAAACCGGTGTGTACACCACTCCGCCACGGAGGTCGTCAAACTCTGTTTTTGACTACATACTTAACTCTGCGGTTAAGAAGAAGCCTAAGATGGAGCGAGCTTACCAGTGCTACTTTCTGGCACTGGTTCTCCCACACACCAGCGGAACACAGAAAAACTGTTGGGCATTGGACTCCGGTAGGAGGGTGGTAGCATCCAGGCAGCCTCTTACGAAGCCTACCACCGCAAAAGGATCTGTTAGCTGTCATCATTGGCTAAAAAACCAAAGATGCCGTTGCCCAGGGTGGACCACTAGGAGGTGGATCCCACCACCCCAAAAGGTGCTAGTGGTTTTAATACTGGCCAAAGATTTTTGGGTCCCGGGTTTCGAATTTGGAACATTGCTCGGGTTTCTGATCACCAACCATCATTCGGCAAGCGTGGTGATTATGCCTGTACTCATCATTGCTATAGTACCTTGAATTCGATGATGGAGGCCTTTTCCCTGCAGTAGGATGATTATAGGCTGTTACTTTACTTTACAATGAATGGATAAAGAATTTACATACACTGCAGTCATGCGTGCTATCTTTCTATCTCATGTAGTCAAATCCATTCAATGAGCATATTATACTGGGTTCATAGTTCGTGTACATATATTTGGAAAGGCTACGGAAATATTATAAGCCGCGCTGTGTTATCGCACGGGTAACATTTTCACAATACATTGATTTTAATACATGTAAAAGAGTAAATCGTTTGTCTACTGAAAATGTCACAAACTACAAAGTGATAACTTATATTTCATATCCTGATATTTCTATTCGTTAGTTTATTTATTGGAATACATTTTAATACATTTGTATAAAAAGCTAAAATATCTGTACAAGAAGGTACCAGTTGCAAATTTACAATATTGAATTGTTTTTTTCTTTTGTTTAGAAATAAAATACTAAAAAACAGAATAATATAAATATGAAAGGGGGTTCCCATACAGCAAAAGTGATTTTGTGGCTCGTTTTTGCTCGATATTGATGACGTCAACAGCAAAATGTTTGAAGTATTTACATAATAATATGGTGGTATAGCGTTCAAGCGGGGTGATTATGCCAGTACCCATCATTGCTGAGGTAACTTGAATTCAATGATGGAGGCCTTTTCCCTGCAGTGGGATGGTTATAAGGCTGTTACTTTATGGTGGTATATTATTTAATTTAAAAATAAACAATTATATTTAAATTTTACAATGCAATCACATTTTTATAGATAACTGTGGCGAACCGAACCTCCTTACATTTATAATATTCTATTTTTAAGTTTTTACTTGTCCTATTATTATATTTTATAAATTGTTTGTTTAGTTGTCATTGTTTTTGCTTTTTAACACGTGTTTAAAATTATAATTGTAAATATTGTAATTTATTTAATTCCCCTTTTCTGATCCATCATTCCCTCACGTCGCGTATAATAACAGTACAGAACCTTTCGTGTGCGAGTCCGACTCGCACTTGGCATTATTTGATGAACGAGAGCACTCTTCATTAAAAATACTATTGGCATCGTGTAACTACGCCATTGACAAGTATTAACATGATGGAGTAAAGCAATTAATTATTGTGCCGACAGCATGTCACTCACTTCATTAGTTGCTCAGTAATTAATTTATGTCGTTAGATATAGTCTAGCAGATTTGCTTAATTTATGACGTTAAGCTGACTGCAATATAACGCTGGTAGAGATCCTGTGGCTTCGTCTGCGTGTAATATCTCAATTAAGTATGAAGAAAATTACTTCGTTCATTATTCGTAGTGAGAAAATGAAAAGTCAATTTCTGGAATAAAAACTCTAGACTGATCGAGGTGGGACTAGAACTCACAACCTTTCGCTTATCGGACAATTGCTCCTTTGAGCTACCAGACATTTGGTGTGTCGACGAATTTATTCAAGTCTTTACGATGTAAGCCCAATGCTTCTTAGTAATCAGTTTCTGTCACGAATGTCAAGCAACGCTGGGAGCAGCACTAGTTGGATGGGTGACCGTTTGTCGCATCATACCATGAGCGCTTCCGTGCTTCGGAGGGCACATTGAGACGGACAGCTGTTGTCATGAGACAACAGTCGCTAAGCCCGGAGGCCTTCGGGCGGCTTGAGAAACGTCCAACGGCGGGGCGATGTTGCCACAAAAAAAAAACTTTAAAAAATATAAAATATTGATTCAGCTATTCATAAGGTTTAATCATCCAGGACCCAGCCGAAACAACGATCGACTGACATCCGTGCGCGTCACAGCATGATTCAAAATGAGTATTCCTATTTTGTTTACATTTTATAAGACTATTTTATTTAATAAAAAATAACACTGCTTAGATGTTCTGTTATACATAATATTACATAACGTGCGCTTCGTTTGTCAGGTGGTCAGAAATACCCTCCAGAAAATCTCAAACAAATTTTACCTTCAATGGACCAAATGGATGTTTTGTATAAAGACTTTTATTTGTCATATCTATTATAGTCTTAAAGTACCTGTACTATAAGTCGTTAAATCCCTCAACCCCCAGGAGGCACTCGGATGCCACGATAACAATTGATTTCAATTGTGTCTGGAATAACTCACGATCGAGGGATTAAATTACATAATTATTTGTTCCCTTTGTGAACTTCCCCCTTTTAACATTGATTTATTTGGAACAAGACGTGTGCAGTGTCTCGGTGGCTTAATAATTGGTATAGCGCCGTGCCCGGTATGCATGGAGATTTGGGTTCCCGCCTGAGACATATTTTTAGGGTTCCGTACCCAAAGGGTAAAAACGGGACCCTATTACTAAGACTTCGCTGTCTGTCCGTCGTTCTGTCACCAGGCTGTATTTCAAGAGCCGCGATAGCTAGACAGTAGAAATTTTCACAAATTATGTATTTCTGTTGCCGCAATAACAACAAATACTAAAAACAATATAAAATAAATATTTACAAACACAACACACACAACAAACCAGTTTTTTGGCCTTTTTGGTACGGAACCCTTAGTGCGCGAGTCCGACTCGCACTTGGCCGGTTATTTCAAGTTTAAATACTGATATTATAATTGCGATTTCATTGGTAAAATTTCATATAAAATCTTTGAATAGCTGTTTCATCTTAACCGACTGTCAAACATCTGTAAAGATGTTTCTTTCGGGTGTTAAGAGAGCAAACTCCTAACATTTGATGAAACTACGCTGGCTTACAGCGATAAGAATACGCTTGAAAAATTTGCTCTGTGACGCAGTGCCTAGGTGGCTTAATTGGTAAAACATTCAATAATCAAAAGATCTTTATTCGTACCGTTTAGGGTCTGGTAAAAAGTTATCATGCATTGAATTAAGAAGCTCGGTTGAAAAAATAACTAAAAGGAAAAGCCTATAATCATCCCACTGCAGGGAAAAGGCCTCCATCATTGAATTCAAGTTACCACAGCAATGATGGGTGTACTGTCATAATCACCATGCTTGCCAAATGCGGGTTGGTGATCACAAACCCGAGCAACATTCGAAAATTCGAAACTTTTTGTTGCCCGACCCGGGATTCGAAACTGGGACCCCGAGATCTTGGCCCGGTATTTAAACCACTAGACCAACGGGGCGTTAAAAAAAACTAAATCATACATAATACAAATTAATTACTAATCAAATTATGCTTATGCCTAATCACTGCTAATGTTTTGCCTAATTTTGTTAGTTATCATAGTATTGCGTTTTCAAATTGAAAGTTGTATTATTTAAGTTTCCCAAAGTTATTATTAACTTAGATAATTTGTGAAATTAAAAACCACCAAAAGTCCTATAACTTTTAATTACTTAGTTCCGATTTTCGTTTGCTCGGTATAAGGGTTGATTTATCTTAAACAACTTTTGGAACTTTTTGTTAATGTTCCGATAATTTTTATCCTTAAATAGGTTAAAGAATGGCTTTTATTCAGTTTTAGTTTTTCGTTTACTGCATAAGTTTGACATTATGATAAACCTTGCTTTTATAATAATTTGTAAAGTAAAGTAAAGTAACAGCCTATAATCATCCCACTGCAGGTAAAAAGGCCCCCATCATTGAATTCAAGTTACCACAGCAATGATGGCTTAATTACCACGCTTGCCAAATGCGGGTTGGTGATCACAAACCCGAGCAACGTTTGAAAATTCGAAACTTTTTGTTGCCCAACCTGGGTTTCGAACCTGGGACCCCGAGATCTTGGCTCGGTATTTACACCACTAGACCAACGGGGCGTTATAATAATTTAGCTGGTTATATCACACTGACAAAAATCTATGCTCAGCCATAGCTGAAACATAGACCCTTTTCTATTACACTTAAAAATAGCCTATGTCCTTTCTGATATCTTTGAGAATATGTACAAAGTCCTATGATAGTTGGTTGAGTAGTTTCTGAGTATAAGCGTTACAAACAAACTCACATTCACATTATAATATTAGTAGGGATGCGAAAGAAGCTTTACCTGTTTGTCTGTTAAACTTACAAGCTTAAACTTCTGAACCGCTTTTGTTTTAATTTGGTACAAACCTAGACTTTAAGCAAGGACTTATTAAGTAAGGAATCTACTTATAAGTGCTAACTAGGTTTCCGGTTTAGGCAGGCAGAGGCGAAGGCCAAAAGCCTTTTGCTGTATAATAATACAGCAAAAGGCAACAACTTAGAGTACAAAATACTGGTAACTACTAAACTGCTTGTGCTTACTGCTTTATGTTTTGAATGAAAAATATTGTCAAAGCAAATAACAATAATATTAAATATTAATATTAATCAATTTTTATGACCAGATCAATAGGCAAAGACGAAGATGATGAGAACTATGAAAAACGACTCCGAAGGTCTCTCAGTAAGTCAATGATCTGTAATAGACGGCATGGAAAATTCTGTAATCAGACAACCCAGGAAAGTAATACACTAAGAGTGCGTCTAAAATTTTATAATACCTTTTATCAAGTTTTATATTGAAATTCAAATTAAGATGTAGAGGAAGTTTAGTAATTTCGTGTCTCAATATCAAGATTTTAGCCAGGATTTTTTAGTTCTAGAAACACTTTTCAAGGGTCTATGTGAGCTGTTATTAAAATAATTTTTATCTCAATATTTTTGTAAAGGAGTGCCGCTAGTGTACTTTCATACTCCTTTTGATATTATCCCCCTTTCAAAGATATGACGTCTATTTATGTGTAAGTTAAGACTGGTTATCCATCTATTTACGACCGAAATGAGAGTAGAGAGCCTATATTCATCTAAGGCAAAGGCGAGACATGAAACATGATAGAGATCATTGAAATCAAGGTACCAAATAAATGATGGGTACGGACATAATCACCACGCTTACAGAAGCAAGTTGGTATTTACAAGGCCGAGCAGTATCCAAAACTTGGAAACTCGAGCAACAAGAGACAACCCGGGTATCGAACCTAGGTCCCCGAGATCTTGGTCCGGTACTTAAAGCTTTAGACCAATGGGACGGAATGAGAGTAGCTTAATTGATATAAAAGTCGAATTTATTTGATACAGAATATAGGTTAACAAGTTATTGCTAATTCTAATTTATTTTACTAAGTAGGACATAAGCGCCATTTTACCTGGTAACTTATATAAGTAGACGTCGCGTGACGTTCTTGAATATGTTGCATACCTGTGTTTGTATATCATCAATGTACCGTCAGAAGATCAAGCGATATTCGATTGTTTTTCTTAAAAGGATTTATTTCATTTCCCGGTTTGAGAAATCGTCAAAATGATCCAAAAAAATATTAAAAGCTCCATTGAGCTAATGGTTTACGAATCGGGCCAAGATCTCCTCGTGTTTTGGGTTAGATCCCCTAGTCAGGCAATAAGAGTTCAGAATCAATCAATCATCAACCCGCATATAGAAAGCGCGGTGATTATGCCTGTACCAATCATTGCTTTGGTACATACATACATACATATTATCACGCCTCCTTCCCAACGGGGTAGGCAGAGACCAAGGCCTTCCACTTACTACGATCCTGGCATACATCTTTCGCTTCTTCCACATTCATCAATCTTTTCATGCATGCTCGTCGGTTTAGAGTACTCTTGACCTGACCTTTCTTCAGAACATCCCCGATTTGATCGTGATAGGTTCGTCTAGGCCTTCCTCTTCCAACGTTCCCTTTCACACTCGTCTTGTAGATCTGTCTAGTCATTCTTCTCTCATTCATCCTCTCTACATGTCCAAACCATCTAAGCATCCCTTTCTCAATCCTTGTGACAATATCTTCTTTCACACCACAACGTTCTCTTATCACACTATTTCTTATCCTGTCACTCAATTTCACTCCTAACATACTTCTTAGCGCTCTCATTTCTACTGCATTTATTCTACTTTCATGCTTTTTCTGCCATACCCAACTTTCACTTCCGTACATGAGTGTTGGAACCAACACCCCTCTATGCACAGCCAGACGAGCTTTCATAGAAATCTTCTGGCTATTTACAAAGGCGTGCAGCGCACCATTTATTCTGTTACCAGCATTTACTCTCCTTTCAATATCACTTTCATACTTGCCGTCCCTAGTAAACACCGACCCCAAGTATACAAACTCATTCACTTGCTCCAGTTCATTACCACCAATCCGAAGACATACTTCTGTCATGCTCTCTTCCTTTTCAAACACCATAACTTTTGTCTTTTTTGTGTTCACTTTCATTCCCTTTCTTTCCAAAGCTTCATTCATAATAGTCACCATCGCTTGCAAATCCTTAGCCGTCGATGCAAGTAATACTTGATCATCGGCGTAAAGAAGACATTTGACGCGTAACTCATTCATGCTTCATGCTTTGGTAACTTGAATTCAATGAGGCCTATGCCTGTAGTGAGATTATTTTAGACTGTTATGTTACGTCTAGCTTGGTCTCTAAATTTTTACAAACTTTATCATTATCAGAAATATATTTTTGCCGTCTACAGCTGAACGTCGGTTTTCTCAATGCTTGCCTCCCCAATTTATCCCTTCCTCCTTCTCATCCAGCCATCGCTAGCAGTTCTCAACTGATCGCCCGTCCAACGAGCTACTGGGCGTACCGTACTAGGCTTGCAGATTCGTGTTTTCGATTTTAAAGCTCTTTTGCTATTGGGTCGCTTTTGCTGCAGGCAAGTTCAGCCAACTGCCTCTTTCTGATGATTGCTTGCTTGTGTTCTGAGCTAGGTATGTCTGTCACTTATGCATTTAATTTAATATTTACAACTCATTTGTAAAATATTTACGGGCCGCAAGTAAGACATCCGCGGTTTGCCGACCGCTGTCTTAGAGTAATACCTCGCAATTCCTTTTCCATATCTAGCTATGGCTCGCAAGTCGCAACTGAAGCGATGAACCATCCTCATTTTCAGCGTCCACGTTTTGGCTTTATAAATCAACACGGGCAGAATGCACTGGTTAAGAACTTAGGTCTTAAGGATGGTCTTGATTTGCATCTTATCACTTATAGTAACATCTAAGAAGGTACAGTTTTATTTTAAACAAATTAAAACTTTTATGGTCAGTGGTCACTACATACTATTAAATAAGTGTCAATTGAGCGTTATTATGGCACTAGCAAGAGTGCCCAAATATCTGACACTACAGAAAAGGTACAAAGTAGAAACCCTAAATCAGTTATCACTTGTTTTATTTTCAATAGTGCCGAAATAATATTGTACATGGTATAGAATCTAAATCAATTAACTCTTGCAGAACATACCTAGGGGTGGTGGGATCTACCTCCTAGCGGTCCACCCCGGGCAACGGTATCTTTGGTTTTCTAACCAATGATGACGGATAACAGATCCCTCTGCGGTAGTAGGCTTCGTAAGAGGCCGCCTGGATGCTACCACCCTCCTGCCGGAGTCCAGCGCCAAACAGTTTTTCTGTGTTCCGCTGGTGTGTGGGAGAACCAGTACCTCTGGGTAAGCTCGCTCCATCTTAGGCTTCTTCTTAACCATATAGTTAAGTATGTAGTCAAGAGCAAGCTCATAATTAAAAAAAAAATCTTACTTAAACAGATCCCTAAAAACTTTGTGCATTAAAAAATCTGTTGAAATAGGTTCCTCCAATTTCAATATCATTAAAAAAAACAGCTTTAATAGAATAAAAAAGACACTAAAACTGCAATGGATTCTTCATAAGCCTTATACTTCTATCATTCTCATTGAATAACTTACCAACAGTCGTTAAACTGGCAACTTCGATATTAATATAGTTTTCCTGGGAAACAGTTTCAAGTTTACTGGATTATAACATGTTAGTTTTGCAAAACTAATTCAAAAGTTACATTAGTATGATACTATCGTACAGTTTTAGTTTACAGGCTTACAGATTTATGTCTATTTGAATATGTTGTTTTATTTGAATAGCTCATAACCGCCATTTTACTCTTGTATAAGTGAAAATTATATGTAAATTTGAGAATTATTAGAAAAAGAGGGGCAGCAGCTTATTCTCTTAACTGTTTGGCCAAACTACCATCACTACCCCGCCAGTTAAGTGTGGTAATTATAGCAAAATCCAGTCAAGTCCAGTAGTGGACTGATATATGCTGCTGATAATGATGACGATATTGGCCCAGGTCAGGTTTTTATAATATGAAATTTATTCTTTTGTTAACGTTTAAGTCTTAAGACATGCAGAAGACTACATTTCAATAGGTAAACGTTTTCTACTTTTGCTTATCTATTGTTCTGTTAGAATGCTTTTAGGATAAAAACGGTATCATCAGAAATAATATAAAATATTGACAAACAGATATTCTGACTATTATGCCAACTGTTTATATATTTCTATCAATTTATCTGTTTGCTATACTTTTTTGCTCGACCACATTCGCTCACTCACTCTCTCCTATCCCAGCATCATCTCCATAAACGTTACTCCGCTTTTGCTGCCACTATATTTGAAAGTAAAATATCATTTCACCAACCCATTATTGGTACCGCACTCCGCATTTTTTTCCTTGCATAAATTTTATTAACTGATCCACAAGTTTGCACCTTACCTGTTTATATGCACGGAAAATTATCGTCTACAATCACTGGCCACAAAGAAAAGTGCACGCCGGTATACTAGAACACCAACACATATGCAGGAAAAAAAACGCACACAGTCCATTATAGGCATTGCAGCGTGACGCTGGATAAAAATCATCAACAGTTCGTCGGGGGCTTCATTGACGAAGGAACCACCAACGAGGGTGGTACACACGAGAGGGTGACAGATGGATTGGTGACGTCAGGTGCGAAAGTGTTTGTGATACAGACAAAAGTGTTCAAAATGACTCCTCTAGTTTTGTTGTTCGCATTGGCTGTAGGACATGTTACCGCTGTGGTAGAACTGAGTTGTAGTGATAATGCGACGTGTATCGACCACATGCTGCGGGAGACGGCGAGGAGTTTACGGCAGAGGAAGACAGTGAGGTTGTTCGACGCGTTGACGATCGAACCTTTGGGCATGAGGCAGGCGAGAGCGAACGAGAGTCCTCTATCGAGATTCACCAAGAATCACGCCTTCAGTTTTGACTGGAACGATTACACGTTTAGAGTGACCAGACCGCAGGACAAAAGTGATGTTATGGACCTCGAGGTCTACGAGAGCAGGAGTGCTAAAGGTCAGTAATCATTTGTAATTCCATTGGTGTAAAAAGGCAAGGAGACCAAACATCAAGTCAGTTTTCAATTAGTTACTTACCAAATTGATACGTATCATTCAACACCATAACCAAACAAATCAGATGCAGATTTTATTATACGTATAGCTGAAAACAAATAAGATACGCACCTGATTAATATATCAGATTGTTTATCAGCCTAGAAATGGCAGTTCAATGCTCATCAATGGTGTAAATATGACCCACATATCAATTCACGGTGCTGGCTACGGTAACTACTACCCTTCAAACGTTAGCTCCATATTTATAGGAAGTAATAAGGCATCACATAAGGAGTCAATGACTTTATTAACTCATCATAAGATTTAGTACATTCTGCGCATTAGTTTCATAACTTTTTTACGTATAGTACAGACAAGAGCATACCAGTTTAACCATAAATGTAAAACTTTGGCGATAGATTATTAACCATAATAACAACGCTTAAAGATAAAGATCAATATCGTAATTTAAAGATATGTGGAAAGCTGATGACCAATTCTAATAGGGTTTTGGGAACATTGAAACGATGGAATTTAACCTATTTATAAACAGCATATTTAATCCATGTTAATTGGATCATGTCATAATAGAAAATTATTTGTACCTTCTTAAAGACTTTAATAGAGCTTCCTATTTGTGAATGGTCAATTTAAGTAAATATAAGCAATAACATATTAATAAGCTTCTTATCCTAAACGTATGAAATGTCTGTTATTTTGATAAACTTTTCTTCAAAGGAACCTTAAAATTTTGCTTTTAACTTTCTTAATTATTAATATTGGCTGCCTAATCAGCTGCTGAAATCATCTTGTTCTATAGACAGACGTAAAAGTTTATAAAACGAATGATTTCAATCATTAGGTACAATCCATAACGGTCAATTTTATGAAACATTAAACGAAGAACGTTTTCTATTATAAGTTTCACGTGGTAATTATTATAAATAATTATACGTACACTATAACGAGAGGCTGTTATAATCTTTTACTTCGTGGTTTCGCTTCGTTGAAATCAGTGAGTAATCATTGAGGGCCGTGTACAAACACATCATGAAATTACTATATTGATACTGGCATTTCTTATGTTAATGTTAAATAAAAGATCAATTCAAGATGTTTACTGCAATCGAAAAGAATATTACGAGGGATACATTTATTATACTATATATTTCATTTTTATAAACAATTACTTCGTTATTAAAACGCATATAATTCTAAATATTAACTTACGTAACTTCATATAAAAAATTACCAGTAAAAGTATTTCAATTAATTTGTCACTAGTAAGTATTAAAAAAATTGTGTGAAAACTCTCTTAGAATTTTAAGAATTGAGATCAAAAATTATAAAACCATAACTGCGTTGATTATATCATATTATAAAACTCACGCATGCTTAAAAAACTTCGAATAAATTGAAAACGCCCAAACCTAAAATCTTTAATCTATAGTCTTTTTTGGTCAGTGCAAATCAAAATTAATTGCATATCTTTTATTTTCTCAAGTTAAATATGACTGTTAAACCATTTGTTTGACATATTTATTTTGTCTAACACAAAATACTAACACTTGGGTATCGTAAGACACGATTGAAGGAATACTGCTGAAGAAGACGAGCAGCAGTCTTCTTTACACCACTGGCAAACCTGCCAGTCAAACGTGTCAATTATGACAATTTTCTTCTTTTGGAGACACTGATGCCCTTATCGGACCTGTATAGGTAGATAATAGTGACGTTGAAGTATCGAGCACTTCCACTACTATCAAGTTACCTTACCAAGGTAGTCCTTCAGGTGATCGCGTGAGGTTTACGCGCTTAAGAATCGTGATACACCGTTCTCTGTTCTGATTCGATGCGCCCGGCGCATCGTGTCCGCATCCTAGCAATTTTAGTCGCAATGTCACGAATGTAATTAACGTGAAATGTCTTTCCGGCTTTCTTGTCGGATTCTTGAGCGTTTCGTGTTTACTTAGATATTATTAATTGGAGTAAAATTAAGTTACAGACCATTTAGCCTGTGATATACAGTTGTTGTAGTGTTCATTTAAATTGCTCATTCAATTATGTTTAATCGCATCAGAGTGTTCATGCTAAGATTTACTCGGATATTGACACAAATAGAAGATTACAATTGGTTGGTATGCTTCTAAGTTTCTTCATTAAAATGATGGCAAAAGCAACCAAATCCTGGATGTGCACTGAAAGTTACTCAGCATATGTGAAAACTGACGTTTGTCAGTTATTTTATACTCAAGCCACCTGGGTCGCAAATTCTAAGTAATTACTGTTGTATCCTTCCCATCAAAGCAATGGACCAGAGAATCCATTGTTACTAAGAATAATAGTTTTTTTTTTGCTTCATAGTGTATGGGCCTAACCTAAAAAGTCATCCCTATTAAACAAGGGGATCTACGGCGTCTACGGCGCCATCAAAACATCAATCAAGACCCCAAAACAGTGATAAAAGTGTGTACCTGACCACTAATAGTAATAATAGTAAAACTTATAACACGTGTGATAGCGTATACTAAAGTTACACACCGGAAAATTCCGGCGAAATTGGGTCAAGTTACGATCAACCGTAAATCCAGCCGGATAAAATAGTACATGCAAAGTTTTATGAGTAATATAAGAACACTTTTTATGAGTATATACAGTCAAACAGCTATTAATCTACCACGAGACGTTAATTTTCTCAAATTATATTGAACTTTGTTTGTATGTCTTCAAGTCGAAAATTTATTGAGTATCATTGGTCGTTTAGTGTTCGAAAGGAGACTGTTGACTGTAGATATTAAGTAATATCACTTTCAGGCTTAATCTACTTAACGGATTAATGTTAGGTTATAAAAATCAAAATTACATTTTATTTATTACCACCAAGATATAAAGTACTTAACCTTCTTACACTTACCTATCACCGTGTTCTTCTGCTTCTTTATTTCATATGACTCCTCTAAGCATTATCTGGTTTTCAGAGCTTTCCATTTCACCCATCACATAGCTCTGATGGAAACAAATCAAAAATCTATCGTGACGTGCCTGCTACTCTTCTCAGACCTGGTCTGATTTAGAAGAGACCATTTTCTTAATTGACCCGACCATGAAACGAACCAGGGACGCTTTAGTATTATCAGCACATCGCACTACTACATCAACTGGATTGTCACCGATGTAAACTAAGTTAAGAATAAAAAATTATACTAAAAATGAATAAGCAACGTTTTTATATTTTTTTATCTGCTTAATTTATTATTAAAAAAGTTGTATAAAACTTGGAATAAGATAAAAAATAGTTTCGTTAATGTCTCTATAATTGATGAGACTTAGTTTCTTTTGGGTTTTCAGAACGTACAATATTTATTAGCCGTCTATCACCATCAAACTCATCTCATAAACTATTGACACAAATACTTTGTATCCAGCGCATGAAATACTGAATAATGAATAAAATAACTTTACTACTAATCTTCGGGTCGAAAGAAATCTGTAATACATAATTCAGCGAGTGTGTTGAGTATACCGTCACGCGATAGCAAGTAGTCCAGAAAAAAATGATTCCAACGGAACTCCGTTGTGTAGATCGATACGTGTTATACTACTTAAAATATTTAAAAATAATTATTTTTCACGATGTAAGCCAGAAGAGATTCAAAAATGTATTTTTTCGGTTAGTACCAACCACAGAACATGGAAAAAGACTAGAAACTAAAACTACGTCTTAATTATGCACATATTAAACAAAAGCTTTTCGCACATATAAATGAGGTCAAAGAACGTTTATCAAGCGAATTATTTTGGTTTGAAATTTGTTTCTTTTGACATCGCGCGACCAATAGGGTCACGCGACGTCAAAAGAAACCAATTACAGCGCTCGCACTTACATTTTAGGCAGTAGTAAGAGCATTTTCTCATAACCTCTGGGGTGCGCCTGCCCCGCCTATATCACCTTTCTAACCTTTTTTCCGTATTCTGTGTTACTCCAACACCCAAAAGAAATATAATATATTACAATCAGATAAGATGAAACAGCTTTTTAATGTTTAAAACTGTTCTATATGCAATGAAGTTGCTGTTATAATTTACACAGTTTTTATCGTAAACAACTCTTTTCTTTGTTTTCAGAAGATCTTGTAGGTATTTATCTTTTGACGTGTGTTTTTTCTTTTGTCAATTAGCATTAATAGTCCCATCGTCATCATCGTCATATCTATATCAGTCCACATTATAGTTGTCGCTCGATAGTTCACTGTCGATAGTCTATCGATATTAGCGATAGTATCGATACTATTATTGCTTCGGAACAATACTAACGATAGTATTGATGGTATTGGTATTACAAAGCCCGAAATACTAGATTATTAGCAATACTATTACATATAATACTATCAATAGTATACTATATAAATAATTAATTGTTATGATTTCTATGTATGTATTATATTATGGGTGTTTTCTATGTAATATAAGAATATATTTACAAAAAAAAAAGTATATAAGTAAGTTTATCGGTTGTCTAGTACCCCATACGACAGGGTACTTAATAGTACCTTAATTTGGGACTAGATGGCTCAGTGTGGCCCAGTGAGGCATGTCTTAAATATTTAATTTAATTTAATATTTATTTAATGATATCATCGATACTATCGATAGCACTATCGATATTGTCAATAGTTTTTGAGGTAATTTCCTAGTCAACACTTGGGTACAACAAGTCCCTCCAAAAGGGGATTTTGCCACAAAAGCCACGCTGGGCAGGCATGTTAGTGATCCCAGTGTCAAAGGTAGACGCTTCCGCTCATCTTCTTCTGGCAGTACTCTTTAAGTCATCTGTAACGACACACGAAAGTACTACGATGTCTTTGGCGCCTGACCACCTTAAAGAGCAATATTGCCTGCAACTCGCGTCGTCTCTTGTTTGAAGTGAGTGTAGTACTGCCTAAGAGTACTGCAAGCTATTTACGTTTGAAAGTGCTTAAGCGGCAGAGACCCCGACCGTAAATAGCTCGAATCAGGCAATTGTTATTTTTCTTTTTCTACGCTACCTAACATAACCACGTCGTAATATATATGTACTTGATGAAAATAATATTCGATACCCTTACTTATTGGCAAAACATAAACCTAAAATATATAGAAACAGTAGACTCACAATATACTAATCGAGAATTGAAATGTATGTTCCAAAATTAAATGAAATTATTTAAATAGAATACTCACGTATAACCTGTTTTTAAAATTTATCGTAATAAAAACAATAATTCTATAATTTTGTGTGAGAAGCAAAAAGCTTGCTTATTTTTTTTTTAACTAAAGCTAAAAAAGGTAACCTAATCGTTACATCAAATCAAATCAACAGTTATTATTGTCCGTCTACTGCTGTACGTAGGCCTTCTTCAAGTCACGCCAAATTGTCTATCCTGGGCTTTCCCCATCCAGCAGCTGTAAAGAGTTCTCCTAAGGTCATCATAGAATTTTCAGTACTCACTTAATTTTTTTAACTAAAGATAAAAAAGGTAACCGAATCGTTACATCAAATCAAATCAACAGTCATTGTCCGTCCACTGCTGTACGTAGGCCTTCTTCAAGTCACGCCAAATTGTCTATCCTGGGCTTTCCCCATCCAGCAGCTGTAAAGAGTTCTCCTAAGGTCATCAGTCGAATCGCTAACCTCGACCATATTGCATAGACTTAAAATTGGTTACTTATTTTGTTTCTTATATCAAATACAGATCTTTGCACATCACATTTCAAAAGGTTAAGAACAACTAGTTTTTAGTTGTTTCTTACTGTAGACATTTATTACTATTTCACACTAAATGACGTCTTGCTTAAAACTGCAAGAATATTGCTCATACATCAGAATAGAAAGCTATAAAGTCTCTTGAAATTGTGTGGTTTCTGCGGAGAAATGGCATAAAATTTTTATTTATAATAAAGGTTCGTAACAATAGTGATAGATTACGCTGCCTTAGACAGTTCACAAATTTGTGAACTGTCTATGAACCCAATTTCGAAGTCCTCGCGGAGTTACGTAGGTAGGTGGGTAACAGACCATCTGACTGTTACTATGTTGTAATGTTATTGAAACCTTATCCTTGTTTACGTGCCTTCGCTTTGTTTACATATCAACCTATTGTTCCATTGGTTATTTAATACATATTTGCTTCAAATACTTGCTATAATAATAAAAAAAACATTCGAACTTAGTAAAAAGCTTTTTCCGTTAAGACTGTTAAAACTATACTATTCATATTCATTTTCATAGTTATTGGAACCATAATGTTAACATTTATGTGTTACAAATATTTATCTAGAAACTGTGACTCAAGTAAAAATGGTATACCATTTGCACCTTGCAGGTATCAAACCTACTACTACTACAAATTGTATAGTTTTTGGTGAACATTAATCCCTCCTTGCGTCGTATTCCTCAGTGCTGAGGGTCGTGACCGCCCTTCTGGATGACTTTTTCCCTCGTAGTTTTTCTCCAACTGTTTCTGTCTTCGGCGGTGGGAATGGCGTTGTTAACAGTGGAGTCAAGAGTGGTGCGGATTTGGTCGGTCCAACGTATTGGGCAGCGTCCACGAGGCCTTTTTCCATCTACTTTGCCAGTCACAATAAGCTTCTCGAGGTTGTTACCGTCCTTTCTTGCAATGTGACCAAAATATTCTAGAATTCGTCGAAGACACTCGCTGGACATTCGCGAGGAGATTTTGAGTTCGCGCAATATAGAAAGAAACATTGGTTTCGAACCAATGCTGTCCAAGGGATACGGAGCATCTTTCTCCAGCACCACATCTCAAAAGCGTCAATGCGTTTGCGGTCCGCAGCCTTCAGTGTCCAAGTCTCAGCGCCATACAAAAAGATCGAGAATACTAGAGACCGCACCAGTCTGGTTTTAGTTTTAATAGAAATTTTGTGATCTCTCCAGATCTCTGCCAGCTGAGACATGGCGCTCTTCGCCATTCCAATTCTCCTGCGCACTTTTTTCTCGCACGAACCATTGTTACTAATGTTGGAACCTAGGTAGATGAAGTTGTCCACAGTTTCTAGGTCCAACTTTCCAGATCTGTCCACCACCATGACCTTAGTTTTGGACCTGTTTATGGTGAACATTAACATTTGTCAAACTCACCTTCTGACATCAGCATCAATACTATTTCTAAATAGTCCACTGCTGGGCGCAGACGTCTGCAAAAGGAGTATTATGTCAAAATGAAAAGAAACAACTACTGTAAAAAAAGACATAGCAGTTTACCGCAGTCTTCAAATAAAATAACAGCACTTCTTCTGTGCTATAGTCTCCGTAAAATCATAAACGAGTATTGACAGAAGAAGCAGCGGAATCAAATAAAAAAATGTTCTGGTTAAAATTCATTTGTATTTTTTAACTAATGAGCGAGATGGTATTGTCCTTTTGACTCAACATAAAATATCGTATGTAGAAAAGTTCATCAATTCCAAATACAAAAGTTTTTAGATATAAGATTACATGAGGTCCGCCTGAATATCTTATGACCGTCCAAAACCTATTATTTGTGGTCTAACCGTGTATTGAATGTCATCAATCATTTTAGATTCATATTTTATGCGCATATCTTAGGGAAGATCGGAATTATTAATTTTAAAATGTAGGCAGTATGCAGAATATTAAATTATGCATATATATCATGGCTTTAACCTGTTATGTCTTAGGCATTTATGCCTTTAGCATATGCTTAACAGTGTACTAAAGTTCTTTGATTATGATTTTCATCATTGAAGATATTTATATTTTTATAAATGTAATTTTTATGTAAAACCATATGCAAATTCGCTGTGAATCCCTTAATCTACATACCCAACCCAACATTGTAGACGCGACATATAACTTTTGGGTATTAACACGACCAGTGTGGGATAATAGAATTTAATTTTGCTCTTATTAATTATTCGTTGTCCCACATAGTAGAAATGTTAGTCAAAAGTAATTGTGAAATCAAATACTTGAGCATTAAATTCTTGAAAACATTTTCATAATTTTAAATTTAATTGCATTAAATAGAACGATCTCAGTAGTTCTACCATGTAAGGATTAGAGTGAGTAGGGGAGACTGGGAACAGTCTTAACAGAGGACAATTTGTAACATTGGAGATATAGCTATAACCACAGGTAAGATAATACTAAAGTACAATTAAAGCACAAATGGGTGTGTTTGAGAGTTTGAATACGCATAGGGTATTATTTTCTTGCCTTCTGTTATCTCATAAACTCCCATTCAAACAACATTTTCACTGACATTCATTATCATTGACAACACAACCACATGACGCTCACTGCTAGGAATAGGCCGTCCCAGAAGATGTCCAATATGACTGGTCCTGCACTGCCCGCATTCAATCAACCTAATAAGGTCTAACCACATAATACTTTCCCATACTCAAACGCCAATCCAGAACCTTTTAGACACAACGGCCATCGGATCTTCTTTATAATTGTCCATCCTACTGCCACTTCAGCTCAGCAATTCTATAGATGTCTGATATGGAATTTTCAATAATCTTCCCGCTTTAAAGGCAAGTATACCATCAAGATATTTTTGACGATATTCCTTTGGTCGCTTCCTGTAAAACTCATACGTCGAGACATGAGAGTGGTCGTCTATATTTTTTGATAACACTTTTTTTAGACCAACACATCTAGTAAAAAGGTTAAACAGGGAGCAGCTACTAAAAATAACATTTCTAGTTACAATACAATCGTTTACGTATGCAAACATCTAGCTTTTCACAACAAACAAACGAAAATGTCTTAACTTGAGATATTTGCGAAACGTGTTGTATCGGTATACCTACAAGAAACACGTCTCAACAAATATCTCAAGTCTCGTCAGCCCAAGACATTCTGAATCCTACTAAAATTAATTTTATGTCTGAATAGGATATGTGGGATGAATGCTATCATACTAACGCAGACGAGTTGGGATAACTTCATTCCCTTTTATGTGGCTGTCGTAGAATTTAACACGATTTTACTATCAACATACCGTAAAACTAATGTAGGTGTAAGCGTACCTACACACGAGTCATATGGAGTCACTTGTCACTTGAAAATGAAGTTGGTTAATAAACAGAACCGAATGTCAGTCATTTCGTATTTTTTCTTTCTAAATGGTGCAACTAACAGGTTTGGTAAAAAATATAATACAGTGGACTTAAAAACCTATTGAAGCGTTGGTATCCTTCACCATTCACCAGCAAAACTAAGAGTATTATTATGATTATGAAGAAATATTTGAACGTTTAAAGTCACAAATGAAAAAAGTCTGCGGGTAATTAATATTTTTCACCACTACTTAGTATACAAAAATGCATATGAGATCAAAACGTAGATCTTGGTAGCTATCTGTAAAATTACATATTATTATTGTATTAGTAACTTTCAATTGAAAACTACATACTATTGAATTAAACTAATATTACATAACGAACTTTTAAAGAAATCTGTGCACATACTAGCTATGCACTCTACGTTTTTCTTAAAAAGGCAACTTCTAATTCTAAATCGTGTTAAAAGTTATTTTACTACTCACGGAAGACCATGTTCTTTATTGTTTCGATAAAATTGGAATACATGATTTTGTGGTAGCTCCCACGGCTAATGTGATTTCACAATTGAAAGGTTACACCATACCTTTAAATCAAATTAAAAGGCCACCTATTTTATTAAACTGACGTCATAAACCAAATGCTTAGACCGCTATGTGGCGCAGAGGTCTCAAACTCGGGATTGTGTCCGACAGCCTTAAGTATTTGTAAGTTAGGTTTGTTCATAGTGTATTATTCTTTGAAGGGGCAACGCTGTATAGCTCAAACGTAGCAGAATCCGTGCATATATATAAAAAATAATAAATCAATTTAATGAATTATTGGTCATTGTAAAAACACTTTTATTATTTTATTACTTGTAAAGTAGTAGTTTTAAGTATTCTGTATACCATTTAGCCATTTGAAAATGCAACAAAAAGTTTCGAATTTCGAACATTGTTCGGGCTTGCGATCACCAACCCGCATTCTTGCAAGCGTGGTGATTATGCCTGTACCCATCATTGCTGTGGTAACTTGAATTCAATGATGGAGGCCTTTGCCCTGCAGAGGGATGATTATAGGCCGTTAGATATAATTGTAAATATTTTAACCACAAACATTATGAAGTATCCAGTGTATTTACCTGTGCAAACATTAACGAGTAATAATGTCTGATCTTAGACAAGTGGCTCTCTAATATCGTTATCGCTAGACGAATAAATTCCAAATGTATGAAAATGACATAAGCTTACGATCGTTCGATCGTTTGTTAATGTCATTTTCATACATTTGTTGTCTATTCTTCTAACGTAAACGATAATCAGAGAGCCAAAGACGCTGTTGAGTTAGAACCATACTACCATTGGTAAACGTTCAATTTGTAAAATTAATTAATTTGACAGTTTTCATAATAAGGTTTGGGTTAGTTGGTGGTAGTCAAGGTTGTAAAGTGTAAATATATAGAAATAAATTGTATATTTTCAGATGTTTCGGATCAGAATCCGAAGAAATCGTCAAGCAAAGTCGAGGAAGAGAAAGAAGAAGATAAAGGACCTCACCGTCAAAAATTAGGACTAAGTAAGTTTAATTATATGATACACTTCACACTTGAACAGTCATAGCGGTGTGCAAAATTTTTTTAGGTATTACATATTTGTACATATAAGTGTATTACCTACCCATGCGTTTTTTTTTCTTTCAAACAGTTTAAAGTCCAGATTTTCTACATAATAAGGATTTTTCAGTTCCTGTTATTTAAAATATCTGTTAAATTACTAAAACTAAGTCAAATAATTCAAAACCTTTTAACTTTTCTGTAATATACTGGTAACAGGGATGGATCTTATGAGCAAACCAAAATTTTAAAATTTATGAGTTTAGTGAAATTTTTGTACAATTTATTATCACCTGTTGTTTAACAGTAATTGTCAGTCAATACCTGAATTTAGCTTGAATCAAGATTATAATATATATTATTATCAAAAAATGGCTTATACCACACTAAATGAAAACTCCGCTCCTAAAGTTCTACGTTACAATAGCTAATAGAAAGTATGCTATAGCTCATCCCAATTCAAATAGTTAAGCAAGTTATGCATTGTCACATAGTAAGTAATATATTGTTGTAAATATATTAAGTATAAAAAAAGATGTCTTATAACTACTATCCACACTAAACGATCTATTCCTTTCTAATACGAAAAACAAATACCATAAATCCCAAAATACGATACTGAAACTTTTAAATTTGGTATTCGTTTGGAATAGTAAATTAATTACGACAATATACAAATCCCATTGATATTAGTAAGAAATAGATCCATTAGACTTTAGCAACAATTAAAGAAGCGATGACAATTTAAAAGTAACAGAAACAGGTAGTAAACACGAGTATGTTTAACTAAACTCAACAAGTTTTTACTGCTCATAAAACACAAGTAACACACACACAAAAACACTTTCAACGGCATATTACATATTTAAGTATAAAAACTGTCGCATGCATTTGTATTGTCGCTAATGGGATACACATCTCATTAAATGTGTTGTCCAAGAAAAGTGAAACTACGAATTTATACGCATGATATTTCGTGGTATCGTTGTCTAATGTGGTAAAAAATTGCAATTATGTAGTTAACTACTTTACGACTTCACTTTCAATTCGTTGGAAGACTATCTATAACTGTTATTGGATCAGAAGAGATCATTAAATAATTATAATGATAGCTCAATGTCGTGTGACTAATCACCAATTTAATGACAGTGATGGACAGACAGGCCATTTGATTGCATGTAAAAAAAATATTGCATTTGAATTCATTAAGTAGAGACATAAAACAAGGCGCGTTATATCTTTTCTTATGTTGCTATCATTGTTTAACATTCTGAGACTAGCAGAAAAGTAGCTCCGACTATTATTTTAATGAGTTACTATCATTTGGCTTGCAGTTTAGCAGTTTCACTTTACTTTTGCCCCTTTGGCCGCCACTTACGACACCTATGAATACAAAGCTACTCTATTTTAGTGAACTGCATATACAATTGTTTAGATCCCAAATAGGCTATTATTATAAAGCATTTTTTTTTAATTATAAGGATTTAATAGGGATTTTTGTACCCATAAAATGTGACGATGACATTTACATAGTAACTTATTAATTATTTATATAAACATGCAACTTATTTCCTAATATATAAAGTATACAGCATTTTGGCCTCTATTGAGGTAGGTTTAGCCAAACTACCGTGAAAAAACTCCGACATCAAGCCGGTTTAAGTTCAGCCCTTTCAGAATCCATTCCCGTTTAGCTGCGTTACGGACACATTCCATTAGCATGTGTTGCACATCTTCGTCTACGTCGCAAAGATCACATTTAGGCGTATTTACCTTTTCCATGAGGTAAACAAATTTATTAAGTGGAATATGACCGGAACGCAGTCTGTGTATTGTAAAACACTTGTTTAGAATTCAACCCAGCGATTTCCAGTATCCTTGAAAAGGCCTAAAATCCCAGACTGCAAAACGTTTTTTATTGTTTACTTATGAAATTATTTTGTCGTTCTTATAAAATTACAAAAAAGTGCTTACGATATTTTCAGCTACTATATTAAAATGTACAAGACGAAGTAGTTAGCAACTGTAGAAGCATAGAATCATGGTGTAGGTAAAAAAATATTTAATTCAATTCTTCACAAAGTAAGTATATTGAAATATTAGGGGTTAAAGTATGAAATTGCCGTTTTGTATGGACGAAATCTAGAAAAGTCATTTTTCCATACTAACAATTTTTTAGTTTTTTTAAAGACGCCTGAACCGTTTTCAATACAGTTAAAGGTGAAAGTTAGATGGTTATAAAGCTACGCATTATCGTATTTAAATTTCTGAAAATCAAAGTATATAATACAAATATACGAGTACTTAATTGAAGCAAGAAGGTCAGCTGACACATTGTAAGGGGTATTTACAACGACCTCCTTTGAAGTAATAGGCACTAGTATTGCATTTTTTTTTAGTCAAAAGTTACTTTATTTAGATTTTGATACAATACAAAAAGAATAACGCAATAATATGACTATACTTAGGAGCTATAAACAAAATAAAAATTGGGAAAATAATCGGCAATTTCATACTTTAACCCCTATTATTCGTATGTGTTAATAGTGATATGCAATAATTAGCGATTTAAACTTATGTTTACTATCACCATAAGAATAACTTGTTGCGGGGTTTCTACCTCTTTCCATGTTCTTTGGGTTCTACCATGTACTTTGTTTTTATGAGTTTCCAATATTTTGCAATGTTGCAAACGCCGTGATCATTCATCATCAGCCTATCGCAGTCCACTGATGGACATAGGCCTTAGGTACTTAATATGCATTTTTGAATATTATTCCAGATTGTTATTCAATGCTAAGATAAACTATTTTTGACATTTTCTTAAAAAAAAAAAATTCAAAACACCAACAAAATAATTATAACTATTAAACTTTTTCACAAAAAAGAGCGGGAAACGTCGCGGGTGTCGGTTCGACTTTTCTTCCTTATAATTTTAATTTTGTTTTTAATACGATCAGATTAGTACAATAACTTACTCGTATTTAACTTAATTTATTTGTTTATTTATATTAGATTGTGTGTAGTTTGTACATTTATAATTAAACCGGCCAAGTGCGAGTCAGACTCGCGCACGAAGGGTTCCGTACCATTGACTAGGTAAAGAACAGAAGGTACACAAATTGCGTGCAAAAAACGGCTTAAAATCGCGTTTTTTGTATGGGAGACCCCCTAAAATATTTATTTTATTTTGTTTTTAGTATTTGTTGTTATAGCGGTAACAGAATTACATAATTTGTGACAAATTCAATTGTCTAGCTATAGCGGTTCTTGAGATACAGCCTGGTGACAGAGCGACGGACAGACGGACAGACGGACAGACAGCGAAGTCTTAGTAATAGGGTCCCGTTTTTACCCTTTGGGTACGGAACCCTAAAAATGCTAAAGCTTTGCTAGATGCTACGACAGATTGCTAGAGTTAATTTTTTTAAATGTGTGTATAGTAGACTATGGTGTCACTTTATTTTAAATTGTTAGGTAATAATATTATAATAATGGCATAAATTATGTCAGAATATAATTACTTCTAAGCTTTTACCGTTTACTTGACGGAATGAATTCATAAATCTTAAGGTGTCTTGGTTATTTCTCTTGATATTCTTCTTGGTCAAAAGAAAATATAATAATAAAGTGATTTATATTCCAGTGTGCTAACAGCTTAATTTCCTTTTACAGAATTATTTTGTAGTGAATCTTAACGAGCACTATTTTATTTGGAATATTGAAACATAATGGTGTTCTAAGATTGCACTTGAGTAATATTCAATTAAAAATATCATTAAAATTGTCTACTGTGATGGTAATATAATATTTAAAAAAAAAGCAATTAAGAAACATGTCAGACGACAAGAATCAAAATCTGACCACTGAACTTAAAAACTACTCAGCCCTGAAAATAGTAGAAAACTACATAAAAAAAGTCAACACAACTAGACATTTGCCTATTAATATAATTTTTTTTTTTCTTTAGTAAGTTTAACGGCCTCGGATACTTGTCCATACAGCCAATTCTTTAGTAATATTGTCTTTAGTTTTGCATTAAAACGTTGATGTTAGACGTTTTAATGCTTCGATGGAGTTTTTGGCGACAGTCGAAAGATTGAAGGAATGTAGAGAAGTCTCCAAGAAAAAGGTAAACTGTTCGCGTTCCCGCGCAAAATTCACGGTCCACTTTTCTTGGTTACGTCCCATACACCATGTTTTTTCCCCGAACTGTATATTGTTCACTCGCACGACACTTTGTTTCGCAAAATAACACCACTTTTACGACCCAAAAATCACTATAAACAATAAAAATTCGATAAAATAAACGGACTCTAAGTATCTCACGAACTCCCGCCAAAAACTCCTTATTATTAATATAATAATATAAAAAATTACAACATTTAAATAAATTATTTGATAAAAAAAAAGGATTTATTGTGGGATGACAGACACAAAGTTGCACCTATAGTGTTCCATCAGCCGGATAGATGGCGTTATCAGTAAATTCCGTAGCTGCGCACGAGCTGTTGAAACAAAATAAAGACAAAAATGGAACGACGTGTTACAAACTGCTCTGTATATTTATGTAAATATCAAACATTATTGCATTATCTAGAAAAACATGATCATATACTTTCATATCATCATTATCAGTATAATCATCGTACGTCAGGCAATCATCTTGGCAGACGGGTTGCCAAAAGTGGAATGAAGATGCTGATGTACGTCTCCTAATGATAGTACCTACTTCTTTTCTTAATTCTTTTATTACTTCACACGAACTACCAGTCCAGTAGTTCTCTAAGAGTAACTAACACTAAATTATCATAAGTTCTGCATCAAATAACAAAAAACTAACCAAATATAGTAGTACCTCTGCAATTTTCACTCACTGAAATTTTGTAAAAATGTAACCTACATTACATTGTCCTGATACTTTGAATTTTGTTGGTAGCCCAACTTGGTCATAAAGAAAACAGTAAATCAAACTTGTTGACCGAAAAGTGTTCTCGAAAATGCTATCAACATTTTTATTTTTAAAGACAAGTTGTATATTAAGTCTGAAGTAAACATTGTTAGGACTTTATCGTTTTATTGTTTTTCTGTGGTTTATTGTGGTAATAAATGGCGCGAGATATTTATTGTCAAGTGGAAAGGTAATATTGATAAATCATTGATAGTTATCGTAATAGCGATAAAGAAAGAAATGTAGAGTTTTGGTAAAATAAACTATTAGGCGAAATTTTTGAATGCAGACTAAGGTTTGGTTTATTTCCGGGTATTTATTGAATATACCCCAATGTGCAAATCCACCTTAGAGATGGGTTACGTCCACGCTTTTATTTCTTATGGTCAAAATAGCCGGGTGTAATACCATCGTAGAGATGTGGATATGCCCGGGTATTTGTCTAATACAGTATCTCTTATGGTCAAAATAGCCGGGTATAATACCATCGTAGAGATGGGTGTATGCCCGAGTATTTGTCTAATACAGCCAAACCGGCCAGGCGTTATACCATCGCCATTGCAGAGACGGGTATGCGCTAGAATTTATCCATTATGTTCAAAATGGCCGAGCGTAAATCGATCTTACAGACGGTTTACTGACCGCGCATTTATTCCGTATGGTCAAAATAGCCGTTTGTAATGCCATCGTAGAGATGGGTTTTTGCCTGAGTATTTATCCAATGTAGTCAAAATGGCCGGTCATTACAACATTTAGCGAATGTGTCCTAAGTGACCGAGCGTAAGGCCATTGTAGAGATGGAGTGAAGCTCGCGCACTTATCCCATACCTATGGACAAAATATCCGGGTGTCATATCTACGTAGACATAATTATGCCCGTGCCTAATCATGCATTATCCCATCATTCAAAATGGCAAAACCCATCGTAGAGTAGTAGAATAGTCATATGCCCAGACATTAACCCAATGTTCCCAAAATGTGAGGTCATTCTATCCCATCCCTATTCCAAGCATATTTCAATACAAAAATAACTCTGTCTGTTTGTTACCATTTACGCTTAAATCGTTGAACAGATTAAGAAGATTGAACAGATTTTATATTTAGATAGTTATTGAATGTCCGTTTCGGCTTTAGCACTTAGCAACACATTAAGCTTCTTGTTTATATCGATTTAAATAGTTACGCTTCAAAAAGAAAATCTCCGTTTTCAACGTTATTAATAATCAGCAAATTAACACGAACATCCACTTCGGAGAAGGAATTTATGCGGATACCACAAGTCTTGCTAATTGCAAGTACTTTCTATCCAACCGGATAGATCTATTGACACCCATAGCTGTCCAGCCAGCACTAATAATACAACTAATCAAGCTCCACGCTTTAATTGACACGTTCTTAGAAGGAATACGGGTGAAAATCGAATGATTTTGAGGTTTTTCTACTCCTTGTTACTATGGTCTTACGTGGGATATGAAAATGAACAACGGTTTAAGAATATGTGCAGTTTTTGTTGGTAATATGTTGTTAAGTGCTGAAAAAAGTAGGATGTTCTCCATTAAAATACTCGTACTTGGAAGACATCGTTATTTTACTCATCTATACTAATATTATAAAGCTGAAGAGTTTGTTTGTTTGTTTGAACGCGCTAATCTCAAGAAGTTCTGATTCGAATTGAAAAAAATATTTTTGTGTTGGATAGTCCATTTATCGAGGAAGGCTTTAAGCTATACTGTAACATCACGCTGCGACCAATAGGAGCGAAGCATCAGTAAAAAATGTTGCAAAAACGGGGAAAAATATTTATATTAATCACGATCATAATAACAGAAATTGACGCGGACTAGATCGCGGGCAACATCTAGTACAGTATAAGTTGACCTAAAACTAGCAAATTACATTAAAGTCTTCCGATAGACCATCTTCATTAGGTGAACTATGTAACCTCAATGAAAACGCGCAGCAGCATCAAAACCTTATTTTTTTGAGGACATCATAATACATTGCTCTGATACCAAAATAAGTAACAAATTAGGGCATTTGTTTTATGAAAATCACGAAGGTACCACAAGCACCCAAACCCGAGAAAGTGTAGAGTTTATTTTTTTAATGGACCTGTCTGGTGACACCATGAAATGCGGTGTGCACGTCATTTTTCCACAGATCGTTAAAAGAGGAGAGGCATGTAAGTCCAGAAGTGATTGATGCTGGCAGCTAATAATAAATTTCAAATAAAATAGCATACTTTTACACAGTACCGGAACAAAGGCAAATAATTTTATTAAATTTTATCCATCGCCCAATTTTAGCTGTCTTATATATATTTTCTTAGCAAATAAAACCGTTTTTGCAAACAATTGATTTGTTTTTTATTGCCTTCCTTTGTTTTCTTTGTAGGAATTCAATTGGATAGCTACGATTTTCTTCTTGTATCTGATGCCTTACTCTGCAACACGAAGCTCGTATTTACAGATATCTGTCTCTTTCAAACACTTTAAGACATCGATATGAATGATAGAGACAGATGGATTCGAATAGATGGACATTGTGTTGCGGAGTAAGGCCCCTGAATCAATCAATTTGTTGTCTAGTGAAACAGATGCTTGTCTTTGTTTTATTGAACTACTAGCCATTACTGTAAGGTCAAGTCTGGTTGATTGTTTCTGTTTTCTATAGCGCCAAAATCGAGCGGTTTCTTGTTATCGATTACTTAGTTACTAATTGCAATCGATAAAATATCACTTTGAATTGAATATCCGTCTACATGTAGTATTTACTAATATAGTATCTACCTTTTAAGTATAATCACTATGTTCTAGTGAATAGTTAAGATTTTGTAAGTAAAAGTCTTTCTTGTAAGATACATTTTTAAAGATCAAATTTTAGGATTTTTTGTCAATATCGCTTTTAAGTTCGATCGCTCGTTCATAATAAAAATAGTCACTTCGACTTTCCTTGCTATTTTAAAGTTACCTATTGCTATTAAACTAGTGCTGTAGAATTAGAAAAAAATCGATAGTTTTTAAAGTGCATGAAAGCATTTTATGTGTTTGTAAAAGATAAAAATCTCTAATGACTATGAAGACAAACGCCCGGGTCAAAAAGTCGTGTTAATATAAAAATATCATGATAAATAAGAGTAAAAAATCGTCAAACATTTGTTATCTAGATAGTACACAGTTTAAATTACATTACAAGTTTAAACTCAGTTTGTGTAAAATGTAAAGAAAGGACAACTTTTAGTATATTTAACAGCATCAACAATTGATCTCTACATTTTTATTATCCTTTCCTATTTTTGTGCATTGTACTCGTAAATTAATAAATTAATTATTCTTTGTTTGTTAATAATAAAATTTAACGAACCGTTGTAACATTACATATTGTGATCAATTTGGTTACCAATAAAATGTCTACATTATTTTTGTAGATAAATTTATCGATAATAACCTCGCACTACGAATTCCTAACTTTCCTTTTTTAGTGAAGAATTCAATCCTCCTTTATTGCTTTGTCTAGACCCATTCGTACAATATCGACGAGTGTGAACAATTTTAGTTTCAACTGTTGTTACAGTTTTATAGTTCTCTTACCATCGTAGGAGAGATACAGGATAGTCACCATTTAGGCATTAAAGAGAGGAGGCAGAGGCTGAGGCATTAAATCAGCGATTGTTGGTTCTAATCCTAATAAAATACTAGGTTTCTAAATGTATAGTAGATACTTCTTGTCCGATAGCGTCCACTGGCTAAGGACATGGACGCAGACGAGCCCTAGAAAAGGGTTTTATTTAGCGGGTTTTTTTTTTGTCTTAGCAATAAAGTAAAGTAAAAGTAACAGCCTATATCGTCCCACTGCAGGGAAAAGGCTTTCATCGTTGAATTCAAGTAACCACAGCAATGGTATGGTGCTGGCATAATCACCGCGCTTGCCAAATGCTAACCCGAGTAATGTTCGTAAATTCTAAACTTTTGGATGTCCAACCCGGGGATAGAACCCTGGACCCCGAGATCTTGGCCCGGTATTCAAACCACTAGACCTACCAACCAACCAATGTTTTAGTAATAATTTTACAGAATTATTTTAGGTAGATACATACTCTTTAAACAAATATGGTACTTGCTTATGCTATTTCATGTACCAGTGTCCTTGTATCAAAGACGGGATATTAATGACTGTACTTTTCCATCTATCTCACTCTAACTTTTAACTTTTCCAGGGAGGAGACAAAGAAAGAAAGTCCTAATGGCTGTCATTCCGCTACTATTCGGCATGAAGTCCGCAGCTGTCGTTATCTTCGCACTTGCAATAGTCACCGCCTTAACGCTGAAGGCATTCGTCGCAAGTAAACTAGCTTTACTAGTCACAGCTGGCATGGCTCTCAAGAAACTATACGAATCATACACTAGTGGGTGAGTAAAGAAAAAAATTATAAAGAGCTTGAAATTTACGAGTATGTTATTGAGAAACGTATAATATAGCGCGATGAGTTTTAGGATGTAAACTGGTGTATATTTGCGCTGAAGCTAGGGCTGAAGCTTCTAGGGTCTATTTACAAAAAAAAAACTTATTTTACTGATGTCACAAATGTGTCGCCTGTAGTAAATAGGAATTTAAAAATAAAATTATAGAAAATACTACGAATTATATGAGACACATATCTATTCATAATATGTGTGAAATTTTGGCTATAGTTTGTTTCTCTCCTATAGTATTTAAGAATTTGTGATAAATTTACCTGTTTGTATTATTCAATAATAATTAAAAGTTTACAATTTAGTCTACCTCGCTATTGTTAAACGTTTTTAATTACATAGAAGTGATAAGCAATTACATAGAAGTGATAAAATTAATAAATAAAACATTCAGTTTAAAAAAAATGAAAAGCGAAAAGCTAATACAGGGTGTTTCATTTTTTGTATAACTATCCCAATTATTGCTTACAAATCAAAGCATACAAAATTTATATTAAGTTAATTAAATTCGTTTCTCAATAACATAAGATTCAGTACTGTGCATATAATATTAACACTGTTGGACCGAGAATCTGGAAATGACTTTCTCCGTCCAACACTGTAGCTTGGTTTCTAAAATTATGAATTTGTAAATTCGCATGACTCGACTGACAATGACACGCACATATAGCTATGTACATAATGGAAGTTAGTTCCACTTGGACGGCGGAAAAACATTTTTCTCGACACATGAAAAAAAGCAAAATTTTTCCTCACGCAAACTGCGTGCCATTTTTTTTGTGACTTTCACCTTGCAATTAAAATTTATCGACGACTGTACAGTTTCACATACGTTACGTGACTTACGCTGACTAAAGACTGTCTGCTGGAATGACTGCGATATGAAAACTTTTTAATTGTAGCTCTTGTGCATTGACTTGAAGATAAAACAATAATAAGTTATAATCGGTTACGATAAGCGGCAATAATTTAGATTTTTTATTCATTTTAAAAAACAATTACTGGTACATTTTTTTAATAATTAATCCTGAGCCTTTTTACAAATTTTCACAATATATTGCAAAAACTAAATAAAATTTATAACAAGCAGTTAATAAATAACGTTTAAATTAAATAAAAAATTTAGGACATCATGTCATTTATAGATTTCATTTAATTTATATTTGTAATTCGTAGCTTTGAATTTGGTATCAAAAATTAAAGCTTCATTCAATTATGGTGAGTTGAAAGCGTTTAATTTAAATATTTATTAAGAAAAGATTACAAATGTTTCAAGAGCTCACTCAGTAGTCGTATAATTGAGTTGAAGTCGCTAATACGAATCAAATCATTTTTAATTCGAACAACTAAGTTTGTACAAAAATAACAATTGGTCTTGGTCTGGTAAAAGATAATAAAAGTAATTAGAATATCTAAATATTTTATTTTACCTAAGATAAGCAGGTACTTATACAAATTCATAAATAAAACAATGAATTCATAAAGGTTCTTTTTTCTGCAGTTTTCTTCATTTTGATGATAGGGTTCTAGCCGTTTGAAGCTAGAATTAGAAAATTTAAACAAAAAAAGGAAATAAGAAACGTAATAAATAACGTAAGAGACTTAGACTTATCAAAATAGGTCAGGCAATAGTTAGGTGTCACATAAACCTTACTATCTGTTTAATAAATTTGTAAGATATCACTATACAAAGTAGTTTTAATAGTTCTCAAAGGAAATAAAATAAACAATGTTTAAGCTTTCACAGCAAACTATATTTTTATGCACCCATCAAAACGCTCGTTAAATGATGTTACGTACATATTGAGATTATTCCAATAACTACATACTTCAGACACCAACTGTGCCCCCTTAAACTATGATCGTAAGAAATAATAGAAAGACATGGTTTAGCAAAAGTAATAAACTACTCAAACTCTCGTAGAAGACGGACAACGGACTTGGACAACAAGACTAGGACAACGACTGTGACAGACGTCATGTGACAGAGCTACACATTTAAAAGCGTATTTTTGTATTCCAGCGTCGGTTTACAAAACCATCCGTATCTATATTCGCAATACCCGATTGACTTTCCGAGCGCCTCTTCGCACGCATACTCCGTTTCCGGAGTGAGCCCACAATTCGCATCACCTGAGATGTATAATCCCACTGCATTGGCAAATAACCCACATGCACACGAGCTATTGCAGCAGGCAGATGCCAGTGCTCAGCAGTCGCAACAGGCGCCCACTCTACAACTAGTTAACTCTACAAGGGCATCAGAAAGATGGGACGGTAAGTCGAAACTGCTCAAATTCCTAGAACCAATCTTTGAAAGAATCAGGAGTCTTGTTGATCCAATAGCTAATGTCTTCTACTCGATGCCAGCTACCTTCAGAGGAATGAACTCGGATGTCCCAACGACAGCAGTCTACGAACCCGAAGTCGCTGAAAGTGCACCACAACCAAAGGTCATACTCGTGCCCCAACCCAGGTTGATCGCACAGAGAAAAATGAACAACAGAAAACCCTACAAGCACAGACCGAAGAAGTACACTGAACTTAAAGTTAGCCTTGAACGATTAAAACACAACAAAGACTTATATGATTATATTAAAACGAAAAAATACAAATACAACTACCCCAACACATTTTACTATCCTAAAGTCAAGTTTTTTGTTAATCCAAATTCTTTTATGATTAGACATAATAATAGCAGACTTAGACCTTACAGAAGAGACTCTTTCGTTCCTACAGTTTCTAATAATACGAACGCAAATAAAACATTGTTTAATGAATCAAGTGAATGGAAGCCAATCATTGTCCTAGCTGAACATCCAATTTTGTCAATAAATTTTACAAAAAAAGTTTCTAGCAAGAAAGTTTATAATAAAACTAAATTGGTTTCAAAGAAGCATGCTAGAACTAAAAGAAGTGTCACACTAGATAATTACGAACTTGCTTACCGTAATTCAAATATTGCTGAAAATAATGGTCAAAGAAGTGTTCAATTGAGCAGTAGTAGAGGTATCTTAGATTTTTTTGAAGAATTTTTCAGTTCGGAATTTATGAGTAGCGTTGTAAAACAAGCTCAGACTTACGCTAAATCTGTCATCAAAGATACTCTGAAGTCGAAGGAGCCTCCAAAATATTATAGTTTTGCCTATGAAGCGTTACTTTGGACATTAGAATTTATTGATGGATATGTTGGTGTCGAAGAACAGTTAGCAGAACATGTTAACAGTAAACAGGTTGATAAAATTAAACCAGCAAAAATAAAAACGACAAAAAAGAAAAAGAAAACGAAGTCCTAAGTTATTGTGTGTGCGAAATCGAACAATTTGCATTTAATTAAGAATTTTGCATTTAAATTAGCATTTATAAGGGGTAGCGTCAGCAATTGGTGGTGGTTTTTCGATGGATTTTAAAATGTTGTGTATAGTGTCAAAGGGTGTACTATCTTTGTAAATATCAATGAAAATGTTTTTAATACTGTTGTTTATTTTCTTAATTCCATGTTCACTTTCTTATGTTTTTATTCGATGTTATTCTCAATTATCTTATCAAAGTTTGATCAGAGAGTGATTATTAAAACAATTTATGTGAAAGTGATAATGGAATTTAAAGGTCACAACAAGCATGTCTTATTAAATAAAAAATAAGAATCTGTACTTTGACAAAGGATTCAAATTGTATACTGGTAAATGACATTATTTGTCGGAATTGATTCCAATAATCATTATCACAGATTATGCTGTATATCTTAAAACATGCTTGTTAAAACTGTTAAATAGATATAAATTTACCTATATTTAAACATTTTGATATATGCAACTCTCGGATATTGTTCAACAGGGTACCGGAGACGTCCAATGTTTTATGGAACCTCGCGCGCTACTTCAGATTCCTATTTGGCCTACCGCCCTCGCCCTTGAGTGCTCCAACAATGACAATGCCCATGTACGTAATGCCCCAAATGGCTGAAATGTATGGCACACCAATGGCCATGCCACCGGCTCAAACAACATAATTGGACGAACGGATCAAGTGACATTGCTTATGCTAAATGTCAGGCCATCACTTCGAGTTGATCCGTTTGTGTGTGATCGGTACACTGTGTGATTCGTGACAATTCAGGGTTGGTACAATTGAGTTTTTATTTTTATAAGTTTCTAGTTAAATCAATTTCTGAAAAGTACTTATGTGTGTTAACACTCATCAGTCGCGTAGAGAATGAAATAGATAAAGAAGAAATAACAATAAGAAATAAATTTATCAAAACCCCGAGAATTTTAGCGAATCGCACAAAAGCTACCGATTTTTAATGGTAACTGTGATGGTCTGGCATTTAGCTTTGAACACTTAGCGTCTTAACCAACTGAACTATTTATTCTAGTTCAAATCTTCTTTGGTATAGTCCAGGTGAATTAAGACGTTGAGTCTTTACTTTTAATTAAGACTGATTCTTATCGAAGACTGTACTAAGCGCGAGCCCGTCGACTTTATTTAATTATTGTAATTTATTTTTAATTTTAAGAGTTGTTGTAATAAGATATTTATTCAGCACTTAGTAAAATAAATTAATGTTAACAGAATTTGTTTTTGTTTTTACTTATTTTTCTTTGCTACAAACAGAATGGGATAGCAATAAATTATTAGAAATACAAGCAATTGTGGTTTTTTTATCTTTATAAAATAGTTTAAATTTATTATGTAGCTTAATTACGAATAATAAGCAATTTAATAAAATTATTTTGCACTCATACGTAATTTCGACCCTAAAAGGGTTTTAGCAAATGTTTTTCCTTTTTAAACCAAAGGTAACAATCAAAAAACACAAGAACATAGTCATGATAATATAATCTTTAAAGATAATTGTACCATGAACCTATTACTAAATTAAGTACTAAAAGAAACAAACATTGAATTGGCAAAAAAGAACTTGACCAAAATAAATCATTGACAAGCAGAAAACTAATGTCAAGTGCAATAATCGGGTTTTCATAATTTAACAATAAGTTGTAGGCCCTAACAAAGATATTGTATTTCATCAAAAAGCAGAAAAATATATACCATGGAGTAAAATCAGTAATAAGCTAGAAGTTAATATTACTCATAATTTTATTATTAAAACATGGCTCAGTATTTATGTTTTAAGTATTTTGAAAGTATGTTGAAAGAGAATTGTAGTAATGCTAGTACTTTTTAATAATTCTCGTATATAGTGATTATTTTATAGATAACAAAAATAATAAACAGTTTCGTCACAAACGTTCGTCGCTCATCATAATGCAGATTATCTATAATAATTTACTATTTAATACCAACAAGTAACAGAAACACATTCTTAAAGCCACAGCTTTCAAATTTCATACAAGCTGCTGTTTCAGTCAGAAGCCATGTTATATGCATTCAATTCATAAAACATGGCTTCTGACTTCAATTATATACAGTAGCTGTAGTAATAACAACAAAGATAATGGAGTAAGATAAATAATAGGGGTTAAAGTATGAAATTGCCGATTATTTTCCCACTTTTTATTTTGTTTATAGCTGTTAAGTATAGTCATATTATTGCGTAATTCTTTTTGTATTGTATCAAAAACTAAATAAAGTAACTTTTGACTAAAAAAAAAATGCAATACTAGTGCCTATTACTTCAAAGGAAGTCGTTAAAAAGACCCCTTACAATGTGTCAGCTGACCTTCTTGCTTCAATTAAGTATATTTGTATTATATACTTTGATTTTCAGAAATTTAAATACTATAATGAGTAGCTTTATAACCATCTAACTTTCACCTTTAATTGCATCGAAAACGATTCAGGCGTTTTTAAAAAAACTAAAAAATTGTTAGAATGGAAAAATGACTTTTCTCGATTTCGTCCATACAAAGCGGCAATTTCATACTTACCATTTTATTAACTCTTTAAAACAATTCATGAGGTGTTTGTCTCGACATTAATACATGCTGCTGTTTTTGTCAGAAATTATTTATGGAAGGCAAAGTGTTCATCAATATGGATATTTGAGTGAACAGAAACAATTTTATTGAGTACATAAGGATAATCAACAAAGTTACACGAAAACTTATGGCTTTGTTTTACCTTAAGTACAGCTTGCTATAATAAAAAGTCAGCAGCCATATCATAGAAGACAATGTATTCATCAATAGATGCAAATAACATGATGCAGCCTACATCGACTAAATATAATAGATCAGTATATAAACTGAGACAAAATTTTTTAAGTTTATATACTGATATTATAAGTGCAATTAAGTTGCTAAAATATTAAATAAAGTATATAATAGATCATTTATCACCAGACGTACCCAAACAAAGTTTACTACTCTTCGCACTTTAAACATAAAGAATTATGATGGACTGGTGTACGCAAATGAATGAATCCATGTTTTGAGCTGTACTTTCAATTTAAGTATGTAATTATTTTTTCATTGCCTCCTACTTTAACTACACCCTGCAAATATATCTTCGAGCCGTGTTGAATTCCAGAACGTGTCAATGTAAAAAAAAAGGTTTTTCTACATTTTATCGGGTCTAGGTGTTTGTGGTATCTTCGTTGTAACCGGTTTCCACAATACGAGTACTTTAAATAGTTACTTAATCTTAGATCAGAACAATGTACTATGTGATGTTGTCCACATTTATTAATTTATTAATTTCTATCTCTAACCCCCGTATTTATAAAGAAGTAATTACTTATTGCTTAAGAAAGTCATAACTTAAAGTGTTCATACCTAGTGCTTAAGTGAAAGAAATTGGTCACCATTAGTAGTTATATTATTTGGCTGAAAATGCTAACTTTTAGTAGTTATAACTTCTAGTAATTTCTTGATTAAGGCATACAAATTGTCTCTCAAGTAATTACTTGTAGTCAAGTAATTACTTTTACTTGTTTATAAATACGGGGGTAAGATAACTACTTCAATTACACCCTGCAAAGTATTACTTTATTGTAAACTCATGCTTAGAATGTTAAATTGTGTGTTTCGTCCGTTATAATTTGTAAGCAAAATCTCTTCGTTGTAATATGTTGCCCTTATCAAATTTTCAGGAATATACATTTAGGTACTCTCAAAGTAATTTCATGAAGCAATTTTAATATTCATAATTAGGGCATATATAATTATTATATGATTTCTGATAACAATTTATGTAAGGATATTTAACGTAAAGGTTTTAAATAGCATCTCGTGTTAGCCGTATCAACGATTTGTACCCAACATAAAAGCAAAATTTGATAACAAGAGTAGGGTATTACGAAATTATTCCGAATAAGTGTGATTATTAAAGAAGCATTTAACTTCATTACGCACTTCAATTCTAGTTTTTGCAAAGGAGGAAAAGATGCTATACAATTCTCATCATCATCATCAACATTAGCTTCAACTTCAATTCTCCTTATTAATGATATAAAATAATGCAAAAGTTATGTAGGTATGTCTATACAGGGTGAAATTTTAACCACTTTCCAAAATTTTTATATGCGTTCAGTATCGTATTTAGAGCCTATCTATGAAGTGAAAAATGTAAATCAAGTTGTCACCCGAAAATATTTTTCGTGATATAGCTTTCAATTTTTACGGTCCTAGACCTGTTAAGGTATAAAGGGAAATTCAAAAACTCATGAATAGTATTGTAATAAATGAATGAGATGCACATCGAGTAAAAAAAGTGTTACTAGGATGCCATATCCAAAATTTTAGATTTTTGGCGGACATTTTCTAAGCGCTTTATCTTGACATTTTTGTACTGGGCTGTACCAAAAGAAAAAATACGTCATTTGTTTTTTGCCTCTTAGATTGCTATATTAAAATTTGGAAAGTGGTTAAAATTTCACCCTGTATAATGTAACGATTTCAAATTTTAACTACTTATTTAATTGTTTTTTTTTAATTTAGATTTAAATTCATTTTTTATTCCACTGTCACACACAAGTTTTCGCCCGCGCAATATGACGTGTAAGTCAGTCACGCAGGCATAGCTGTGGGAATATTTTTTTCTAAAATAAATAATTTATTATTGACACTACGCTTTGCTAAGTGACAGAGAAAAAATATCGCTGCCCGTCTTTTGATAGCACACTTTTAGTCTCTTTCTCACCTGCTGCCAATTCTTTATTAGGTCATCACCCAGCTGTAGGAGTATTTTTTATTAGATCTCTTTCTTTCGTTTACGGGTTCCATTAGGCTTTGATTTGAAATGCTGGATATTTAATAACTAGTTTTTTTGCCGCGGCTCTGTTCTCGTAAGCTTCAAGTTATGTCGTGCTCGCGGTAACCTATGCCAATCAGTAGAGCACTAAATATAACCTTTCTCGTGGTGATCTTTGTATAAAATTTCATTAACAGATAGACAGACATAGTTACTTTCCCATTTATAATATTAATGAGAATTAAGTTATTGGAGTGTTTAAATCATATGTCAGTAATATATTGGTAATCACATTGTACATAATATAAAAATATTATTTACAATGCGTAATATATAAATCAAATTTTTATAATATATATTATGCGCAAGGGGACCAGGTCATTGTTGAACAGTCAATTATATGTGAAGGATTACATTTTTTTAATAATAAAACAAGTTTGCCATTAATATCAAAGTACCTAACTAGCTTCTTTGATAATGGAACTCTTAAACGTCTCCTTGGCCTAGTGGTTTAAATAGCAGCACAGGATCAATATCAAAATCAAGTCCAAAGTTTCCTCGTATCGGGCAATAAAATTTCGAATTTTCGAACATTGCTCGGGCTTGTGATCACCAACCCGTATTTGGCAAGGATAATAAGCCTGTACTCATCACTGCTATGGTAACCTAAATTCAACGATGGAGGCCTTTGCGCTGCAGTGGTATGATAATAGGCCGTGACTTTACTTATTTCTACCCAGTTTTTTGTACCTCCATGTCTTACTTAGTGAAAACATTATTTATAATTAGCAGTTGCCCGCAACTTTGTAGACTTTTTAATTCAAAACTATTCCACGGAAACCGCACTAGGTACTTAAAGTTGCTTTTCCAGCTTTTGATCTATATCCGTACTAAATTAGATCCGGCTTAGCCGTTCTGGCGTGATTGAAATACGAACGTCAATTCAAACTTTGGCATTTAATAATAATAATAAAAGTAAAAAAGTGGCAAGTTGCTTTACTAAGGCCCGAGTTCACCAACAGACGTTTAAGTTTAAACAGCGTTTAAAATATTATTTGACATAATAATATTTTGTATGTATTCTTAAACAGGCGGTAAACATAGATTGACGATTAATTTGACACAATTCCCATACAAAATTGTCAAATAATATTTTAAACACTGTCTAAAACTTAAATGTCTGTTGGTGAACTCTATCCTTACTATGAAGTATGTTATCATCATACGATCATATTTGTAGGGTTGACAGTCTGTAAGGAAAATTATAAAAAAGCATAGTTTTAATAAAAAATTTCAGAAATGTCCTTAGTAAAAAATAAAAATGACCTTTTTACTATATTGCGTTATTATAATATTTTTACAATAAAAAGGTCTAGTAAAAAGGTAGGTACAGTAAAAAGGTTTTTTTTTGCAATATTGCGTTATTGGGCAAGGTTTTGGGTACATAAATTAAAAAGATTTCTAACTCTTCTATAACATTATCACAATTTACAGTCAACAAAATTATTATTTTACAGTTTTATGACATCATAAAACTAATAAAATACAAATGACAAGAGTGACTTATAAATCGTACTTAATCCCTCAACGCCCAGGCGGCAGGCGCCTGCCGCGATAACAATTGATTTCAATTGTGTCTGGAATAACTCACGATCGAGGGATTAATATGCAAAATTAAGCTAATTGGAATTGTTCTACAATTGTTAAATACCCACTTAAACCAATTTTTCTGTTTGAGTTTCAACTTTAATTCCATCTTACTATTTTATTACATAAATTTATTTATTTAAATCAATAATATCAATATCATTTGACAAAATTTTGGTTTTGTGCTTATTGGTATTAACTGTTACTATAAGTTTTTTATACACAACTGTTTGATTATTTGTTAAGTCTACATAACCGTTATAAGAAGTTCCCTTGTTGCCAGCTATATGTTTCGGGATCCCAGCTCCTCCTCCATTGGTCCCAGTGGTTCCAGTTCTTAGGCGGTCGCAAGTTGGTGAACACTTCGAATGTTATGTTTTTCTTCTGTTGTGAAAAATATGGAGCAATGTAGTTAATTTGTAAGTTTGTATACTTAGCTTATGACGTATTAATAAATGTATTGAATAAAAAACCAATTAAATGCTTTAGTATCACTTCACCCGTAATTATAACATGTCTTCTATTTACATTTCACCGAAAATTCAATGCACCGACAGTGAATTTGGCTAAATTTAAACGAGTTAAGTTTCACACGGAAGCATTGGTATAGTAAGTGCCACATTATCATTCATCATAAAGGATTTTCGATTGCCCCAAAAGTAACTTGTTTTCTCTTCAAATCTGTTTTCTGATATCAAGTCATTAAGAATATTTTTATTTAATTAAATGAAAATATGAGATGTAGGTGTATGTATTACCTAGTGTAGAATTCCCTTTCAATGTGATGTTAATGAATGCAACTAAGTTAATAATATATAAGTTTAGGGGCACTTTATACATGATCCAACTAGAAAACTGAAGAATTTATACTTGTTATTATGATAGGAATAATAATTTTATAGAAGCATAACCAATTCGTAAAATCATTTCTATGAAATAGAACCAGCTCTACATTATAAATAATTACGAACCATTCAGAATAGTCTAGCTTTGTTTACAAATAAATCAGTCTAGCCTATTATCTTGTTTGTGCTCAGCTATCCAAACGTTTATGTTATATTCAAGACAATTAATAAGATATTTGTTCTTATGTTTTGAAATCCAGGGACAGTGTAGCTGTTTAAGAATTTAATACAAACAAATCAACGTAACAAATAGAAGTGGATTTCATCAACGATTTTCTCGACAAACACTAATGGTACTCCTCTAACGTACAGTGCAGAGATTAAGTTGCTGTACATACATCTTTATTGTCTTATAGAGTAAAGGTCAAATCTGAAAGTCTACTTTTCCTAACTGTACATTGTTTTGTACTTCTAAGAGGTTTGGAAAATTTAAAACTTTTTCGTTCTCGTGTTTAGTTCCTTAATTGATCAAAGGTATCGATGTTACAAACTCAATCATGGTTCTATATAGAGTGCTTAGTGTGATTTAACGGAAGAAAAGTAAAATTATTCTAAAATATTTTAATAGGGTCAATCGGAAGTTCAGAACCTACTTTATTAGTACGAGGGCGGGTCAATAAGTCCGTGACTTTTGGAATAAAACACAGATTTTTTGATAAACAAATCATTTTGTTTTTCAACGTAGTCTCCCTTGAGCTCTATACACTTTGTCCAACGCTTCTCCAATTTTTTTATCCCTTCCAAAAAATATGATTTGTCGAGGTCCTCAAAATAGGCCTTTGTTTGCGAGATGACTTCATCATTGGAGTCAAATCTTTTTCCACCAAGCCATTTCTTCAGGTTTGGGAACAAAAAGTAGTCACTCGGAGCCAAATCTGGAAAATAGGGTGGATGAGGGAGCAATTCATAGCCCAATTCATGGATTTTTGCCATGGCAACTGCACATGTGTGCACCCTTGCATTGTCTTGGTGGAAAAGAACTTTTTTCTTGGCCAAATGAGGTCGGTTTTTATTCAAATCGTCATTGAAGCGGTCCAATAAGTTGGCATAATATTCCCCATTGATTGTTCTTCCGTTTTAAAGGTAGTCAATGTGGATTATCCCACGTGCATAACTTATTTGCCATAACTTTATTGGCTGACAAACCCAGCTTGGCCTTCTTTGGCGCCGATTCACCCTTAGAAACCCACTGTTTTGACTGTTGTTTGGTCTCTGGTGTGTTGTGATGGATCCATGTTTCGTTCACGGTTACAAAACGGCGCAAAAACTCCTCCATATTGCAATTAAACAACGCCAAACCTTCCTGTGAAGTTGTTACACGATTGCGTTTGTGGTCGACTGTGAGCAAACGCGGCACCCATCTTGCGGAAAGCTTTCTCATGCCCAATTGATCTTTTAAAATTGAAACCACTGAGCCATGCGAGATCCCTACGGCTTCCACAATCTCTTGCACTTTCAATCTTCGGTCGGCCAAGACCATATCGTGAATTTTTTCGATTGTTTTGGGTGTAGAGACCTCAACTGGGCGTCCAGGACGTTCGGCATCTTCAGTGCTTTTACGGCCACAACGAAATTCAGTAAACCACTTTTTTACCATTGAAATCGATGGTGCAGAGTCCCCATAGTATTTATCAAGCTTAGCCTTGGTCTCGGTAATGGTTTTTTTTCGCAAAAAATAATGCTTAATAAGCACACGAAATTCACCTTTTTCCATTTTTTCCTTAAATTACTGGGTAGTCTGATAAAAATAGCTGTCAAACACAAACTAACTGACGCAGCAAGTTCAAATTTTGATAGGAATCAACTGACAGATACCTGTTGACAGGAGGAGTGTTGCTTTTTCAGTTAAGAGGTCAGAAATTCAAAAGTCACGCACTTATTGACCCGCCCTCGTAGTTTTACTTTCACCAAAATACAAATTTGCCATACAAGATCAGTTTCTATTTAAATTTGTTGTTATTAATTCAACTGAGCTTATTTCACGTAATTTGTAAATGAAGTCTCGTTAACCGTCAGCCAACATTAGTCTATGCAAAAGGGGTTGCTATAATGTTACCCTTGGCATTTATTCATTTACCATTAGTGAAGATTGCAGTTTGGTTATTTCTATATAAATAACTAGCAAACCCGCTGTCTCAACAAAAAAAAAACTACCCATTGTTTATTATATTATGTTTTATCATATACAACATTCTATGTTGTTTATTTATTCTGGCGGGTAAATAAATAGTTTTGTTGGTATTCCAACACGGTAACATTCGACATATTAGGTACTGGCCATGTGCAAAATTCATTTTTTTTACTCCCTTTTTGACGATATTAGCAGCACGCATTCTGCCAATGTTATGTCAAATGCCATCCATTAAAAAAAGTTTAAATTGTCAAAAGCGATAAGGTTACTTATCAAATGATTTAGTATAGTGATTAAGTTTTCTTAAATTTTCAAATTTTCCGCGCAATTTCCTTAATTTTCTCTTTAATAAGGACATTACCCTGACAATTACAAAACAAAACAAGAATAAGCGAAATCGGTCCAACCATTCACGCGTGATGCGATGACCAAGGGTAATAGGGATTCATTTTTATATATATAGATAGATGGTGAAGTTTAGACGCCGCTGTCAGTTTTCTTCTGTCAGTACTCCTTGAGTACATGTCATGATATCTATTGGAAGAGGAATTGTGCTATTCGATTATTGTGCTGGCACAAAAAATAGCATTACATAGTGCAAATATTATAATATGTATACAATAACATAGCAAATCCATCAAGACGAACTTACTACTCGTATTTACAATCCACATCGTTGACAATACTGGCAGGTGATATTCATTTTGTCTCGCAAATTTCATCTTTAACAAATTCAAGGACAATATATTAACCTTTTAGATCCAAAACCTATCGCTGTCTATGACAACCAGTGCAAAGTTGTGTCTTGAGCCGATTCTGTATCAACTTTAACTTTGAAAGAGAGACCAATTGAAGGATCCAGCTAGGCTTGTCATCTTTTAGAAAACTATTTCGTTTTTTTTCGACACATCTACCAAAATAGTGGGGAACAGAAGTTTGCCCCCAAATCTTTCTGCTTGTCATCGTGGACCCTCACAGTAAGACTGATCTACCGGTTAAAAACAGCTCAGTGAGACATATTTTTTTACTTATTTTTTTATTAAGAAACTCAACAGTTTTATTACAATTTAGGAAGCTTATTACTATATTGTCTATGTGGATACTTAAGCCAATTACAGAGTTTCATAACAATTTCATTTTGGTGTACAATATAAGCAGCATATTTTATATCTCGCTAGTGTTCCACAGAACACTCTTTGCTCGGAATTTATATGGAGGAGAAAACTAACATCACGAATAATTGAACATTCGAACTTGCGAAGTATGAGGATTCCAGCAAGCTGAATTGGTGGGTTGGGGAACCGAATTTATTTGTTGGAGAATCGAAATATATTTGTTGGAGAACCGAAATATATTTGTTGAGGTTTTTAGTTGAAGTTGTCATACGACCAGCTTGTCAATTTATTAGGATGCGCCTCAGTTTGGTAGGGTGAAAGACAGAAACTGAATGCCACAAGCTAAACGGTGAAATGGCGTTATTATTGGGAAAGGTCTAAATCCTATTGTAAACTTCTATAATAATTTGATGAATCAACGTATTGCTCGTTAAATTTACTTTATCCCTCTGAAGATAAAAGCTATTGTGATCTGATTTTGGTATACTTGTCCATGATTATTTACAGGGCAAGTACCATATTATGGTGCAATTGCCGCCCTAACATCATAAATCATGACCACTTAAGACTCCATAGTCTCCATAGACTCCACCTAAGTATTAAGGGGTATAAAACCAGTAAAATAAAGCAAAAGCTTTCTGCAAATAGGCCCTAGAAGTTGCTTTAAGATGTCCCAATATTTTAACCTACCTCTGCTTCGGGACATGGGTGGACTAATAGAGAAGGGAGTTGGTTTCCCTCAGCATATCAAATGATATAAATACGTACAAAAATTTAAAAACATCTATTGGTACAAGCTTATTTCCTCTTCGTCATTATTATTATTATCTTTATCAATAACCATCAACATAGTATCATCATCGCAACCTAATGACTCCCAACTAGCCATATCAAACTGGCTAGAACAAGGTTGAGCCAGTTTGACTTTTTTTTGTAAACCATGGACTAAAAAAGACATTATAAGGACACTTTTATTATTCTGCCAAATTGCATTGAAATTGCTTTTGTGGCGTGACCAGAAAATACAAAACATTAAACGATTTGATGATGATGTTTACATTATTCATAACGTAGTTGTGAATAACGTAAACATTTACTGTTTATTGATAACCAAACTTACACCCGCTTTAGTAATAAAATAAAATATTTAAATCTTTGGTTCTTGTTAACATATCACCTTTAAAAGTTACAGGGTTTAGTTCAATAAAAATAGTTAGTACTAAGACAACAATAAAGTTAATTTGATACCAATATTTTAAATGTAAACTGCAATGGTTTGTTAGAAGGTAAAATAAATAAATAAATACACTCGTTATTAATTCGTTTAATTCATAATAAATATTTGTTAGTACAATAAATTAAATAACAATAAATTAATACATTATTAACCGTTAAGCAAATGCTTAGTCTTTATAAATGCGAAATTAGCTTCACTGTACAAGTTAGCACAAGTATAAAACTAAGGTTAAAATAAATTAATATGTTATTTACACAATTTATAACGTAAAATCTCCCTTGTGATAGCATTGTTCAAAACAGGGCCTAACCATTTTCTTTAAGCAACGTCACTTCCATCTTGTTTTGCATTTTTTGCGTTCGTTAAAGGCTTCAGCTTGAAGATTACGAAATAAATATTCATAATTACTATACACTATAAATAATCTGGTTGATTTTTGTATATATATCATCAGGGAACTGAATATTTTTTTCATATATTTTCATAATCGTTATTTGATCTTTGGCACTATCAATTCGCTGACATGTTTGATTTTGGGCAATTGAAGACACTTCATCTTATATTGCTAAGCTAACCTTTTACTCAGATATATTACAACATCACCCGAAACGTTACTCTCTATCAATTGAGTCCTTGTTTTAGTAAACTCAAAATCTTGTATTAACAACTGACAATGCAATCACAACTTGGCTAATATTAGTTGGTCATATCAAACCAAATGTATTATACGAATTTGTGTTATTTTCAACTTGGCGGTTTATATGGAACAAAATGTTAGAGAGTATCCCTTCGGCTTAAGGGCTGGTCAGTTAACACTTGTTTTGCATGTGATACATTAGGCCCAAAGGTTACTTTAAGCTGAGGTAAGTCCTTCCACGGTGCCTCCATCCCATCAAGTTTTATTCAAGGCATTTGAGTTAGTCCTTTTTGATGACAGCCTGAAATGTATTCGTACTTAAATCTCTTTTGAATGTGTTACAACTGTTAAGCGCTACTTTGCAGTGAAATTTAAAGTACTATATATTGCGTGCGGTAATTCTACTTCAATAATAATTAATAGAGCAGAAAATGAAATCATATTAAGATGCCAAATTCAAAATAAAGCACAAAAATTATGCAAGTTAAAGTCGTCATCTTTAAAACAGATACTACGAGTAATTGTTCAAAATATTCAAATCAGTTGATGATTGCACCTATGAGTAAATATTGTTCTAAGAAATTATTCGTTCAATAAGCGAGCTGAAAAAGCTTAAAAGCTTAGTAGAATACTGTAATCCCATATTATCATTATCAGCATCATTGATGCTGATAAGCTATATCATAGCTACGAGTAGCTTATCTATATCAAAACACTGCTGGACATAGTCCTCTCCGAAAAAAGTATTTCGCTAAAATCGCCACCCTTGGCAGGCGGATTGGCGATCACAGTTTAAATAAGAAGCTCCTACCCGTCTTCTTCTGGCAGCACTCATCTGACGACCACATAGGAAAAGGAGTGGTGCTATTTTTTCGCGTCGTAACCACACGACATAGTCGCACATTTATCTCTAAATTAAATTTATTATTAGTACTAACAAAATTTTTTTGCTATCATTATTAACAGCAATGAATACTAACTACTATGATTACAAAATTTTTTGTTGTGTTGAAATATCCTTGAGTGCTTGCTTTTAAAATTAGCCTATAGTCAGCATGCTTACTATACTACGGAATGTACTTGTGAAGTGTTAAAAACCGACTAATAAAATAAAATCCAGGATTGCTATAAATATACTAAATTACCATCAGCCATAGAGTGCAATCTTTGCTAAGAAACAAACGTTCAATTAGAAATAAATCGTAAGAAGCATTTTAATTTTTGGGATAGAAGTTGAACAATCAAGTAAATATGATATTTCAAGAGTACACGTTTCCAAGATAAGTATGTATTATTAGCATGCATGTATCACATCGCTAAAAGTGCTTTATTCATACAAAAAAAGTATACAAATTAATTTGAGCTTTCTCTATCGATATAATATAATACCATCGAACATCAATATTTTAAAATTATTTGTCAGTTAAAATTATTGTGTGTATTTGGACGAATGGCTTATAATGTTTTTATATTCTTCCTTGGTTTTTCCATAAGAACTACAGAACCCAAAAAGCAAAACAGAATTAATGATCCATCAATACAAATATGACAGCTCCTTGTTAGGAACAAATAGATTACATCTTTGGACAAAGGAAATATTTTTTTGTTTCGTAAATTGATAGCTTACTGCTTAAGTCTGGATGTATAGGTAAACACTATTGCATACAGTGATAGCAGATCTAAAAATATATACCTACATTTTATGCGGTCTTTTAGCTTAAACCTGTGTCTTTCCTATACCAAGAAGGTCGAGGACAGCTAAGAAGAAACCGAAAGATGGTGCAGAGAGATGTAATAATACGTAGGTACCTGATAAACCATAAAGGGTTTTAAGGAATTTGTGTCAAGTGTTTTAAAGTGTCACTTAGGCCACCATTTGAATTTTGAGATTAATTTAACAAACGGGGTAGAATAAACAAAAGAACTCCCTAACAGCCATTTCCAAAAACCTATCTATCTTCAGTTTTGGCATATCGGAGATAGAAAACAACTTCTGTTTTTGTTTCTCTGGACGGCAAAAACAGAGATAGAAACTGTTTCCTATCTCCGATATGTCAAAACTATCGATAGATAGATTATTGGAACCGGCCGTAAGTAGACTCCCTGTCTTTCGGCCGCCATTAGGATTTAAAATTAAAATCTACCTTAAGTCAATTGTTATTACCTGCAGGCCTAATTTTTTTTTGGGTGCCGCTTGCACAATAAAAATATTACAATTATTGTTAGTCTCAGCAAAAACTAATTACTCTTATAATATTTGGCATTAATTCCTAAACAACTTTTATAAGTTTGCCAACGAACTTAGCCACGAAATCTTTTTCGATTTCACTATTAAACCCGTGGTAAAAATAGTTTTTATCCGCGAGAAAATGCAAATGGAAGTATGATCCTTGTTTAACATAAAACCATGTATATAACCATTTACATAAATTGTATAATAGTTAGTGTAGTTAAAATCACTATTAATTGTACTAGAAATCGCAAATCGTCACTGAAGTTCTAACACCACGTAGACCATTTTTAAGAACTTCTCAGGAGAGATAAAAAACCTTTTTGAATAATTCCCAACCGCAGCTGTCAGGACGGCTCAATGTATGGAACTGGGCAGGACTTACGACTGTTTCTACAGGACAGTGACTTCCGTGCTGTTCCTTTTTCGTAATTTCAAAGGTTTTTATTGGTTGTATCTTGAATCTGATTAGGCGAAACGACGTGTTTTTCGATTCACTAGCGAATGGCCTCAAAATGTCAAACCCGCCAAAAACGACTTACGTGGTGTTAGAACTTTTAACGAAATTTATTTCAGCACATTCCAGAAAACAACGCTAAACCAATAGTTATATTATTATCATGTCGCCAGACTTATTGTGTCACGAAAAGTGAAAAAAATGTTTTGTGTGACCAAATGTGACCATTCAGGATGAAAAATATACAAAATGTTCAGTGATAATATGTGAAACCATAACACTTGCGATATTGTGCATTAGTAACAGCTTATAATCATCCCACTGCAGGGATAAGGCCTCCATCATTGAATTCAAGTTACCACAGCAATGATGGGTACTGGCTTAATCACCACGCTTGCCAAATGCGGGTTGGTGATCACAAACCCGAGCAACGTTCGAAAATTAGAAACTTTTTTTTTTGTTGCCCGACCCGGGAATCGAACCTGGGACCCCGAGATCATGGCCCGGTATTAAAAACACTAGACCAACGGGGCGTTAAGGTGCATTAAGTTCTTGCTTTACATTTAATGCGTGATTAAAATTTAATCACAAACCATGATTACTTTGTATTATGTAAACAGTTGTATAATGTTATTTTATCATGCAAATTGTGTGATATGAATGTGAGATGCGAGTTGACAGGTTATGTTTTCTGTGAGTACAGTCGACGTCAAAGTTGTATGAACATGATTTGTTTTTATAATAAAAATGTTTTTAAAATGTTTACCTACGTAAGCACTACCACAATTACAAAAATCTACGTACTTCAGAACTACGATACTTTGGAGGAAGAATGTCGCTTAGCAGTATAACTTGAGAATGATGTTTATTGAAAATTGAACTCATACATGCACATTACTGCTAGCACACATACAAGCTACTTACCACAAAGAAAACAAACGCCATTGCAATTGGAAAAACTGCTAGCGCCTAATCTAATCTACTATTTGAATACTATTATTTTTTTAAACTCACCAGTAAATAAAAAGAGAAAACATATGATTTTGACAAATATCAGTAGTGAAATATGTTGATTAAATACCCTACACCAATTGTTTGGAAAGCCCGTTTCTTGTTTAGAGTCGTCGTATCAATATTCATCATAGTATCATGACAATATTGATTTTATCTCAGCCTTTCGTCGTAAGATGAACCCTTGAGAATGAGAAAATATACTTCAATAACATCACAAAAATATCATTGATAAAATTTTAACAACTGACATTGTCGAAAGGATTGATTTTGTTGTTGTAATATCTAATGAAACTAGCTTGATAATATATTTTATCGTAATAAAATTATACCGGTACGCTGGACATAAGATTCTCCCAATCCTACATCGATTAATTTTTTTCTAGGCGAATTTCGATCTTTACTCAAGAACACATTTTTTTTCATCTTTATTGGTTTATATTTTATCTTATATTAAGCGATAAATAAAATAATTTCAGAAAATTTTAACCAAACATGTTCATAGAACCTTTTTAGTCATCGTGAAATAAAACCCAAATTCATGCAAGACCTTTACTCCTTTGCAACTAATCTTTCACCTGATGGGAGAACAGTTTCTTCAGTCCAATTATCGTGGCCAGGAGCAGGGCTATCTTCGAGATGAGGAGGGCCTTCCCCACCATGAGCGTGAGGCCCTTGAAGGTCAGGGCTCCGAGAAGGCCGAACTTCATGGCGGCAGCAGCTAGGAAGGGGCCAATGTTCTTGTTACGCGCGCGGCCAGTCTCGACCGCTTTAGGCGCCTTCATTGATACACCTGGAAACACAGAAGAATTTTAAAAATTATTGTACTTTTTTAGAGAGATACTCGTATACAGAAAAAATTGTATGCAGATACATTGAGACCTTTACCGGGGTTTTTCTGGACCATGACTGATAGCAAGTAGTTCCTTGACTGAATGAATAATTTTTTTTTAATTTAATTTTAGAAAGAACAGGAAAGTAAAGTAATAAACTTTTGTGTGTGACTGTACTTTGAGATCAGTTTTAAAAAATACGTGAAATATTTTACACTTCCTTTGTATTGTTAAAAATAAGCAACTGATTTCAAGAAAGAGATAATATGTAAATGTAAATTAACTAAAGTTATTCCCAAAATAAACAATAGCGTTAACCTCATTATCCAAAAATTTACTAAATATGGAAATAAATTGGAAAACAATTTTATCATAGTCAATGAACCTTATTATTTACCTACGTAATATTGTTATTCAAGTAAGCTAGGCACAAAATTCCATTAAGTCAAGCCGAAACAAACACAAGTCGTAGGACAAAAACTAATGTCACCGGGCGACCGGGCAAAGTTCTACGAATCTTATTACTGAAATTGATTACATCTAGTGCTGCTAGCTAGTTATTGAATTAATATATCGATACATGGGAAAACTGAAAGTTTGTATGGGAACTGCTCTTGTCTTATATAAAAATCTGTAAACTATATTAAACAAAATGCATAGATTTCATGAAACATTAAGAACAGGTACAATTCGAATTCAGGGCAATTCATTCAGTTGAAGATTGAAGTTGTTTTTTGACACTTGGTTTTAATGACGTAAATGGATGATTTTATATAAAAATGTACAAAAAAATGCTTCAATGCCAAGTAAGTATCCAGCTGACATAAAATCTGCTGAATAAAAATGTACAAAAAATGCTTTAGTATCAAGTAAGTATCCAGCTGACAAAAAATCTCATATTCTAATTTCTCAGATTCTAAGTGGTATTAATCAACATTTTGATTTAAGAGTACCATCTTTGTAATCGGTGGGGAATACTAAGACTTAACTAACAAAAAATAAATACTAGTTCTACAAAAAAAGGATCTAACATGGTAGAGAACACTAAGACTGAACTGGCTGAAACAAAATACTATTTCAATATATGTAAAGGGTGCTCTAACTCACCAACGCCAAGAGTTCCGTCCTTCTCTGTCTTGCCAGAGATGACCAGGTCAGCGTTGTCGAGCAGCCTGTACCTCAGGGACCTGGTTGTGGCGAACGCCCACAACTTATTCATGATCAGCTGCTGGGCCTGGTCTTCTAGTGATGTACCAGCTCGAGCTAGAGTCTCCGGCTTGACTGATACTTCTGCGGCAGCGCCGTTGCTGGAATTTAAAACAAACATCTTTATGTAAAAATCATAGCTTCCATACGCATCGCTGATATTGGAATTTTTACAGGCAGAGAATATTGTTTCCAGAAAATTTTAGAACATTGTATCTTTTGTGCATAAAAATATAGAATAAGGTTCTGTAAGTTCTAAGGATATTCTGTAAGCATAAAAAAGTCATAGAAAACCGACGACATTCTAAATTATACGAATGGCTACTTGTAATTTGTTTTTTAGAAATAAATTAATTATGTATAAATTAATCTTGTTTTGACATATTACTATTTAAATAACCATTAATGACATTATTATTGACATACGAGTACCACAGAATGAATTGTATTTACTTTTATTAATCACTGTCTGAAGATTTTAGTTGCCATATTATAATGGCGATAGATGCCGAACTTTTACTCTTCTTAAGATCTTAACACAGAAACACGATTCTTCTTAAATAAATTATTTTAATTTCATTTTATTGTTCTTTTTGGCTTCAAATATGAGATAATTTTCCTGAAGCTTTGCTAAATCAAATTAGTTTAAACCGCTTCGCTAAACCAATAAAAAACCAAACGGCAGTCTATTTATGCAAATCCAGATAATATAGTGCTTTCCATTCAGTGCAATTATTAATCAAAAAACACGTTCAATATGCGAGATCATACAAGCAAAATGCAATCAGCCGAATTTCAATATTCGTACCAGAAAACCGCTTAATCAATGCACAATCAGGTCCGTAATGTTGCTTTATCATCAAAATCAGTAAAATCTGTTTTATTTCTGCTAAAGCTTTTACACGTCCCAATATTTGAACCTACCACTGCATCAAGACAAGTCAAGGCTAGTGCCAAGAAGAAATAGCGCAAGAAAATAATATTTTTTCCAATAGGTTTCTTGAAGAGTGACTAAAAGAGTAGGTACTGCCATAAGAAGACTAGCAGTGGCATCTTCTCTACACATTTAGCCAAACTGCTATCGCCAGCCTGGGTAATATGCGTGTCAAAATCTTCTCTTTGAAGACCTCATAGAGGTCTGCGTCCAGCAGATATAGTCTTGGTGACGATGATGATTATCACCCACTTTTTTGCTATTTACTCAAGTCTGTCTTATTGGAAGGACAAATTAGTGGTTCGTGCGTTTGGTCGCATAGGTGACAGTTTCAGTTTGATTTTGTCTTTGCCGCAGTAGGTTTCGGGCTGGTGGATGACAAATTTTATTAATATTGCAGGTATGTTTGACTATTGTTACGAGTATATTAGTTTCTTTAAATATTTATTTATTTATGGGATTCATATGATTGCATCACATCTGTTGCCTATTCCGTGTCCTGATGCTTGTCATTGGGCGGTAACTGAAAATCAGTGGTTTGCTTCAAACATTTAACGAATTGCTGAACTGCTATCCATTTGCATCGCTGCGACACACGTCTATTTATAGTATTGTCTCTGTGTACTTTTTGTTTTTGTTTGTATTTTAATTTGATTTTCTTTTTGTTCAAAAGTATCGTGATCTGTTTGTGTGTATTGTATGAGATGCAAATAAATGTGTTATCTATACAAATTTTATCGAAGCCGTACTTGAACGTCGGCTCACTCCATGAACGCACTTACACATCGACGCGTTTCTGGAAGATAAGAGGCAGTCAATGAATCGACAAAGGTAACGCCCTGCACTAGATTTCAACCCATCCGCCAGGGAATAATCGACATACCATTTTTTGATAGATAAGATAGCTGACAGTATTGTCATGAAAATCTACTTAGTAGGTTCAGTAGAAGATTTTTCCTTTAAATCAGTTATAACCTTAAACCAGCTTGTATATTTTGGAACTAAGTAATTCAGTTGATTTCATAAATTTGCATGTTCGTAAAGTTAAACACAGCTTGTGTAATAATTACCTATGTTTTGCTATTGTGACTTCAAAATACTCATCAATGTCATGACAAGCTCATTTATCCGTACTCTTCTGAACACAGGTCTCTCCAAAATCCTCCATTTGGAGAGATATTTGCCATAATCTCAACGATTTTGCCATATTTACATCCATAGAGAGAAAAGGGATGAGCTATTATTGTCTTTGTAAGAGGCGTCTCGATATATTCTAAAATAAACTTAACTAATAGGAATCAAATCCCTATTGAAATTATCGTCAATCATTATTCTATTTTTTACATGTAGCACGAAGGTAGGTTTTTCTATAAATTAAAAGAAACTTCCCTTACACCTAATATTACCAATTGGATATAAAGACATATGCCTTAAGCGGTTTTATCTATGTATACAAACGTATGTGTGTGTGTTTTGCTTGAGACTTTGGTTTGTTTGTTGTCCCTTCAGTTGATGAATGTGATTGTTAATAGAATCTTCAGATAATTTTGTATCTAATAATCCTGGATTGATATAGTTCGATTGGGTTTGGGTCCAATCTACTTTCGCTGTTGTCAGAACTAGTTTTGGTAATGAAAAGCGATTGTGTTTATCGACTGACGTGGTTGATGAGATTTTTACCTGGGTACCTATGTGTTTATTTCTAATTGTAGTATATCGTGTTCCTGTATGTAGTATATCGTGTTGTGAGTTGGGCCTACCGTGCTTATTAACCCACTTGGAAAACGAAGCCCACGTTATTGGACCATTATGTATATCATCATGGCAGTGTTCTTTATTTTTTGAATAAAAATATTTTTTGGAAAATATTAATATTTGATTCAGACTTTTAATTTTGTAACACGCTATGACGCACACAGGCGTATTATTTTGCTGCTGCGGGGTTTAGGTTCAATGGACCTTACACAGCTACATCTGTACGCATAACAGAGTGTTTCAAAATAAATAGCTTAACCAATGGAATACAATCATAAAAAAATAAATTAAAAAAAACACTGCCAAGATGTTATATATAATGGTTACAAAACATGGGTTTCATTTTGCAGATGGTTGAAAATACACCATGTATATGCATTACGCGTACCTAGTGCTTCAGGGCATACAGTAGGCTACACTGTTCGATCGGAAATACCACTGAAAGTCCCGCGATCCTCGTAACGTATGTTCACGATGCATGGGAGGGCGTACGTTTCCGAGTTTCCGCCTTCTATGGATCATCTACGTATGGCTATTCTGGGACAAAACTAATTGGGGCCTATTCTAACCTAACCTAACCTACCATTCAATTATAAAGCCACGCATTATATTGTAAACAGCCAAGGTTCACAATGATATACATTCAAACTGTACTGGCGTGTTTATTGACAAACAAATGACACATATTTTAGTTGGTCTTCCTCTCATCAATCAAGAATGATTAACCAACATATACTATAGTTTAAGGGTTGAGTTACCTCTCATCAACAATCATGGCGTCGTCACTGAGCTGGACTGATGCAGTCCTGAGCATTCTGTCCACGTAGCCCACGAGCTCAGCGGCGATACACGCTGAAGTCTCCCTGAGCGCGCATTTGTTGCTAAGCCCCCGCTTGAGCGACTCTTCCGAAGGTGCCGTCTGAAAGAGAAAGGAGATGAGTTTTTGGATAAGTTAAAACGTTTTGTACGTTGTTATGAACTTGGCTATATGATTCAATTGTACTGTATTAACATTTTAATTATATTGATGACATCTGTTGTGTATTCTTTCATACAGCTGCTTCCCATCGTAGCAAAAGAACATAAAACATAGTTACAAAAATAGGATCGTGACATATTTGCTAAACTCTACATCAAAAATTAAGAGGCTGAACGTTAGTTTTGAAAAAATGTAGTAGTATTTAATAATTTAACTGTTGGCAGTTTTGTACAAAGTCAGAAACCAGTAGAAAAACACTATTAATCATATAACTCTGAGTTAGGATATTCTTCCAATAAAAATATGTCAATCTTTATCCAAGGAACTTCGTCGAAGCCCGTGAATTCGATCAATTTTTTATCAGCACAGAAAGGGACATACTTTGAAACTTTTAAATGTTAACCCGAGAATATTTAACTTTGGAAGGTGAAATTACCGGATAAACTTCTAAAGCCTTCGTTTTATCTTGACGTTGAGACTTGTTAACTTTTAAAGAGGAGTTAGAAATACGATATTATAAATTGAAATACCGCGAAGACATTTTTTATAAATTTGTCGATGAAAAGGTGTTATGCAGAGTGTTGGGTAAATGACATTACACACTTTCGGCATGTGATGTATTTATATTCTTATGTTAATTATACTTCATATTGACATGTAATTTTTTGGACACAACAATCACTAAGTTTTATAAAAAAAATTGACTTTATGTCGATGAAATAGGCTGAACTCTGTTTACAATTACCACTTACATCCTGTAAAGTGATTCTACTAAAGAAATACAAATAAACGTTATTTACACAAATATTACATGGAAAAGGTTGTGAGTCTTTTGTAGGAAGCCTAGAATTAAAACTATTGAATCGATTAAGCCAAAATATTGTCTTGGCTTCAAATCGCATCTAAGTCATTCAGATTTTTTTGCCAATAACTACGCCTTAGATAGAAAAGTACTTGAGCAATATATCTCGTAAAATTATTTTCATAAAAAACAAATGTGAGGAAGTAATACATTACGTAATGTAACTATTAATAACTTTACTTAAATAAGACATTATTTGTAAAGAAACGCTGGCAATGGAAAAGAAACATAATTTGTTTACCAAAAATCTGACTGTCATAAATATTCGTTATCTCCCAGCTATGTGGTTGGAAAGAGAAAAAATAACCTCATTAAAATCAACAAAATATTTTTTTCCCCAATTTGCCTATAGGTTGTCAGTCCTACTCTATTATGAAGTATTCTATCCTATTTCAATCACTGATTTGCTCTATTGATAGTTTAAAAGGAAAAAAAAGGTATCTTGAAAGACTAGACTAGCTACAGCTGTAGCTCGATCTCTTACTTACATAAATTGGAATATTGGAAAATAAACTGTGTCCCTGGTTTTCCAAACTTAAGTAATGTATTTTCAATCAAATACTTAAACATCAAGTAGGTCCTTTACTTTACTTTGCAGTATAATTAAATTCCGATTTTCCAATTCCAGGAAGAATGTTTGCATACATTTTCGTTGTCGTTATTTGAAATAAGAACTTTGTTTAAAATTAAACAAATTCTTCAACTTCCATTTACAAACATTCAAATATTCCAAAACTGCTATTCAATTTTAACCTTTAGCAGAAGACAATAAGTATTACGGAAGTGTGTGTTTATGCAAACAAAGATGTGAACGATGTAAGGTAACGTTTAACGAACAATACCTAGATGTCACTTATTGTTAGTTAATCGTTTTAAAAAAAGTATTGACTTATTAGTTGTTAAGGGGAAGACAGTCAAGAGTTGATTAATTTGCTACATTTTTTTTTTAATTCATATCAAACTTTATTTTTTTATAGTTATGTTCAAATTATGTGGATTTCTTGACAGACAACAATGAAAGTTTTATCGACCACATCGAGTTATCAGTCGTTGAAAGGTCATACCACTGAAATCAAATATAAGCTCACTTAAATTGTTTTTATTGTAAACTCTAACTAAAAGAAAAAAAAACACAAAACAAGAACATAAGTATCAATAAAATGAGATTTTAAATCTTTTTTTTTAAATAAAATTAAATGTACCACCTATACCTGCTGTTATGCCATTATGATCATAAATGTCTCTCCAGAGGCTTTACTCTGCAAAACAATGTTCGTATATTTGTCTCTATCTGTGTCTCTCACTCATACTAATGTATAAGATAGGTATCAGAAAGAGACAGATAAATTCGAAAATACGGGCTTCGCGTTGCGTAGGGCCTCAGAAGTAGAATTTCTTCATAACCTTGCAACGTAAAGTTTTTGTCGGCATGCATTTCAATTATATTTTTTATATCGATGCCATTTAATGACAAAACAGACCTGGTATTCTTTAAATCGACTATTTTATGAAGTTGCAACTTTTTTAACTTTTCAATGGTATATTCAATTTTTTGCGTTCTTTTGTCCCACCATTGAAATTTTTTATTCAATTTTTTTTGTTTTTGCAAAAATTACCACTTTAATAACTAAAATTACCAATGTCCTATCATGCAGCAAATAGTTGCCAATATCAACCCTCTATTAATCATCACGCTTGACATCAAACATCTTCGCCTTAAGAGAAGTCAATCGATCTGGGAACATTCTGGCCATGCACCAGAATCCCACTTTCCACGATAATTGATACGTATGGTAACAGCGCAAGTCACTGGCACATAACCATTTATTAGTAGATGAGAAAATTTCCCTACTAATTGTTATGCATGTGTGTGTCATTAATTAATAGTTTTCACTTTCGCCGCTTTTTATTGGTTAGGTAAAACAATCAATTCAATTTCCATTTCAGTCAGATGTGACTTATGGCCATATTTGAATATTGTGATGCAATATTATTATTAATAAAATGAAAACCTATTTGATAAGTTTACTTTTTTAATTAAATATTTTTTTACTTGTCCAAGTATTTTAATGTAAATGACCTTTATGGTTATGAAATAAAATAATGTGAAGAACATGATACAAAACTTTTATAATACTGATACTGGACATCAAGTTTATTGGAAACAAGGAAGGTACTACAAACACGCAGATACGAGAAAATAATTAATGGTTTTCCAAATTGATCATTCCGTGAATAGTCCTGAGACTTCAGAGCTGGCGATCCCTTTAAAACCAGAGCCTAGGCCACTCGAGCACAAAAGTATTCAATGTCTTTGAACGTTAAGATCTGATTAAACTGGTATAAAACAGTGTCTAAAACAACACCAACAACCTACAAAAACATATTTTTTTCTTACTATCACAACAACAAACCTCTTTCTCTCGTAACTTGTACTTCGACACATGAGAATCGGAAACTCCGTCAATGTACGTACCTGAACTAAATTATTAGGTCTGCGAGATCGTAGGGCACTAAATCATCTCATCGATATTGGATAACTTATATGCGTTTGGTTTGACATACTTACCAAATAAACTGGGAATTGGCGTATAATAGAGTTAACTGTAGTAGGCACACTTGTATAGTAGGCTAAAAGGCTTCATAAGACTATTTTACGTATCTATTGAACGGAATATATAGTCTTGAAATAGGTCAACCCCATAAAACCCATTGCTTGGTCATACATGAAAATAACCTCTGTTTTGCTTTGTTGGTTCTAATACATTTTTTTAAGCTTTCGCAGCCTTCGACCACAGTCGGTGTAATCACAGGTAAGATAATACTAAATTATTCTAATCTAATTCGAAATGTCAGGCAAAATCATGAGCGATGATCACATTTAATCTTCATTAACGTTCGAAATATTTTTTGCAAGTTCAAGTTTTCCTAATGAAATATTGGTGGTAGTGTACCTACTGTATCTTACTACTAACAAACTCCAATTATTACAAGAGTTGGAGCCTGCACTTACAGCCCAACATATTATAAAGCTGAAGATTTTATTTGTTTGTTTGTTTGTTTGAACGCGCTAATCTCCGCAAGCACTGGTTCGAATTGAAAAATTCTTTTTGTGTTGGATAGTCCATTTATTGAGGAAGGCTTTAGGATAATCACATCACGCTGCGACCAATAGGAGCGAAGCATCAGTGAAAAATGTTGCGAAAACGGGAAAAAATATTGATATTAATCTCGATCATAATAACAGAAGTTGATGCGGACGAAGTCGCGGGCAACAGCTAGTAACTTATGATATAACCACTTTACCTTCTTGTAGCCACCTCCGTGGTAATGGCTTTCGATTCCCAGATTATTGTATATATAAAAAAACATATATAGGTATTAAGTTTTGATATATTGTATATAATATAATGCCTCGGGTCTGGATATATGTGGTGTTGTGACGTTTACAATGTTATGAAACACAGTGATGGCCAAAGAAACCAAATTTATTGTATATACTCTGTTGCTAGGCAAAAGTCAAAGGTAAAGCCAAAGAGCAAAATTACTATAAAGGCGTAACAACGAGGTTGCCCACAGGTATCTTAGTCGGTTTTGAATTCTACAATTGCTTTACTAATTCACAAAGTTTGGGATCACAAAAGGAAACGTATATGATGATGCCCTCGGGGGTTGTGGGCATCATCATGAACCTCCTGGGTTTTGAGGGATTAAAGAATGTTTAGAAACTCTATAACATCACAGAAAATAATTATTTTATACCATTTAATAAAATTATAGTTTCGATATTTTATTTAATCCAGCATTCTCTGAAATCATTACTACCTGTTCCTAGTTCGATATTTTACTAATTAACTATACATTTTCATTCATAACGGGAATCGTTTATAATTAGTATACAAATCTTCCTAACTGTTAGCTCCCGATTCGATCGGTTAGAGAAACAATTATGTTCCAACTCGATGAACTTGATGAGAAACATGAAAATTATTAAATCGTTATCAACCGAATGAGATTGATAAAGTTAGAAGCAACAATTTCATTTAATATATCATTCGAAATGTATTTCTTTCTTTGATTAACATTTATGGGGATACGATTGAGTGTTATTGCTTAAAAATCATAAAACAAAACTGACCATCAGAATAAGATGAATATGATCACTATGGGTGATTTTTTTGTCCGGCACTGATGCCTTATTGGCGGCTTATTTATGTGTTGTTGTAAGGCAGATATATTTTTTTACCTTTTGTTACGGATTCCATTTTTCATATAATTGATTTTTAGTTATTGTTCAAATAAATAAATACAAAATGCCTGAATAAGTTACAACCGACGAAATAAGAGGAAGTTCTTAATTCGACACGCATTTTTATTATAAAATAATACTAGGTGCTTAAATTAATACTAGGTGGACCAATTTCATTTTCTTTTTAGTCGAATCATTGTACATCAATCATCATTTTAGCTTAGCTAATCATCCTATTAGTACATGAACATAACATATTAGTTCAACAAATCTTGATCACACGGATTGAGAAAGGGATGCTTAGATGGTTTGGGCATGTAGAGAGGATGAATGAGAGAAGAATGACTAGACAGATCTATAAGACGAGTGTGAAAGGGAACGTTGGAAGAGGAAGGCCTAGACGAACTTACCACTATCAAATAGGGGATGTTCTGAAGAAAGGTCAGGTCAAGAGTACTCTAAACCGACGAGCATGCATGAAAAGATTGATGAATGTGGAAGAAGCGAAAGATGTATGCCAGGATCATAGTAAGTGGAAGGCCTTGGTCTCTGCCTACCCCGTTGGGAAGGAGGCGTGATAATATGTATGTATGTATGTATCTTAAATCTATCCCGAAAAACCCTTTATCTTAATTACTAGCGAAATGTACTAGCCCTCGAAACATAGTTTCAGAGTTGTAAAATATTTTAGTTACAGACCTTGTAAACGAATCCCCTCGCCCTTGCTACACAGAGACAGGTAATTAAATTTACAAGGTAAAGATGCATTCCCATAGCATTGAGACATTTTATAATAAAAGATCGGCTTAGAAAATATTATGTTACTTGTTATAATAATTATAACAAGTAACATAATATTTTATAATAATTATAACAAGTAACATAATATTTTATAATAATTATAACAAGTAACATAATATTTTATAATAATTATAACAAGTAACATAATATTTTCTAAGCCGATCTTTTATTATAAAATGTCTCAATGCTATGGGAATGCACCTTATAATAAGATATATTATATTAATAAGATAGAATAATATTTATAACAAGTAACATAATATTTTCTAAGCCGATCTTTTGATATTATCCTGTTGATTGGATTTACTTTTTTGATCAGACGCAAAAACAAAACTGCTGAATGCTTTTGATCTTTCTAGCTGTCTTTGTATGGATGACTGTAAAGAAAAAAAAACTTGTATAATTGAACTGACCCAACGTTTTAGTGGCAAACGCCTTATGAGTTCCATCCAGATAATCATATTTCAAATTCTGAAAATTCTTATACTATGAACAAACATGTTGTAAGGTATGTATATATATTTTTTTTATATTTGTTTTCATTCATCCATGATTGGTTCATCATTCTCACGCTGTTAAATTATAAAATTAATTCGTAAATAAATATTAAATGTTCATGCGTACGAGTAAATACAAGAATCCAAAGAAATTTGTAAGCCCAATGTGGAAACACCTTAGCGAGATAATTTGTAGTTACTTGAGATGAGAAGTTTGAAACGGATTTGTTCTAACAAAAGCTTTTGTAGTGTTAAACAATATTATCAACTAACCGAAACTAATGAAACAAATACTAGAAGGTTAACACACCATTATTGTATGAGAAAACTAAAAAAATATGAAATCCAATAGGTAAAATTAGGAGTTTCAGGTAAACTTATAGAAATAATTATTGATTGCACACTTTTTTGACCTGAAATATATTATTGTTAGTGGTCAAACGGCCATTTCCAATAACCTATCTATCTTCAGTTTTGGCATATCGGAGATAGAAAACAACTTCTGTCTTTGTTTCTCTGGACGGCAAAAACAGAGATAGAAACTGTTTCCTATCTCCGATATGTCAAAACTAGCGATAGATAGATTATTAGAACCTGCCGTAAGGCACTAAAATCTCGGGGCCCTGTGTTTGATTGCTGGGTCGGGTAGCAAGATTTTCGAATTCTCGAACATTGCCCAAGATTGCGATCACCAACCCGCATTTCGCAAGCGTTGTGATAATGCCTGCACCCATCATTGCTGAACAAAGATCCTTTGTGATGAAGACTTTGTGATAATGTGTAACGTAAAGTGAAGGCCTATAATCATCCCACTGCAGGGCAAAGGCCTCCATTGTCTAATTCAATTTACCATAGCAATAATGGTTACAGGTATAATGACCACGCTTGCTCTCATCTATTGATTTCGCATAACAAATCATGACATGATTCAGTTGTATTGTATCCTCAGTGAAAACCATAACTGCAGACTAATTAGTGGGAGCTAATCTAAGTGCCATGCTATCGCGAAAGTTGCTGTCTATAATTATGCGTGTGGTCGCTTCTAGCTCAATAAGGTATTGTTTCTATGTCGTACATTTCTGATATCTGTGTTGTACACCAATCACTCTATGATAATTATCGTTCAAACATCATTCTTACATTCCTGACCGTCTAAGTTTTATAATATACCCTTAAAAAAACAATATTTTTATAAGGATGATGACTCAATAAAAGAAAAGAATAAATTATTGAAAAAACGACTTTTCCATATTAAACAACGGAACTAATAGTGCACTTATAGAAAAATAATTATTTTAATGTTTGATAAGACGTCAAAGTAAAATTGGGAATCATCAAATAAACTTGAAACAAAAGAATCAGCTCATTATAATGTGAAATACCAACTGTCAGTCCGAGTGATTTGAGAGTGTTTTAATTCGATTGTAATTAAATGAAATGTCTAACAAACAAAAATTGATTTCTGATGTAGCAGATAAAAACATATCTATGAAACAATGGTAAGTGTTTCATTAATTTAAAAATCTCCAATACCAAAGTGATAATTGAACTTTAAGTTCGCCAACAAAATATAACTTAAAATTATGTATAATTTTTGTATATTCCTGAGTGACCGTTCATTATTTACATTAAAGCAAATTAAAATGTAATAAGTAATTTGATCCAAGCAGAAATCAAATCTCTACCTCTTTTAACCATAGATCATTAACTTGTCTCTAATCAAACAATACATTATGAGCACAATGGTTTAAAAGACATCAAAAAAATGTTATAATAACATAACCCAATCAATCATTGCAATTTACGTCACAAATTAATGACAAAATCATTAATGACAAAATCATTAATGACAAATAATAATGATAAACATTTAATTCACCTCATTGTCGATTTCATTCGCCCTCGCGATTCCGAACAACAAAATAGTAACCAAAAAAGCCTTCATTATATCGATTGTTGATTAACACTTCACTAGCACTTTTTACTGTGCGCACAGGACTCGCGCACTAAGTTGTTGTATAGCAAATGCAGTAAAGTATTACATATTACAGTTTTATACACGCACGGTTGGATGATCACGCAGTGGGGTGCTTGAACGTAAAGAAAAGTGAAGAAAACTGTCAGCAGTTTCATGAATATCGCGATGAGTTTTGTTTTAGGTTTTAAACATACTGATGTTTGTTTGGCTTGAATTCAGACGCTTGACGTTTAGGTATATTTTTTGTTTTGTATGCAAACGCCCCGTTGGTCTAGTGGTTTAAATACCGGGCCAAGATCTCGGGGTCCCAGGTTCGATCCCCGGGTCGGGCAACAAATAGTTTCGAATTTTCGAACGTTGCTCGGGTTTGTGATCACCAACCCGCATTTGGCAAGCGTGGTGATTATGCCAGTTCCCATCATTGCAGTGGTAACTTGAATTCAATGATGGAGGCCTTTTCCCTGCAGTGGAATGATTATAGGCTGCTACTTTACTTTTTTTTTTATGCAATCTGCAGAATAGGGCTGTTCTTTTTTTATTAATTAGTATAAAAAAAACAATACATTGTCGTATCATAGTTTGAAGCATTATAATATACAGCGCAATAACGAGATATTACAGAAGAAACAGTTCATTTGACTACGAAAAAGTTATTTATAACCACCGTTAGGTGTATTTTGGGATAATAATATTAAATTATTATTAGATTAATGTCAAGGAAATGCTTCGTGTTATTTAAAGTCATGAATGTCGTGCAAATTTCAATAACGTTGAATTTTAGGGAAAAGAAAAATAACATTTGGTAAAGCGACTTAAAAAAAAAAGTTCTAATTATAAGCAATGTTAATACCGTCAATGGAATATATTTTCTTAGAAAAAAATTGTAGACCTGAGTCTGACATCTTCTAATTTAAATTTTCAACTTTTAAGACTGTTTTTGGTATACATTTTTGGTGTAACTTGAAAAAAAATACCCAGCCAATTAAAAACAAAAACATTCGAGGAATGTATTTTCAATTATATTTACAGAATAAAATGAGAATTAATAATTAATTATAAAGTTTAGTTCTAACAAGTGTTTATTAAATGATAACATGAAAGTTCTATTAAACTAAACGCATGCATGGCTTCCATGTGAGATCAGACGATATGATTTCGAATTTACAAATTCATTGGAAAAATACAAATCCATGTTTCTGTGAAGTTAGTTATTCAAATCAAAGAATAAGTAGAATTTGATATTAAGGACAGAAGGGTACTACATTTATTTTTTGTTAGCAAAACACAATAATATTTATACCTAGAGATACAATACTAATATTTCATTGTGAGCCTACATCACATGGACAACAGCCCTCTCAAAGATGTAGATTTTTTCATAATTGCCATGCTTGTTACATGAGCCTAGTTATGCCTGTAGCAGTTTGGCCAATAGTAGAACATTAGTCGCTTTAACGACACCCTTAAGAGAGAAGAGGTGATGCGATTTTTTTTGTGTTGGCGCTAAAATTTTCAGTATAGGTTCTTAGACAAGAGTAATCATTGATTTAAATGAAAGTGGTGTCTAGCTTTTCATTTCAATGTCAGGCTTGATGATAATTGTTTTCAATGTTATTACCCGACTTACTGATAAATTCTTCTTAATATTGTATAATCAGCATCATTATACTCTGAACACTTTAGTACCATGTCAAATGTTCCAACAACCAAATCAATTGACGACCTCCGTGGCGGAGTGGCGTACATGCCGGTTTTCAAGGTGTCGCCTGCTCCGAGGTCCCGGGTTCGATTCCCGGACGGGCCAATGTAGAAAAAATGTGTTTTTCTACATTTTCTCGGGTCTGGGTGTTTGTGGTACCTTCGTTGTGTCTGGTTTCCAAAATACGAATGCTTTAAATAGTTATTCAAATTGGGATCAGAACAATGTATGTGATGTTGTCCACATTTATTTATTATTATTTAAATGTCAAAGTTTGTTCGTTTGGAATAGATTTCTTAGAGCAATGGATAAATGGTCACTTTGCGAAGGTATAAAGTGTATAAAACTTTTGATGATTACCGTACTATGGTCACTAAAGGATAGACAATATTACCGTATTGCTTTTAATCGGGCATGACCTATTGATTTTAAATTACTTTTAACATTATAACAAATAAGTAAGTTGCTAAATGTTGTGGTCCCTTTTGCCGGTTGACTCAAACGCCTTTTTAACCTTTAACATTAATAAACAAACAATTCAATAATTTAGGAAATAAAAACTAGCTGAACCCAAGACACACTAGAAAATAAGCTACAAGAAGGTCATCAGAATGAAATGTTGATACTTCATATTACGGAAACTTCAGCAGGGGTCTAAAAAGGCTTCAAAGTTTACACAAGTTGAAATTTTTTTATCCAAGCAATAGTTAGAATTCCACCAAATGTAGTAAATTATTTAAAAGGTATCTATGTATTTTCAAATTTAAATAGACTAGATATATCTGTGGTGGAGTGGCCTACATACTGGTTTTCAAGGTGATATCTGAGATCCCGGGTTTGATTCCCGGAAGGGCTAATGTAAAAAAAAGTGCTTTTTACTTTTCTCGTCTTAGGGTGTTTTGGATTCTGATTTCCACAAAAAAAAAAGGGATATAAATGGTCACTAAATTTGGGATCACAGTAATGTTTGTGATGTTGTCCACATTATTTTGTTGCAATATGGAACTAAAACTTTTAGAAACATTTTAGAACTTTCGTCTCAAAAACCTATCAGCAATTTATACGATGTATTATCCAAACAATCTTCCATATTACATTTTCTTCTGCTTCAAATGAGAAAAGATTTGCCAAACATTTCTTAATATATCTCTAAGGTATTTATACATATTTGGGACCTTTTGTGCGCACTCACTCGTTATCGAGAACGCATGATAATAATTTCTCGTATATATCACAAAACGTTGTCAATTGCTTTATACATGGTTGGATCTGAATCAGCCCTCTCAACTCTAATGCTCGTATGTCAAGCGTGGAAATAAATGTAAGAATTATCTGAAAAACATAGGTTTTAGGTTAAGTTTGTAGGGTCCTAACCAACAAGGTCACATGTTATTGAAAGCAAACCTTTTTTAGTGTAATTTTTGACATTTTTTTGCAAATGTGTTTGCTGGGAATGTAACGTTCCTTAAAACACCTACAAACTCGTTAAACCACTTAATTTCTTACGTTTTTCGACTGATAATATAAGAAACTACCTGAATGTGTTCCTGCTTTACTCGTATTTTTCCTTTAAAAACTGCTCATTTTTTATGCAAAATGTAGCTTTTATTCTGACCTATTAATAGCTTACTATTTATTAATTAGTAAAATTTCATCCAGATACGTACCAGCCTTGAATACTTTAGTGATTCGGTAAAGAATCTTTAAATATGCAATAAGATTGAAGCGTAAAAAAAAATATTTGGTTTGGATATTACCTTACACCACGAATTTTTCTGTGTTAATAAATGGGAAAATATTTTGTTAAGAAAATAAAGTATAAAATACGGAATTAGTTGTATAAGAAGATAATCTAACTCAAGTCAGGGATATAAAATCTACTTGTGTTAAAGATGTGAGATCAACTTTGAAAATAAGAGAAATTGTTTTTATTTAATCGTCTTAGTTAGTAAAGATTATGTATAAATTAATCTTAGGGATGCTTCAGACAATTAAAATGCAACCACATATTATAGTGGTAGTACTTGGCGTAAATGTTTTTGGGAGTTCGCTTTATGGATATTGATATTTATAAGTCGATGATGTTCCATTAAACATTTCAAAATACATAAACACTTTGCCAACATGATATTTTGTGACAATTTATTTTAAAAACCTAAAATTCCTAATATGTCTGATAAATTTAGGTAAGAGCAGAGTTGGAATTGATACGAAAATATGTAATACAAAATATATTATTTTACAAACTTGACTCTATGACAATGTAATAACAAAAGCATATTCTTTCAAACTAAACGATACTGGCATCACAATTCTTATATTCAAATAAAAAGAACAATACCATTGTGGCCAGTGTTATACTCCAACAATATGTAATAATATCACATTTCACTATACCAGGTAAATTTTATCCTCGCTGTTTTTCCGGAAAACCGAAAAATAGGACGTCTACACCTAATAAAGGGATTGGCGGTGTAATAACATAAAATTTTATCTACTCCGAAAATGTAAACAAACAAAGCGAATCTATAAACATCGGTAAAGTAGCAGCGATTTGGGCACAATTGATTGAAATTGGACCAATTAATCGATTAGTTGGTAGAGATTGAGTACGCGTAATTTAGTACTAGCTCCGTAAGATATTTATCTGTTGTGCTTGTCACACTATTATGTACATCAGTGCGATTGGAGTTTTGCGCGGGAAACGAGAAAAGAAAGATGGACTTAGTTTCGTAATTTTATGAAATTATCCTAAGCGGCATTTATTGTGATAAAGTGGTGGCATTGTTATATAAAAATGTGTCAGTGAGTAGGATAAATCAAATAAAAGTGTGAAACAAGGAAAGGCACTCCTATTTGACTCTGATCCACGTTCTCTCGTAAAACTCCTGTAATCATTGCAGTGTATAAATCACCCATACATTTCAATGAGTTAGGTTAGGCTATTATATTTATGTAAGTATTTATGATATTGTTTAATATGTATTTTAAAATGACATTAATAACTAAAGATTAGGCAGTATGGACTCGTCCGAAGCCGTTAAATTTATATGAAAAAAAAAGCAATGCGATTCTAATTGTGCTAATTTCTTAACGGCTTAGGTTGCAGCTACTGTCACAGCAATGAATGCACGATTGGTATAATCTCTTTGAACGCTGATCGACACTAGCGCCACATGGTTGCTAAACAAAAAGCCGTGGCTGAGATATCCGTGATCACAGCTAAGAGTATGCAAGGGTAGCTTTAGTTTTAAATAGTGTTCGATGAAAAATTTTAAATAAATTGTTTTACAATCGTTATAACTATTTTGTTAGTGTAGTAGGTCAAGATGTTGGGACAGATGACGAAAATATTGTAAAATAGCTTTTGCCCGCGTCTATGCCCACGTGAACCACACGTTATATAGTGCGGATATCTCACCGGTATAACCGGTAACCTATGGTCAGCAGTGAGATACAAAATATTATGTCCAAAATATATGCCTATGTTCTTTCTAAGGGTAGTGTCTATCTTTGTGCTGCACCAAATTTCATTAAAAAAAGTTTCATTAATTTCTGCGTGAAATCATATCAAACAAACTTATAGTCATATTTTTAAAATTAGTAGGGATGTGAGGGTCGAGGAGAACAATGATGTAGCTATTCATTCGGCCAACAGTCATAACGACTTATACTTCGTTATTGTAAATCTTCAGTCCACGGCTGCACAACTGTATGCAATTTCTGGTGGTGAGATGGCGGAGAGAACTCGCTATTGCCTGTGGGTCTAGCACAAAGAACTATCGACTTCGAATCGTTTGCGTTTCGAAAGCAAACGACACAAAGTTCGTGCTTTGTTTTGTAGTTCTCGTTTTGACCACGCGAGCGCTGTTTAAGTTTTCATACTAAATATTTCGATGGCGATACGAACACGCAAACGATTCGAATTCGATAGTTTTTCGCGCTAGACCCACTGGCAATTTTAGGTGGTGAGATGGTGGAGAGAACTCGCTATTGCCTGTTCTTCTTAAGGCGTTTTTAGATGAGTACTAGCGGACCCCGCGAACTTCGTTTTGCCTCAAAATAATATTTGATTTTGACGTCTTAAATGTCATTGTCATCAAATATGGCGTGCTTGGAAAAAAGTATCAAGAAAAACATTTTGTAATTTTAAATTATCTTATTCCCGACGAAGAGAAATCTAAAAACACCAAAATCACAAAAATCGGTCCAGCCTTTCTCGACTTATAACTACACGACTAGTAGTGTAACTTACACGACTTTCTTTTATATATATCAATAAATAAATATTTAAGACATGCCTCACTGGGCCACACAGAGCCATCTAGTCCCAAATTAAGCTACTATTAAGTACCCTGTCGTATGAGGTACTAGACAACCGATAAACTTACTTTTATACTTTTTTTTTGTAAATACATACTTATAATACATAGAAAACACCCAGACCAGTACAAACAGACATGTTCATGCACACAAATATTTGTATTGTGCGGGGATCAAACCCGCTATATAGATATAGTACAGATAGATAGATAGCCTTGCCGACAAACTTACAAATAACATACTTTATTTGATATTTTAGCAATTAAAATATATTAAATATACTGTTATTACAAATAACAGTTACACATACCTGGTATTGTATCGAGTAGCATCCCTAGTTCTACCAGAGGATGGTTATTAACAACATTTTTACTAACTTTACTATGCGTCGCGTTTACACGCAAACTTGATGTTAATAGTTTCATTTTCACCCAAGTTAATGATATGGGGTCGTTGACGTTTTACATAAATTAAGATCATCCAGATATTTCGTAATAGATTTTTCATTTGTTTTATATCATAACAGCATAACTATAACATCATGACTTTAAAGAAAATGGCCCAGGGAAAAAAAAACCTATGAGTTCTTAATTGCTGCCAAGTAAAAAAAACTGATTTTACATCTCATCAATTATGAAATCAATTAAAGTTTGGTAAAACAATTCATCAACTTCAAAATTAAAGCGCTGGCATTATTTTCTTTTCATTATTTATTTTCTCCATCCATTTGCTAAAATTAATTTAATCGTCATCTTCATTCAATATGCGCAACCTGCAAAAATCAAGTTATATCACAACCATTTTGGGTTTTTTGTTTTCTATAGTAATATGTAGTGTTTATATTAATAAAAATTTATACTTTTTGCCTATGTTCTTCAAATACGGTAAAAAAAAACTTTTAACCTTAATCGCCTTTTCTTTATTTTGTTATATTGACTAACATATTTATTAATCATAATTTTTGTTTATAATTAACATAGCCAGGAAATACTTTTACCCCGGCATTATAAGGTAATTCTGGTACTGGCACATTAAAAAAAAATCTACTCCTTCTGTCCCTACAGGGGCCTAATTCGCGTAACCGAATCGCAGTTCGATCGTGGTTGAATTGGACGATTTTGACATTTAGCCCATACTAGAACTGTCGTTCAATTACGACTGTGATACGATTTGGTTACGTGAATTAGGGGACAAGTGTCATAAGAGGCGACTAAAGGAGTATCGCCAAAAGAGGCAGCAACGTTTTGTCTACACCACTGTACAAACTGCGATTACCAACCCAAGCTATGCCACGCGTGGCAATTATGGCAAAAAACGCCTTTTGGAAAGGAATGTGTCCAGTAGTGCACTGATACGATCTACCTTGCATCTACATGTACCCTGCTTTTTTGTATAAATAAAAACAATTATTAACAAAGAATCTCGATCGAAACAACCTGTTGATTCCACATAAGCATACTCTCCTATCTTTTCAAAACCGATGAGGTTTCAATACGATTTTGCATAATGAAATTAAAAAAAATTAAACATACAATTAACAAAAGAACGAGAGTCAAGATCCAGCATGCATAAACACACACATTACATTGGGGAAAATCGTTGAAAAAAAATTACTTTCAAGTAGTGGCCATCTTAAAATAGTGAGTGGAAAGCTACACGGCAACTCATCACGCGATCCAAATGCCTATCGTAGTAATTATCGATCTATTATGTATGTAGCGAGAATAAACATGAGGTAAGATGGATAAAAAATCTGACAATGGCGTCTTGGGCAACCCGTAGTGTGGAGTTCCGTAGTTAATAAGATGCAAATTTTGTTACAGGTAGGTAGGTAGGTATCAGAATTTCATGTCATCCGTAAATTTATAGGTACTAACATCTTCATATTTAAATATGTTAGAAATTTTTCCACTATAAATACGTTTTATAAGGTTGACTGCTCTTGCTCTGAAACCCTACTGAGCTCTGATAGATTCTTGTTGCCTCCGTTGAGTATATTTCTGCCTTTTTTACATATACGTACTTAAAAACATAAAAAAAAAAAAAAAACCACATGGATCCCCGACTCAATGGTGTGGACAGATCCACAACTATACATGCTAAATCACAGCTTTCTAGTACTAATAATATCTGAAATTAACGGCAGATGGACTGACAAACAGATGCACATAGCGGAACTATGAAGGTTCCTTATCTTGACTACGGGACCCTAAAAAAGATAGGCCTGCGAGCACTTGTCAGAGTTTGGAGGGTTCTTTACTACTCGTAATAAAAAGGTCTGCAAGCGAAATGAAATAAAAAATGGGCTAAACCGTTTCTATTTCTTCAAAATGGTTTGCTGTCGAAGAAGACAAGAACTAGTGTTTTTAGACTGAGAATATTCCTAAACAGTTATAAAACATAATTTCCATGCAAAACAGTTAAGCCAATGGTGGAAAGCCGGCGATAGGTGCTGTCTCTAAGGCTGGTGTTAGAGTGACACTGACCGTCGGTACGGATTACTCCATACCAACCAATATGTATTATCTTCAAGAAGCGCTTTAGAGTGAAGCTGATTTGAAGGTAATACGTCATATTGGTCGTTAAGGAGCAATCTAATACTAGCAGCGAGAAGAAAGTAGGTGTCTGTATTTGGCTGGCAGTACGCACATGATCGTCCCTTATGACAACCATATAAAGAAAGAAGGTGATAGTTTCTGTCTCTAAGTGGCAGTACTCCTTTGATCCACCTCATCAGTCAGCGATCGCAGTTTAGGTGATTGTGAAGAGAAGACAGTAGGTGCCTGTATCTGGCTGGCAGTACTACTTAAGACACCCATATAAAAAAGTGGACAACATCACATAATTGTTCAGATCCCAAATTGAGAAACTGTTTAGAGAACTCGTATTGTAGTAATCAGAAACAATGAAGACACCACAAACACCCAGACCCTAGAAAATAGAAGAACACTTTTTTTACTTTATTGACCCATCCTGGAATCGAACCTCAGAGCGGGCAACATCTCGAAAACCGGTGTGTACGCCACTCTGCCATGGAGGTCGTCAAACCCACAAAGCGGGTAGATAGTACCTACCCGCTTTGTTGTACTACTACGCCGCTACATCTGTGCGCAGTGCTTACCCGAGCGATACGTGAGAAAGCTCCGCTACCCGCCGCTTGCGCTGCGCCCGTGGCAAGAACCAATTTACTCGCTAAGACACCGCTTGTACGTACAGTTCTCATTGTAAATAAGTTCACGAGAGGATTGGGTGTTCTGGGGTAAATTGACTGATCTCTCAAACTGTTTAATATATTGTTAATTATTTCAATTACTTAAATTAATCGTGTTTTCATAAACAATCAATGAAATTACTAGTAAACACAAAAAAAAATGTGGCATCATACCATGAGCGCTTTTTGCTTTGGAGGGCACGTTAAGCCCCCGCTGTTGTCACGAGATAACACTCGTTAAGCCTTGCTGGAGGCCTTAGGGCGACTTGCAGTCCACCAACACGCACTAGGCCAGCGCGGTGGAACTAAGGCCTTAACCCCTCTCAATAAAAAGGAGAGAGACCCATAATCAACAGTGAGCGAAATGGTTGTTACTTTATTTTAAAAAATATAAAATTAAATACTTGAAAAAACAATTAACTTCTTGAGGTGAAACTCAAATCCACAATTTAGACCAACTAAATGGAAAGTTGTGCGTTCAAGTCTCAAATTAGGCAGACATAGTTTTTATTTATTTAATATTCGGAAGACTAACAGATATTATTTCTTATCGTTATTTTTTAAAGTTGTTTTTATTTATTTTGTTCCCAGTATCCCAGTAGATTCTTCCTGTAATGATAGTTGTGAGATTTTCACGGTTCGTCTCGGAACGAACCCTAAAATCCACTGAAACGTCGAATTTTTGTCGCCAAGCGCGTTATTCTGCCCATTTTTTGTCGAGTAAAGTCGCAGGTAGTGATGTGATACTTGATTTATAACAAAAAATAGGAAGACGGTTGATAACAGTATTTCGTTGATTATTTATGTTATGACAACACCTTCCGCTAGAAAAATGATTGAAGTTTGGTTTCATTTCAGTGTAGTCTAGTCATCCCTAAAACATACGAACTGTTAGTATACATATTTAGTCATATGTACAAAATAGTCCCTTCTATCCAAGTTTAAATATAAGCGGGTGATGCCATGCGTCTTAATTATCGTAATGCAAATTAGATTTTGAGTACCTACATCACTTGGATGCCCCGTTGGTCTAGCGGTTCAAATACCGGGCCTAGACCTCGGGGTCCCTGGTTCGATCCCCGGGTCGGGCAACAAAAGTTTCGAATTTACGAACATTACTCAGGTTTGTGATCACCAACCCGCATTTGGCAAGCGTGGTGATTATGCCAGTATCCATCATTGCTGTGGTAACTTGAATTCAATGATGGAGGCCTTTTCCCTGCAGTGGGATGGTTATAGGCTGTTACTTTACTTTACTTTTTACATGTAGTAACAGCCTACAAATCATCCCACTGCAGGGAAAAGGCCTCCATCATTGAATTCAAGTTACCACAGCAATGATGGGTGTACTGGCATAATCACCACGCTTGCCAAATGCGGGTTGGTGATCACAAACCTGAGCAATGTTCGTAAATTCGAAACTTTTTTTTTGTTGCCCGACCCGGGATTCGAACCTGGGACCCCGAGATCTTGGCCCGGTGTTTAAACCACTAGACCAACTGGGCGTTACTACAGACTTACAGATAAATGCAACTTAAGTATAATAAGAGCATCAAATGTTCCGAGTTTGCTCATTTGGAGAAGTCGCTGACACTGATTTTGTATGTATTTAGTTTTTTTTTTTTACTTTTACATCAAGAACTGTAGTGTATTTCTGGTTTTTGTTTACTAGAAATGACTTTTTCATGACCTTCAAACTTTTTTATAGCTTACATAACATATCGTAAAAAGAGCTCATTTATGAAGTAAAAAATGTACTTGTAGGTCAAATTTTCACCCGAAAATACTTTTCGGAACATAGGTTTCAATTTTTACGGTCCTAAGCCTGTGAAGGTATAAAGGGAAAATCAGCAACTAATGAATCACATTCTATGCGAATCGCGTGTTGTGAGATGGCCGTGTCAAAAATTTTAGATTTTGTGTGGACATTTTCTAAGTGCTTTATCGTGATATTTTTGTTCTGGTCTATACTTAAAGAAAAAATACGTCATTTGGGTTTTGTCTCGAAGACTGTTGTATTAAATTTTGGAAGGTGGTTAAAATTTAATCCTGTATGCTAGATTTCAAACTCTACACTTTATAAATGAGTAAGAAAAGTAATTTTTTAACATTTTCAGAAATCATACATAGACATTACATTAAATTATGCTTTCAAGTTATAAAACCTCATAGAACAATCTTGTTAGTCTACTAAAAAAAAAAAACTTTTCCAATTCAATAAATAAATAAATAAATATTTAAGACATGCCTCACTGGGCCACACTGAGCCATCTAGTCCCAAATTAAGGTACTATTAAGCACCCTGTCGTATGGGGTACTAGACAACCGATAAACTTACTTATATACTTTTTTTTTTGTAAATACATACTTATAATACATAGAAAACACCCAGACCAGTACAAACAGACATGTTCATGCACACAAATATTTGTACTGCGCGGGGATCGAACCCGCGACCCATGGCTCAGAAGCAGCGTTAACTACCGCTGATCCAAATGGTCGTCAGATTGAATTGCATTTTTTTAATAATACTATTACTAATACTTGAATGTGTTTTACTATGGTTCGAGATGTTTAATGGATGTGTACCTACCTAATTAAAGTTAAACTTTGTTAATAAAACTTTTGCAATAGCGACTATAATATTTAGTTGTAACGAAAGTAAGCATAAAAAAAAGTAAGACACATACTGGCATGAAAAATTTATACGAAATAATTCTTCATAAATTCTTGTTTCGTGCCTCTAGGAGAACATTCGATTCAATACGATTTCATTGCTATTGCAAAGGTTAAGGTGCTACTAGACTACGAAATCAGCTATATCCGAATATTCCTAACCCTATCGTAAAGTACGAATATAAATTTTGTAACTGAATCCGGGTTAGGGTCTGGGCTACGCTATACATAATAAACAGGGTTAAAGTACCTACCTTTTTAGTATTAATCATCTAAGCACTACATTATGGCTCACTCAATTTTTTTAAACGTCGAGAACTAAATTAACTAACAAACTAATATGAGAAGAACACATTTGAATTTATTAATCAATATTATTCTCGTATTGTGGAAATCAAAAGCAACGAAGGTACCACAAATATTAACCCGTCCGGGAATCGAACCCGGGACCTCGGAGCAAGCGACACCTTGAAAGCCGGTGCGTACGCCATTCCGTCACAGAGGTCATCAAGCGATAAGAAACATATAATTAATATTAAGGTTCGAACAAATTTCTCAAAGAAAGAGAATGGTGAATATTGTTTTTCGAACCATTGTTACTTTGATTTTAGTGTAGACTTTGCATATAAAAGCTGATTTTAATATTTGTCTGAGAGATAACGACTGTTCACTGAATCGTATAGGAATACGTCGAACTGGTCTCATCGCATGCCGAAGATGCATGTCGCTAACATATTGGAAAACCACTCAATTTTACAAATGGCTAGACTCTTTTTTGATTTTTTATATTTCTGTCAATACTTAATGTATTATATACTTACGGATATAATTGTAGCAAATAAATTTACCAAAATAAATAGTATCATATTGGCCTTGAAAACAAATTGTTATTTTGGGCAGGAAATGAAGTCTCAACCTTTAGCTAACCAAGCTTTTTTTCAAACGAGCTACAGCTGTTTTTATTGCCACTCAAATGTTGCATGTTTCCAAGCGCATAAATCAAATAGCAGTAGGTGATAAAAAAAAAATGTTGCAAACAAACAAAAGTCATTCTAGCTGAAATGCTAAATGGCAGATTTCCCACTCATACCACAACACAGATACCGTAAGATAACGCTCGAGGATAGCCCAGTCACTTAACCGTAACATGTGGCAGTTAAACTGCAAAACTTTCAAACGACGAGTTATAGTTGCGATAAAAGTAAAATTGCGTAATGCACAAATCACGTTTTGTTTTGAAACAAAATAGGATTTTATAGAGTTTTAAAATGTAATGGTGTATTTGTTCGTAAATGACAAAACAGAGGTAACTTTTTGGCCGACTAAAAATAATATAATGTACTTAATTTAAAATTTAACTTTAAGACACAATATTTTTTTTTATTTGTAACTGAATTTTTCAATAATTATGAATATGTTAATTAAAATTAGTGATTTGTCTGTATTTATTCAATTGATTGTTATAAGTAGTATTATTATTATGGAATTTAATTGTAACTTTATTGGCTCTGTCTGAAATAAAATGATTTTATTTAATTATTTATTGAAAAGGGATATTAGATTTGGTCTCAGTTTTATATGAGCTCCTCGTTACTCTAGTCTGGTGTAAGTACTGGGCCACGATCTCAGGGTCCTGGGTTCTATCCCCGGGTCGGGTAAAATGAGTTTTTTAAAGGGAAATGTTCATATTTGGCCTAGCGTGAACATATCTCTAACAAAAAAAAAATGATTTAACATTGGTTATAAAATAATTATTGAATTATTTTATACTTAAACAGACATTCCTTCTTATTATTTTAGTGTCAATCATCCTCAAAGAAAATCAATTATTTATAATAAACAAGTTGACTATCCCAGCATCCGGTTTGTAATTCAAGCTTTAGTACTGCCAAAACATAGTTTACCAACAGTTCATTTCATAAAATCGATTCAAATCGATATGTATGTCCCGCGCGAATGAAAAGTATTACTCAATGTTTATTCGTTCTAATGATAAAAAATATGGTGTATTTAGTGTGGCCATCTAACTAACATTAAAGTGTTTATAAACTACTTGTAGTATTTTAATAAAAAATATTGAAAATAAGATGTTGCGCTCGATTCTTTATCCATCATTCTCTATTTTGTGAATATGTGTGAGGACAGCACGAAGCAAAAAAAAAAAGGTAAATCTCAATCTCATCGCTTTATATTTTTATATCGTGAGTGTTGTGTTTGTAAATTCTGTATCGAAGATTTCGTTTTCTCAGTACGGACTCTGATATTTCTACTTCCCATGACTCTGACGCACTTTCAGATATTGAACTCGCATCTTATAAACAAACTTCGCTAAAACGTTGACCGAGGCTCACCTTTGTTGTTGTAAGTAACTAACTTTAGTACGTGTTAAAAAAACAGTTTTTATGGATTCTGATACAAAATTAAGATTCTATTTTATATCTTATTATTATAAACTAACAATACAACTAACACAAAAACTCTGAATCGCTTGTCCACGCTAATATAGGCCAAAGTCACTATGGTAAGTGAGCAATGCCCTTTCGAAAATTGCTTGGGTTTGTGATCATCAATCCGTATTTAGCAAGCGTGGAAATATGCCTGTACCCATCATTGCTGTGATGGAAAACTTGAAATGAATGATGGAGCCTTTTGCTCTGCAGTCACTATTTAGTATTATTCATGCTGTGTATACTGATTGTAATTGTCTGAAAAATAAATAAATAAATAGTAGGATTATTATAGGCTGTTACTTCGTATCTAAATTCTAAAGAAACAATATCCATTTGCAATAAAAATAACTTTCATTAGGTAAGAGAATACATTCCAAAATTTTATTTAAATGTATCGAAACCGTGGATATAAATTCAAATAAATAATTCATTTCGGTTTCTACTTAACCATTTTCGTTCTGTTCATCAGTCTGTATTCCATGTAGTACTCTTTGTACCTCCGTGATTGTGGCAGAACTACATACTGCTTTGCAAATTGATGAGCAGGTACATAAAACCTGCTCACCAATTTACCTGCTACCATAGAACTATGGTTTCAAGTAGCTGCCCTCACAGGAAAAGAAAGAAGATGGTACTTTTAGACGTTGAATACTCATCCGGATCGGTCAGTGCCTCACTTCAGAACATCCCTTGGAATCCCTGGTTAGGTCCTGAGCCTTCTTGTGGCTACTAAGCTCCCGGATGGAAGTCCATGTCAGTTCCCAAGAACAACCCAACGTTGAAAACCCAAAAGTCGATATACTTCACGAGTCGTTCCATACAAATATTATGTTCATCATCAGGAACAGAACCTCAAGTTAAATGTTGATAACGAATAACAATCTAATCCAGATAGAATTAGAAGAATATGAAAAATAGAAATTCAAATGAAATATAAAAAATAAGTATGAATATAAAAACCCATCTGAAAAGAAATTTATCAAATTAGTAACCTATCTTTTGATACAAAACATGAGGTATGGAAACAACAACGATTTTACAACCACGCCATACGAGAAAATTGTTAACCGGTGAAAAATAAATCAATATTTTACCTCATGTTGCTTTGCTATAAGACTCTCAAATATAAGTTGTATTAGATGCCCTTGACATCTTTGGATTGTTATTAACAACCACTATAAAAATATATCCGCCATTTGGGTCGGCGATCCCAGGTCAAGTGTCCCAAAGAAAACCTAATCCTTCCTGTTATGACGTTCCGTTACGCATTTCGATTCACTAAAGTAATCGATCATACAAATGACACTTAAATGGATGGAATCTTAATAAATTAAGAAATAGCCCTTATTTCCTTTATTAGAAACGAACCAGAAAGAAAATTATTAAATTAAATAGATATTCCAAACTTGAAATTGGGAAAAAAGGAACAATATGACCTAAATCACAATACGGCGCCGTAGCGACGAAACCAAGAACCATCAATAGATGTCGCTAGGCGTTCGAAAAACCCAATCAATTACAATGTTATTAAAGCTGCAAAAAAATAGCTTGCGTAGAATTTGCGTCCTTACAAATAAAGAAAAAAAAAACCAACAATGTAACAACAATTCGGCCTCCTATTAATTAGTATTCAGGAACTATCTTAAAAAAACAACCACCAGGACTGATGTAAACAAACTAAATCTCAGCTGTCCGGGCAAGAGTAATTTCCCTACTCTATCATACAAATCATCTATCATGCTTCAGCTTTCAAAATGTAAGCATCAGTTTCTATTCACTGCCTGCCACCTCCTGACATAAAATCCCCTTTTTTTCACTTTTCCTGAAGCCTTTTTTCACGTTTCTTTTGTCAGTACGAAATTATTTCATTTCTATCATCACCATTATTACAAGCCTTTATTAGTCCACTGCTAAACACAGACCTCTCCAAAAAAACGATTTTGCCATAATCGCCAACCTTAGGGGTGGTGGGATCTACCTCCTAGTGGTCCACCCTGGGCAACAGCATCTTTGGTTTTCTAACCAATGATGACGGCTAACAGATCCCTCTGCGGTGGTAGGCTTCGTAAGAGGCCGCCTGGATGCTACCACCCTCCAGCCGGAGTCCAGCGCCAAACAGTTTTTCTGTGTTCCGCTGGTGTGTGGGAGAACCAGTACCTCTGGGTAAGCTCGCTCCATCTTAGGCTTCTTCTTAACCGTACAGTGAAGTATGAAGTCAAGAGCAAGACCATTATTTATAAAAAAAAACCTTGGCAGGAGGATTGGAGATCGCAGTTTCGTCAATGGTGGAACGAAGAGACTCCATCAGTCGCCTTTTATGATATCCATAGAAAGAAAAGTGTTTTTATTGTGCCGCCGCACGTTTCAAATTTCAGTTATATTTCTTATTTATCTAAACACGAGAGTCTTTTAGCTCTATTCCAAATCAAGCAACCAATGTTTCTGTCAAAATCAATCCACTGCGGCAAAAGACGTAATCAACGACTTCATGTGTATACCAAAGAACGCCTATCTTCTAGACCCAAACCGATTTTAGAAAAGTCGTTTTCTAAATTAAACGGGTAGGGAATCGGACTCAAGACTAAGGAGTCCCGACAACACTAATAGTGTTATCAAACTAAGGGTTTCAAGGTAAAAAAATATATATGTGTGCGCTATTCTACAAGTCCGTGTGTCCTCAAGAGGGTCCATAAAAGCTTTCCCGACTGGTACATTGTCCGGGCCGTATTGTCCGCTATTCAGCCTCACAATACTCCGCCATCATTATGCGTATTTATACTGGGTCTACTCTAATAATATAGTCTTCATCATTTTTTTTTTGCGTCTTTAATAAACTTCTTAAATTTTTGACCTGCTATCTTACCTACTATGAATGTTAGATTATACGTTAACAGCACAAAAATTACAAATAATATTTAGACATTAAGGAAGTTAATCTACTAATTTTCAATTGGTGCATAAAAGAATTCGGTGATTTTTTCGATATGGTCTTAAATATCGTGCTTTTCGTTCATCATCATCATCAAAGGCCTAAATCAGTCGAGCAGTTAACACAGGTCTTTCCAAAATCTCTTATCGTGCGACTGCAGTTTTTGTGTTGACGAATTTAAGTTTAATTGAAGCTTTTTTATGCTGTAAGTCAACAGAATTTTATGAATGTTTAAGCTATGTGCCTAAAAAGAGGAGACTTTTTCATTTCAGTGATTGACCGTTCAGAATATCATTAGTAGTGATACTATAGTATTTAAGATTGATTTAAGAGTCAACTTTTTAAAAGTTTAAGTTACTATTGAGTTCATAGTTTTCTTAACTTTTTCAAATGACTCCATCAGCTAATATTTCATTGCACTCCATGATATTGGTGATGATAGTATAAAAACTACAATTGTAAACTCACTGTCAAGTTTTATATAAACCAATTATTAAAATTTATTGGAACAACACAATTAACACTTTTATTTAAAAAAAAATTTCACTTTTAAAGCAATTAACGTAGTGTAGCCCAAGCGAAGTGCCTTTTATTAAATGAAAACATCGTTCGTGTGGAAAAATTGCGTTGTCTTCATAAAGAGGGTAGCTCGTAGGGGTTTCATACTTGATATCGAACGTCGATGTAACTATTGTCTAGATATCGACAACAATGCATCAACGGGTCGCTACATCTACGGTACTCCATATTAACAGACATGGAATCAATCGGTCGTTTTATCAGTGTCATGACATCGTGTACTCGACTTCGAAAGTCATGGAATCAATCGGTTGTTTTATCAGTACCTACCTATCATGCAATCGAAAGTCGTGGTGGGTAACAACGAACTTCTCAGGGTAGATCAATAGTAATTATTTTACTACAAAATTTTGTAGATAAAGGTAAATAATTAAGAATAACAAAATTTAATCAAACAATTTTATATTTAAGTAACCAGATAAGTATAAAGTGGATCAATATCCACCCTGAGAAGTTCATTGTTACCCACCACGACTTTCGATTGCATGATAGGTAGGTACTGATAAAACAACCGATTGATTCCATGTCTGTTAATATGGAGTACGGTAGATGTAGCGACCCGTTGATGCATTGTTGTCGATATCTAGACAATAGTTACATCGACGTTCGATATCAAGTATGAAACCCAGCTCGTCGTTTTATTTAGCTTAACGTTTTGCTGTTTTCAAGTTTGAGAACACTTTAGTATTATCTTATCTGTGGCTATACTTATTGTTCATTGCTACGTTGATAAACACACAATTTATTTAAACTTTAACAAAGACTAAACGCTTTATTAAGTGTCTAGATTTTTGCGTAAAAAGTTTAATATTTTAGTGTTATTTTATGTAATGTTTTGATGTAGGTAGTATCTATTTTCTTTATAGTCTAAGATCCCACCATACAACGACCTTCAACGAGCTGTTTATTGGATGAAAAGTATTTTATATACAATTAAATATGCCAAAAAATATATTGCAAATGGGTTGCCTAAAAAATTTCAGTCCAGAGTAGAGTTTTTAAAATTTGACAACCGAATTTCATGACCTTTTTTTTTGCATTCAACCGTATACCATCGTGTTCATAAATGAATAATATTTATTTGTATTTAACTTTATTTAATTAACCAGACCGGTGTAAGTTACTAGTTCGATTTACCTGTTTATATCTGCCTACTCAAGAGTTGTGACGGGAAAAAAATAGTCAACCTAACGTTTGCATATTCTTTGGGCTTCATATTTTCGATTGGTATGAAATTTGTCTATTAACCAAATCAGTAAAAAAAATTAAATTAACATTAAAAAAAATTGTTAATTAATCATACTCTGGACTGAATTTTTTTAGTCAACCCATTTGCAATATATTTATTGGCATATTTAATTTTATATAAAATACATTTCATTCAATAACCAGCTCGGTGAAGGTCGTTGTATGGTGGGATCTTAGACTATTAAGTAAGGTAATATAAAATAAGGCTTAAGACAAACAAACGCCTAACATATGCAACATAGCAAAGCTCTTTTAGTGTGCATTTAGTATCTTGAAAATCTTAGATAAAATCAAAACATACAGTAGATGGCATTTACTGTGTGTTCTACTAGATGCTGTAAATAAATAAATGTCAAAATTTGGACAATAACACATACTTTGTTCTGACCCCAAAGTAAGCAACAATTTCATCATCATCATCTCATAAAACTTATCACTGAACCGGGATTTACAATGCAATGTTATAATTTATAGGTAAAATCGTATTTACCTTCCTTACGTTTCGATCCGATTGCACGATGTATTATGAAAAACGTTGCTTCTATGTAATAAATTAAAAGTTAATTTTCTACAAATTCCGAAAAAATCACCTAAAAGTAACCTTTTCATTAGTGTCACCTAAAAGTAACCAATGCTGTTAAAAAATCACCTATACGGTCATAAAAGTAACCTTCTGGCAACACTGGTTAGGGGTGTGGTTCTGACCATAGATTATCTGTCGTTATCGTTTGCGTTCGGATACTTCGAATACGCGAGCAAAACCGATAGCAACAATTCTAATAATAGATATTAGTTTATAATATGTACGTATTTTATATTATATCACCAATTTTAACATACCTTATTCATATACACATACATACTAATAGTTTTTATTTATTTACTCTCTTTCTTTTCCTTTACACTCTTACGTCTATTTATTTACGTAATAACGTTATTTATTATTATTTTTATTTTTTTATTTACATGCTAACGTTATTAATGCACTATCAATGTTCTCTTTTTTTTCCTTTTCCTTTTTTTTTCACAATATGCGTATGTCGTGTCACTCTTATGGGTCCCACTAGAATACCAGCGCTTCAGCGGCCCTTGGTTCGTTGCAGCACATGCTGAGGCCTGATTGGCCATATTACTTGTTAATTTGTTTTTCTGTTTTTTGTTTTGTGTCTTTTGTTTTACTGTTTACCTGTAATTTCGTCTATTTCTATTGTAATGTGCTTGTAGCCAATTAAATGTTTCTTTCTTTCTTTCTAATCATGGTCGCGGGCAGACTGAATAAATATTATAAGTTATACATAACATACATAACATTGCATTTAAATCCCGGTTCAGTGATAGGTTTTATGTGTAAGAATGCATCAAGAAGAAAGTTTAAAAACCTGTATCATCAATTCAGCCAAACGACGCTTACTGCTGAACTTCGGCCTCCCCGAAGGATCTCTACAACGACCGGTCTTACGCCACCCGCATCCAACGGCTTCCCGCGACGATCACATCGTCTGACCAGGTGGTCATCAGGTGATGGGCGGCCTACCCATCGTCGTCCAGTGCGCGCTCGCCATTCCAGAACCTTTCCACTCCATCGGCTTCGGTTCTATTTAAGTACTATGTATCCCGCCCACTGGCATTTTATTGTCTCAATTCTTCGAGCAATGTCGGTTATATTAGTTCTTCTACGGATTTCCTTATTTGAACAACTATTTAAACAATGTACAGGCAACAGCTCACGTCAACCTACCACTAAACGTCAAATTTTCTCAATTGATATTGATCTCTACATGTTGAACTTAAAGTTGAATTCTCAATTGATATTGATCTCTACTTGTTGAACTTAAAGTTGAAAATCAATTCAATGACCTTTAACTTCTTGGGTAGGTTGACCTGCCATTGTCTGTGCCTTAAGATAAATTTTCTTAATTTATTATAGCACTTGATAAATAGAAATCACATACAACAAATTTACTAAACACCCAGCAACACAATATTGAAAAACAGTATTTTTCTACATTGACCAGTCGGTGAAGCAAACCCGGGACCTCGGGCAAGTCACCTAGAACCCGATGTGAACACCACTACCGGGTGACGTCAATAATAAATCATATACTCACGGGTTTATTTACCTTATAAACCAGTTTCAGTAAAAATAACGTGCGGTAAATGTATTTCAACTATTTAGTACTTAAGGTAAGACGTTCTTTGAAAGTCAATCAAAGGAAAAGTCGAAAGTTTACCTGAAGTCTATCAAGTTATTTAACAAAACGTGATGTTTATTTGGTTTAATAATAACTTATTAACTTTACTTACTACATCAGCGACGTCAGAGATTATTAAAATTCATTTCGAGCTTACCGTGCCGGCTTAAATTAGAACAGCACCACCCTGTTTCGCTCTGTGTGATGGTAAGCGATGACTCCAGAATAGGAAGTGAAAAGAGAAAATAAAAGATGCGATTAGCCACTTGCTCTTCCGCCATTCGTGAAATATGCCCGCACCACCGAAGCTGTCTCCGCATAAGGTAGGCTTCATCATCAATGTGGTAACCAACTTTAGCCCTTCGCAGCACTTCAGTACTTCGCACACGGTCGGGCCACCTGTGGCCAGCTGTAGAATATGAAATAACCTATGCCCATAACTTAAGATCTAATCTATCTTTGGTCAAAATTTCATCAAAATTGATTCTTTAATTGAGGCGTAAAATCGTAACAGACAGACATACACCTGTCGCTTTATTTGTTACGCTTAGACAAAGGTGCTTTTGCATGTAAAATATTAGTAACGAAGTAAGGATAACTCATGATGTTCATAGGTCAGTTTTCTAATACATTATGTAAGTTTTTGTTGTTAGTCCTAGTTTAAAATTTTAAGCAGCTCAAGCCTCATGATTTCCCTAGTCAGAGATGTTTTGTTTAACCGGTGGTTCGTACAGCAGTAAAAATGTTTATAAAAGGACTGCGTCATGCCGCTCCTACAAAACTTTTACAAAGCTGAAAGTTGGTATTTAGTTTTTTGCTTAATGGCCTGAAATAAATGTTAGGCACAAGCTTAATTGTTTTTTTGCTCCTTCTGTTTTTACTTTGAATGACAGTCAATAGTATAAATAGATAAAAGGTTTTCAGTAACGCTTGCAGAATGAAATAGCAATTTAAACTTTTTGTAAATACTTTATTTATACAATTTTATGGGGTGATGGTTTGTTTATTGTTAAATAAGACATAACGGTACGAATGGCAATAAATATAGATTTAGATTTAACTTGCAATAGTTTTATTTATTTATTTAATAGTCGGAAAAGACAAACAGCTAATGTAACATAAACATTAAATAAGTTATTGTCGACCTCCGTGGCGGAGTGGCGTACACACCGGTTTTCAAGGTGTCGCCTGCTCCAAGGTCCCGGGTTCGATTCCCGGACAGGTCAATGTAGAAAGAATGTGTTTTTCTACCTATCTCGGATCTGGGTGTTTGTGGTACCTTCGTTGTTTCTGGTTTTCAAAATTCGAATGCTTTAAATAGTTATTCAAATTGGGATCCGAACAATGTATGTGATGTTGTCCACATTTTATTAAAATAAAAATATATATATCAGAGAGCCATTAGCAGGTCCTCGCAATTAACTGACACCAAAAATATATTTAGCAGCAACAAGCATTGATTGAAAACGGTCTTAGTCACAAGTTATCATAGCTTAAGGAAGTAGGACTCTAATATTTGTTATTGTATATTGGTCTGCTTTGTTACATAACATCCATTTTGTTGATTGCTGAACTTTGGATAGGTATAACGCATTTTGTATTTTCATGAGACTGATAAAGCCCGGATATTTTTGGATTAATCCATCCTTTGTCCAACGAGTAATAACACGTAAATAAGTCTTTATATTTGGAAATAGAATGAAAATATTTTGATCAGGATAACCTTTTATGAAATACTCGTTATTTGCATAATGATAAAAGCTATGAACTTTGCTTTTACGCAACATTTAACATATTTAAGAGGAAACACTGCGGGCGAGAAAATTGAAAAATAGGTATTTGTAAAATCTATTGCTATCGCGCAGTGCCAAACGCGTTCACCGCAGAGTGTGATAGAGACAACTGATTCTTGGACCGAAAATACCTACTAAAAGCACACCAAATCAACGCTTCATAGTCCCCCGATTACTTTTCCAAAACTAGACCGATTTAAATACTTTTTTCATTAAAAATTAAAGAAAGGCTTTGTATGTTTTCTTTTTTTTCTAAAATAGCCAAATTTGTTTTCCGGATGTTTCAACACAGCGGAAAACTGGCGACTTTTTTCAATTTTTGAGGGCTCATATCTTTTTTATTAATTAATTTATAAAAAACAGAAAACATAGAAACATGCTAATAGTGGCCATAGATTTTTGCAATAAAAATTATTGCTCTACTGGCATTATCCAGGGAGGAAACATCGGACTACGTTTGTATGGAAAAACGGCCCTTGTGTTTCCTCTTAGGCTTAAAGCAAATATGATTAAAATGCAAACAGGTAAATGGGATAGAAAATGAGAATAATCTTTTGGTACAAATTAATGCCATTGAGGACCAGTCTTAAAATTTCTTACTATCCCAATAGATTTTAACTTGTCCTATAAAGGAAAAGGTCAATGTAGATATACACAGACTACAAAAAATAGCGTTTAGAAAAAAAATATGCCCAAAAAGCAGGAAATCAACCACTTAAACTCAAGTGAATTATTAAAGAAGTACCAAGAAGAATGCAATTATAATATTTCTAATCGCAAAAAAGGAGGTTCTTTGGCCAGAGCAAATTTTTTATTCTGGTAATAAATTATTAACGCCTGGGTAGAATGTCGCGCGCGAGCGATGAGTCTTTTCTGCCGAGTGTAGCAATCATGGCAAAGTCGTCTTTTTAGAGAAGTATCTAAATATCAAGGAAGTGATTTAGACTATGGCATAATCAAAAATAAGTTTTGTTAAGGTTGGTCACTGTTGTACTTGAAAAAAAAAGACGTGTGGCACTCGGAGACTGCCGCGGTAAAGATATTGCATATCATTTTTTATCAACTTATGCAATTATAAAACTAGAAAGTATCACCGCTGTGCCGGTCGGAGTGGAGGGGGGTGTTAGGTTATTTTCGTTACGGAATTTCTGGATTCGGTCTCCACGTTCAAGGCCCGCTATAGAAGCTATGCAATAGCTTAAAAAAATTACTTTAGGCTCAAGGCTACCTAATTTGATTGTTCTTAAAATTTAATGTTACAAATGACATAACTGTAATTTATAAAAAATATATTAATTATTGTTGTTGACGTGTCTCTTTATGTGTTTGACTAATTTATGTAACTCACCCTATGTAATCTATACTAATATTGTAAAGCTGAAGAGTTTGTTTGTTTGAACGCGCTAATCTCAGGAAGTACTGGTTCGATTTGAAAAATTATTTTTGTGTTGGATAGTCCATTTATTGAGGAAGGCTTTAAGCATCATGCTGCGACCAATAGAAGCGAAACATTAGTGAAAAATCGCGCCTATAATAATAGAAATTGACGCAGACGAAGTCGCGGGCAACAGCTAGTGTACCATAATTATGATTTAATAAATTAAGTATGAACATTTAACTATAGTAATCATCGAAGATCGTCACAAATTGACTCCTAAATTGGTGCTTATTTTATTGTATTGACTTATTACGAAAGAAAGTTTCTATCATTTGAAACTTTCACACCTCAGTAGCCGATTCTGATATGTAAATGAAGAGAAAATTTTTGGTAAAAAGATTACGCCTACGTCTGCAAAAATACGTTCCAGGAAAACAAGTACTTACACATGATGTTTCCTCAAAATTTCAGTAAAAAAAATCTCTTTTATTCTCTATCTTTAGTTTTTTTATTTATCCACAGCATAATAAAACGGGCGGGAATGTTTTGGAGTAGCGACCACGCACCTGGGTAGGTGACCCCATCTGGTGATGGTTTCGGCAAGACTTAGAGAAGGCCTATGTCCAGCAGTGGGCGTCACTTAGCTGAGACGATGATTATGATGATGATGACGACCATGACAATGTCCACGGTTCCAAATGGAGGATTTGCCATTTAAAATCGCCACGCTAGGGCAAGCTGTCACAGTTTGGCCAAAGAAAAAGACAGTTGCTTAAAGTCTTTTATTTACTGTCAATTTTCCTTTTAGCTATTTTTACCTCCTACAATACCGAAAGACATGAAAAGAAGAAGAATTTTTTATTTTAGCCTGCGCCACAGGTCTATCTTGTATATATTGTCTCCTAAAATTTACATTATGCCTTATATTTAATTCTTTTGTACGTGTGATTGTCACCTTACTCTTTCTAAACGGCTGTAAAAATGTTGCCCAACATTAAATAAATAAATATAAATAAACAAATATTTAAGACATGCCTCACCGGGCCACACTGAGCCATCTAGTCCCAAATTAAGGTACTATTAAGTACCCTGTCGTATGGGGTACTAGACAACCGATAAACTTACTTATATACTTTTTTTTTTACATTTTATGTATGAAAACGTGAATTAATGATGAAATTATGTTTGTATATTTGTGGGCTCCTGGATGGTTTTAAAACACGAGGACCTGATATGTGTTGCTGTTTTTGATAAGATAAAAAAATATATTTGTACCGTCAACCACGTAGTTTAAAGAGACAGAAATATAGGTACTGGCTTCACGTGGAAAGTAGGTTTTTATAATCATCAGCATCATCACCAGCCTATATCAGTCCGTAGGACTTGAGCCTCTTCAAAAGAAGATTTTGCCGCCACTCATGGCAGGTGGTTTGACGATGGCCAAAGCTGGAGAGAAGACGCCGCTGCCCATTTCTTTTCTGGCAGTACTCCATCAGTCTTCTCTTACGACGTCCGTAAGGAGAAAGAGGCGGTGCTATTCTTTTCATTTCTTTGCACCACACGATCATTTTGTGTGTCAATAAAATTACAAAAAGAAATATACAGACTGACACAAACCCTCCTCGTTTTTTTTTAAGTCTGTTTATAATGTAATAGCAAAAATATTGGAGCAGATAATAATATATAAAAATACACAGTTTTATCAGTACATAAACTTGAAAAATATTATGTGTCAGGCTTAATTTTTCAAGTTTATGTACTGATATTATAATTGCAATTTAATTGCTAAAATATCAAATAATGTGTACACAGTTTTATATTAATTTATAGGTTTTGACGTGATAACGTCTTTAAAATCGTTTTAGTCGGGTGACATGTTTAGAAACTTGTGTCACACCAAAACCTCACGAGCGCGATCGCAGGTATAACGAGAGAGAGAGACGGACCGATCTCCCGTCTCATCTCGAGCGCTGCCAGTCATTCCGTGAAACTTGTCACGCGGAATTCTCACGAGCGGAGGCTGGCATAGCGTTCGAGTGAGTGGACCGATCTTCCGTCTCTCTCACTCTAGCGGCATACAAACGAATGGAGATTTTCTCGTGCGGTTAAGTTTTCGTTGAATGTTTAAGATGTAATTTAAAATTTGAAAAAATTGTTATCTTCATTAATTCCTTACTTCCCAAAAACTTATATCACCAATAAGACGTTATCACGTAAACATCTCGATCGTAAACCTACTTTACAAACAACCAATTTTTTTTCTATATTTTTTTGTTATAATAATATTTCTATGTCTAGTTGGATGCATTACATTGTACGTACCATCTGTTATACCAATAAATTGTATGACTATGACTACTATATAATTAAATTTTTGCGTCTGCTTTTTTATTAAACTCATTAATAAACATAGTGTATACTTATACTTACCTTTGAGAATACAACCAGTGCCGTGTATTAAAGCCTGAAGGTTCAAAAGCATACTTGTTCGACTCACCTTGTATATGGGGAACAAGAAAAGTTAGAGGCATCTGTATGCGAAAACCGCTGATTACGGATTCCTTTGGTCTGTCGGTGTATTATTATATGTTTATTTGAAACATTGTATATGTATCCGCTTCTTTTGATATAGGATTTGTGGGAATTCTTTATTTTGTGAGTGTAACGATACAAAAACATAAATAAATTGAATTTTTTTCACGCTCTGGCGTTCTTAGAAAAGATTTGCAAGCTTATTGCTTGGTTAAATGTTTTGATAGTCCATAAATGATTTTTGCTAGATGTTAAGGGAAGGATAGTGAAATTTAAAAATTACAAACAGTAAATCCCAACCGTTAAAACTTTAATTAAAAGATATTTTGTCACTGGCATAATAAAGAAGACGATGGGAGATGCTGTAAGCAATATATGCCGGTTATCTTAGTTCCTTTACGGATTTTTTATCTTCTGATTGAATCAGGTCGAAAATTGATATTTTTACAAAACCGAAAACTAAGATAACCGACATGTATTGCTTACTGAAGTGCCAGTATAAAGTGGTAGGTTTAAATATTGGGACGTGTAAAAGCGCCGCCTGGGGCCTATTTGCAGAAATAAAACTGATTTTATTGATTCCACTCTGTACACATTCGTATATTGGTATTAAAAACCATCTATAAGCATGTAAAAAATATTATATTCCATACTTTTAGAAATGAAGCGCCTGATTAAAATTAATATTGGCAACGAAAATCGATAATCCGTAATCTCTCCGGTCCAATTATTAAAAAACACTTTTGCCGAAAATAATAATTTAATAAAAAACAAAGTAACTTACGTTTTCTTATTAAAATATCGCGATCTGGAAATCTTTGCTAAGCTGCTTAAAATATCAATAGGATTGCTTATTAAAAACAGAATGGTGTCAACCATAAAATTGAATAAATTTTTTAATATAGAGATTTTTGTTCTGTTTTTTTTTTCTTTTCTCATAAAAACATACAAATTCCGAAACCAAAACTTAACACTAATCCACAATTAAATTTAATGGCTTTTTAAAAAAAAAAATTGGTTGTTTGTAAAGTAGGTTTACGATCAAGATGTTTACGTGATAACACACACGTGTCTTTTTTCCATCTTTCATTACTTTTACAAGTTTATTCAAGAATGTTAATTGTTAGTAAGTAGGCTATTTTATTCACCTTTTTTTGTTGCAATTGTCGTAACACTTCACTTGCACTTCACATTTTGTTTCACTGTTAAACATTCAACGAAAACTTAACCGCACGAGAAAATCTCCATTCGTTTGTATGCCGCTAGAGTGAGAGAGACGGAAGATCGGTCCACTCACTCGAACGCTATGCCAGCCTCCGCTCGTGAGGATTCCGCGTGACAAGTTTCACGGAATGACTGGCAGCGCTCGAGATGAGACGGGAGATCGGTCCGTCTCTCTCTCGTTATACCTGCGATCGCGCTCGTGAGGTTTTGGTGTGACACAAGTTTCTGAACATGTCACCCGACTAAAACGATTTTAAAGACGTTATCACGTCAAAAATATGCCATTATGAACTACGCCGCTTCTTTCGAATTTCTCTAGGATTTTTTATATCATGAGTGTACGGTCCGTCACCGTACATTTCTTACATTCGCAGTAAAGTTACTATATGCGACTGACCTAGATTACTTAAAATACAAACTACTTAGGTATTATATTCGTTTTACGTATTAGTTCGCATTTATTGCCTAGCAAGACGGCCGTGACTCATAGAATTTTTAGTGTGTAATTTCCATACTGCTTATACTGCAATCAACAAAAGTTTGAATTTACGCCTTATCAATATAAACATAGCAAGAAAGTTGTATGGTTAGCAAGAGACCATACAGTGAGAAACAAACAAACATCCCTAAAGACCATCACAAATAAACGCTACGATCTAACGACCATTTGGATCAGCGGTAGTTAACGCTGCTTCTGAGCCATGGGTCGCGGGTTCGATCCCCGCACAGTACAAATATTTGTGTGCATGATCATGTCTGTTTGTACTGGTCTGGGTGTTTTCTATGTATTATAAGTATGTATTTACAAAAAAAAAGTATATAAGTAAGTTTATCGGTTGTCTAGTACCCCATACGACAGGGTACTTAATAGTACCTTAATTTGGGACTAGATGGCTCAGTGTAGCCCAGTGAGGCATGTCTAAAAATATTTATTTATTTATTATTTATCTAACAAATGAGTTAACCAGAAGTGATTATGTATTAAATCAGTGTGTAGTAGAAATAGGTGAAGTAAATTAAAGTAAGCCTATAATCCCACAATTGAACTCACGTTATCACAGCAATGATGGTGGAGATCACAAACCAGAGTAATGTTGGAAACAAAGTTCAAAAATTCGAAACTTTTGTTGCCCGACCCAGGAATCTAACCCAAGACCTAAGAATAAGAATCTTTGCCCGGCATTTAAACCAAGCAGGGTGAACGAGAGATATACCTATGAAATCCCTCTTCAACCTTATAAAATACCTTGGTGTACCAAGGACTGCAATTAGTCTTTTCCTAAAACGATATTTGAAATCGGCATTAGTAGGATCGTGCCAAATATTATGGTAAGCCAAGGAATGCTACTCGTACTTAGACAGTGAAAATGAACCCTGACGCTCGTTATAAAGAGGCCTACAAAACAAACGCCTACTTAGATCGCAAGTCCCAGACACTGCCCTGAGCACTATTTTCGGCAACGGGATTCAAATGATGAATCCATGGATGCTAAAAAAATTCGTTATAGGAAAACATCAAAAATCATAGACATAAAATGTTTCAGCAACACCTGGACCCTCCCCGACGCTAAGCTTTTAAACTTGAAGCTTTTACGCAGGCTAGATCCGTCTGAAACTCTAAGTGCACTAGGCTTACCACAGAAGCTTTAATCCTTAAGTTGGATAAGATCAATCAGGAATTTACTGAAATTTTTGATATTGTAGTCTGTTAGGCCGTAATTGCGGTATCGGGGAATCAAAAAGCTCCTACGATGAACAGAATTAAAGAGCCATCTCTTGGAGACAAAGTTAATAGATATACTGTTGACGTAGAAACGTATAACGACATCTGTTGGTGGCGAGTTGAACGAATAGTTGATTAATCCCACAACCCCCAGGAGGCACTCGGGTGCCACGATAACAATTGATTTTAATTGTGTCTGGAATAACTCACGATCGAGGGATTAAATGTATTAAACAATTTATTTTTTACTAATAATATTATGTATGGTTAACTTGGTATGTTTGCCAGCGAAAAAAATATTCTAAATCTTCTAATGAATGATGAGATAGTAATAAAAATCATGGTAATAATTAAAAATTGTAATAAGCTAAGCCATTTTGTAACACTTTGTACATTGTTCATTACACCCTTAGAATACAAATAAATTATTAATACTTTAATAAATAGTCCTTAAATCTATGCAATAAGTTAATAACGTCTTTTCTTAAGTCTACATCAAATTATTATTAACAGTCACGGTGTACATTCCCATTACATACTGTCATTAAATAAATAATACCTAATAAATAAATAAATATAGACACATCTAAAACATTTTTTTATCCCAAAGTAGGTAACCATTTCAAAACTTGTCGAAATCAGATACATACGAAAGTACCACAAGTACTTACGAGACATCACATATTTTTTTTGCTACACATTTACCATGAGACCATGTCATTAATATTGGTATCAAATGCTTTTCTTTTGCAAATTAAACAATCAAACATATTTCAGTTTATACAGTATATAAGATACAATACAAGTACCAGTAGCAGGTATTCCATATTTAAAAAACTTATAAAGTTATTTTTTTACATGGTAATCATAAGCGTAAGCAAGATCTTAAATATAAATTTTAATGATTGTACAGTTAAAACTCAAACTGCAGCGCCAGGCGCAGTGATATATACCGGTGATTGAGTAGGTCTGTGATATTTTGGCATGCTGTAAGCCCTGTTTGATGCCCAATCTTTGTTGTAACCAGCTCCTGACGAGTATGCGTACGTACTGCCGTAGTCCGAATTGAAGTCGTTTGAATCACTTGATCCGAAGTACGAGTAGGAATGCGGGCTGTGATGCTGCAAAGAAAAAAAGTGTTCAGCAAAATGGATTCAAAATATAGTAAGATTTTAGGCGGTATTTTAAAACCAGGCTGGAAGATCTTAGAACTACATGAAATGATAGACATTCTAGACGCAATATTTGATATGAATAGACCTCTTCTGATTATTTCTACATAAAAATGTATGTATAAAATATAAAAATAAATAAAAAATAAAATAAAATAGCCTTTATTGCTGAACTTATTTTTACAGTAATTTTTCTTACAAATACGTTTATAACTTTTAACAGTTTCTTTTCTTTTCATAAATCAGGTATCGGTAAACGGTCGTTTCTACATTTCAGCTTGTCTTTCGACATAGGCCTCCTCTAAAGATTTCCACTCTGTTCTATTTTTCGCTATGCGCGTCCATATTGGGCCCGCCACTTTTTTGATGTCGTCCTCCCATCTTCTAGTCTGTCTGCCTCTGTTTCTTTTACTATCTCGTGGTTGCCATTCAGTTATTATTCTCGTCCATTTCTCCTTCTTCTCTCTTATCATATGCCCAGCCCACCTCCACTTTAAGCATCTGTATGTTGTGTATGCATTCTTAAATTTTGTTTTGTTTTTGATACATTTTAGTTTAACTCGGTCTTTTCTTTTAATTCCTATTGTGCTTCTCTCCATTCCATTCTGACAAACTTTTATTTTCCTTGCTTGTTCTTCTGTCAATGCCCATGTTTGGCACCCATATAGTAAGCATGGTAAGATACACATATTGTATATTCTCCTCTTGTTCCTCATAGACATATCCTGGTTCTTCATGACTTCACTGAGTGACCAATATCTCTTCCAAGTATTAGTTATTCTTCTTTCTATTTCTTTTTGCATACATTCCTCAGTAGATATTAACTGTCCCAAATACACATACTCCTTTACATACTCTATTTCTTCATCATTTACTGTTATGGACTCTGTTTGTGGGGAGTTAGACATTACTTTTGTTTTCGTTAAGTTCATTGACAGGCCTGCCTTCTCACTTTCTTCCGCTAACTGTTGCAACATTTCCTTTAGGGTTTTCGGGTTTTCCGAAAATAAGATTAGGTCGTCTGCAAAGCGTAGGTGACTCAGATTTTCGCCATTTATATTTAGTCCTTTATTCGTCCAATCCAGATTTCTGAATATCATTTCCAGAACTGCTGCAAATATTTTTGGTGAAATTGGGTCTCCCTGGCGTACACCTCTCTCAACCGGAAATTCTTCGCCTATAGATTCTAGTTTTACTTGTGCGGTGCTTTTTGTGTATACGTTTTTCAGTATCCGTATGTATTTTGCATGTACGCCTTGATCTTTTAGTGCGTCCCAGATAAATCTATGTTCAAGTGTGTCGAATGCTTTGTTGAAATCCACGAACCCTATGTAGTAAATTTTGTTATATTCTTTAAATTTCTGGAGTATTTGTCTAAGGGCGTGTATGTGGTCTATTGTTGAAAAATGTCTACGGAATCCAGCTTGTTCTTTGGGTTGGTTTTCTTCAAGTGTGTTTGTGATTCTAGATAATATTATTTTTGAAAACACTTTGTAAATATTGGACATTAAACTGATTGGTCTGTAATTTGCTATATCTCCTTTGTCACCTTTTTTATGTAGTAGTATAATTGTAGATTTTGTCCAATCCTCTGGAATGTTTTCCGTATTGATAATTTCATTAAATATATCTGTAAGTTTTGGAGCGATTACTGGTAACGTTGCTTTTAGAAGTTCGTTTGTAACAAGATCAGATCCAGGGGCTTTATCGAGTTTTTGTGTATTTAATATAGTATCATGAAAATCCTGCTTAGAACAACATCGGACATACAAAAGATTATTCGATTAACTTTTTCAAAGTTTTATCTTATCTATAAGAATTGTGTTTCTCGCTCATACAACCAGGTCAAAACATGATAAATTTCAAAGTTCATATAATTGCATTGGTTTGAGTTATTTCTAAAATTTGGCAATTTACTGAGTGCTGGATTTAGTTTTCATGTAGATACATCTTTAAATTTTAATGGGCTAAATTCATAATATCCTTTTTCTTATTCAACAATTTGATAATTTGGGTTTAATTCCGTGCAGTGATTTGATTTTGGCCTTTGATTCAGCGCAAGACGTGCTAGTTATAATTAATAGATAAGACCATGAAAATGTTTAGAAAAATTATGACTGGGTAGGTAAAAACCGTTAAAGTACATTAGTGTCAATACCGATAAAATTATCATCTATTTCATATCCAAATATGGTACATGATATTCCGAAAACAACAAAACAAAATTAATTAAGAAGTTTCCGCAAACTTCAATCAATTTTAGATCACAAACCGATACCTACTCGCTCACAGGTGTTGTTACAACAAATTTTGACTAATATTATAAACTTACAAAGTTTAAAAAACAGAAAATTTTATAAAAACATATGTACTTAATAACTTAAACTCGTGTCCTGTGATGTATTTGTTGTTAATAGTATTTTATAAGCAATCACATTGCTGTGTAAAAGAATTGAAGAAACAACAACTAAACCAAAAATTTTACTATGATTTGAGGAAGTCAAAAAGATATAATTTTCAAAAGATTTCAAACTCTACTGAAAGTCAGTAAAAGGTTAAGTCAGGTGAGAGCAAATAAGCCTATATAGTGGGGCATCTTAACATCGTCGACATAGATGCGAGTTTGCAACAAAGATGTGCTACCTGATAAGCAGGCCACAGTACTAATCAAGAGCATGAATGACACTCTGCTTAAAAAGAAAAGCCTTGAATAAATAGTTTTTTACAAACAATATCTTAACATTTCAAATGGTTAGAACAGGTGCCTGGTAAGCAGAAGATTGTGGCTGCCAGTATTGCCTAAGGTAAGGTTCCACCGCCTACGATAAACGAGAAGCGAGTAATCTAGAAACTAGAAACGAATTGTCAAGTAGCGGGAAGCGAGTGTGTTGTATGATAAACTAATGGAGCGAGTCTTTGCCGGCAGTGTTAATAGTGAACAATTAACTATTAATATATGCGTCTCTATTGTTAACACGACATGTATATCAACTGTTCGTTTCTTGAGCGATAAAATAGTCGGTAGTTAAACGTATGAATTTAACTTTCTCGCCGGCGGTGGGACAACTACCTTATTTTTTATTTATGATTTTTATTATCAATCTACGTTATCTAAGATTAATGACCGTCAGGAACTATACCTGTGTTGCAGCATATTATCTTCAGGAAAGTTCCTTCGAGTACATTAAGTCTCGGCTTTGTTACAGATCGATCCTACTGTAATGATTGTTACTCTGCAAAAAACAAAAGTTTTCTCATTTAAAATCTGTTTAAGCTAATCTATTACGTGTGACTTTATAAGGTGGGTACCGATTTTGATAACTTTATTTTTCTATAGGATCTATAAGCGATTTTAATTTGGTGTTATTTAAAATTGTTAAGAATTTTCTATTCCTAGTGTTTAACGAAAGGGTTGCAAAAAAGTTTGATACTTACATTAAAAAAAAAAAGGTGCATGTTAGTAATTTATAGCCTAGCATCTGGAGTTTTTTATGCATTTTATATTGCCCGATTCATATTGTATCTACATTGTTGGCAGTTAAGACTTATTTTTTGATATTTGTTCACATGTTTTTTAAGGAATTCCTTGACGGGCAGTTCTTCTTTTGTGTTAAGGTAATACGGTTTACATTTGAGGCAATTTTTCACTATAGTGATAATTCAATTTTAAAATAGTCACTATTAGTAGTAAACTAGTAGCAATTAGTGCCTCCTCACGTTTAAAGGTTAGATTTTCATTACTACAGTAAACATTATTCTAGCCTAATTGTAAAAAGTATAGATCAAGCCCCCCATGCTTTTTGTACAATAATATGAATTTTTCAATTGATTACTACAGTTTTATTTTTAATTTTTTAGTTTAATCTGTTTTAAAAGCGTGTTTTTTTAGTTTTTTAAACAATAATTTATTTTTTACTTTTTAGTTTAGTTTATAAGAATTGATTCCTTCTTTATCGACTGTAAGTCCAAAGCTATGCAGGAATCGTAATTGATACAGATCGCGCACTAGCTCTATCTCTTTTACTCCCTCTTACAGAGGAAAACTGGGAAACTGTTATTAAATTATTGCATTGTCATCGGTCCTTGATACGTGTGCAAAGTTTCATTTTAATCAAACTTCTAGAAATTGGTAAAAAATATGCTCAAAGATTCCATTACATACATACATTCATACATAGATACAACCCAAGCTAATAAAAGCGTGGTAAAAAGGAAGATACCTTTGAACGTAGAACTCATAGTAACAATATTACTTACTGTAAGTAAGAAACTAGTAACAGCATTAAAAGTTGTCTTACGAACAGAAGTACAACACCAAATAAAAAGGCTTCACATGTAACGCTCGGTTCGAGAAATAAGGACAAGAAACCTAATATATACCAGCTTTCACTATTTTATTCCTGTCCCTACGTATCAACTGGATTCGCAGAAAATAAGAAATACGACATCTGATATATTGTTTTTCCTCGACTACTCGCCGCAAGGTCCAGTTGTTTGAGTTATTTTTCCTCTTATGTTTTGTACCTTCTTGATTTTCGTTACGTAAACATCGATATGGATAAAACTATTTAGAGCTTTAGTGGCTCAACGCTGGAGTCTTGCTTTTCGTCATTTAAGTGTAATAGACATAGATCTACAGTCGAGTGCGTCAACTTATGATCATTACGAATAAATAAAGTTATTTTAATAAAGCTTATTACAAGTACTAGGTAGTAATTAATAAATTTTTTTTTGGAATTTATGTTTATCTGAAAATTATAAAAACAGCATTGAACAAGATGCTACATTACTAATTCCTTAGGTACTTTGTGACCATAACAAATGATACCTGTCCTTAAGCGCACCTAAGTTCTCTCGCCTAACATTTCAATGGTTTAAATGATTTTGTTTTGATCGTTATCCAAGTCCAAGTTGGCTCTATTTTAATATTGAAAGGACATTCGATTCCTAAAAGGTAGAAAAATAAAAACATATTTTACTTTTCTATCTTCTGTAATCTTTGAGCAGCTTACAAGCAGGATACATAAATTAGGGGAAATCAAAACCAATGCTTTATGCTCCAAAACACCTCAATTATGTTCTCAACGTACACCACTTTTTCTAAGTTGACACGTGACAAAAGAAACGCTACAAATAAAAGTACTATTTCTCATACCTTTGACTTTGTTTGCCATAATTTAAAGGGCAATTTCACACAAATTACAAATTATTTAAGCCGTTAAACCCAACTCGTGCGTGACTTGCTCAATGAGTTGTTTACCGATATACTATTGTTTGTAGGGGAAATAAATTGCGCTAAAGGCAGTTTTATTACGTAAGATATCGAATATTTTATTCTACCTTTATGAAAAAAAAACGGCTGTCTCAAGATGATCTTGGATTGATTAGTGATCATTAGGGTAAGCCTATGTAGGCTTCATTTGTCTAGGTTGATGATGACGACGAAAAACAAATATTATGATTTCCTAGAGAAGGCAGAACCTGGTCTAGGTAAATATTTAATCTGATTCTTATGGTACTGTTATATACTAATTTTGACTTATACATGTAATAAACATATTATGCATTTGCTCCTGTTGATTGACTTAGGAGACAAAAGTACGATTTGACTATAAACGCCACGCTTGACGGGCAGTTTGGCCAATGCTAGAGAGATATGTACTCATTTTATGGCAATACTTATTTAGTCACCTCTTACTGCGATAACAAAAGCTGGAAAAAATATTTTAACGTGCAAATTCAAAAGCACGGATATACATTTGATTAAGATATTAATTGAAATCTAATGTTAAAAAAAGGGGTTTTGGTCGTTTTCATTACAAAAAGACCAAGCCAACTTATTTCCTTGCTTAAAACTTTCTATTTCCTTTGTTAAAACAAAACACTGACGTTACTAAACTAAAAATATATTTTAAATTACCTTGCAAGCCTTCAATGTGTTCAGCAAGCTAGGCAGCAGTAGTGCGCCAACCAGCAGGAGTTTCTTCAACAACATAACCGACAGAAGAACGGGAATGAGAAGTAGTTTAGTTTTGATGGCGGTGAGCAAGGTCAGGAGAGGGACGATGATTGCCAGCTTCTTCTTCTTGCCTCGACCTGAAATTGACAAAATTGTTGTATCAATAATTTGCTGCTAAATGTGGACATTATTATTTTTAAAGTTGACATTAACATTGCTGAAATTATGCCATCTAACAGACATGCCGTTATTAATTTTCTTGGATAATAAAAAATCTTATGTATCAATAACCTGTGTATCACAAATAAACGATTTATTTGATTTAAAAATCTTACGCTATAGTTCCATGCGAGTTCGTTTACCCATACCTTTGTTTCTTCGTAAAAAATCAACCTTAGCCATCGCATCGCAGTATTGACAAATAAATTAATGAACAATCAAGATCAATCATTTACCTGCCCAAATTTTTGTATAACAACTTGGAACAAAATAATACCGTAAGCCCTAAAGTGCATTAAATCTCCAATTACACAGAATTCAGTTCCGTTCCTAATGCAAAAGGTCGGATCTCACGTTTCGACCCAATTACTTCCGACCTGATCCATCAGTTTAGCGATCATAATGGAAATTATTTACGAGTGTAGTCGATCACTGGGTCAGAAATGACAATAATTTAATAATTATTTATAAAGATATTGCCGTATTAAATACAATTATTATAACTGTATTTAAGCTAAGTAGATATCAATTATTTGGAATATAATCAAAGCATAAAGTAGACCAAGTTTGCCAGTTGACCACAGTTCATTTGTAATGGATGAGATTTCAAAAACTATGGTCTAAATTAGGAAAATTCTTTAAATAAGTAATAAGAAATTGCCATAAATGGTTCAGTATCTGTAGTTTTAAGAAACACTAGATTAATATCACGTTATCAGTATACTAAAAATTAAGTAAAAGAAAGTCTCATCAGTCCTCCATAAACTTTCACGGGAAAAACACAATTAATAAATAAATTAACTTAGCAAATTTTTATAAAAATTATGCAAAAAGATTTACAAAATTGACTTGAATGAAACCGTTCTTTATTCATTGACTATTTTATTTATATACCTATTTCTTAAATTTTACTAAAAATATTTCATCGCTATAAATATTTTGAATTCTAATAAACTTAAATTTAACAATTATAAGAAGTTCTTTAACGATGCTATTTGGACTTTGCAAAAGATTTCTGCTGTCGACAGATTGTTAAAATAACAACAGTATAAGCCTTGTTTGGAAAGATGAGTCCATAATCCTTATTCTGTTGAACTTATTGGTATGTTACAAGAGGACAGCGTTAAAAAATTAATTATGAACAGTAGAATTAGGCAACCAATGAAATAATATGTCAATGATCAATCGACACAAATTAACACAGATCGGTTCGTTTTTATTGAAGATAACTTATTAGATTTCGCTAATATTGACACATAATTGATTAATGTTACAAGCGTATTAGTACTGTGGTTCGAATCACAAAAAACCGTATCTTTTGCACTTAACTTAATAGGTTTCGTGTTGTTATAAAGTCAGGGTATATTCAAAAATTCAAAAAGCACACACACACTCACACACACACACACACACACACACACACACACACACACACACACACACACGCGAGCGCGCGCGCGCGACACACACACCACTTTGGGCGGTATCTTATAAATAAATATTTGTTATATTTTTTAATTATTATATGACTTCCAACTCTTTATGTAAATTTGTGGAAATCTGTAATTAGCTGTATTTTTAAATTAACTAAGATGTCTTACACAATGTATCGCTGTTGATTTCCTGAATTAAAAAAAAAAAACTATATTTGGTCTGCTTTAAGGACAAAAATTGCAACAATAATATTATTCATTTTTACTGTAATATTGAAGAACAAAATAAATACAATTGACACAATATGAACAACGATGAAACATGCAAATACGTGTTTCCTATTATGTTCAAACGCTACTTAAATTGTTAGTATATTATTATGTTGTTGATTTTTTTGGTAATTAATGAGCATATTAAAAGTCTTAGTTTTTTTAGTTTAAGAGGGGTCTTAACTAAAAAAACTGTAAAAACTGTGCAGTGCTCATTACTGTTTTTTTTACTTTAAGAGTATCTGTCAATATTCCTTTAGGAATGGTAGTAATTAATTCTCATTTCATTCATTCCTGGTGGTAGTAATTAATTCTCAATGAATCAAAATTTATATTTCCATAATACCTATTTGTTTTGATGCAGAGAAGGGTAACTCCGAAACAATCTACTCGAAAAGGATAAATACATTTACTTTCGATTAAAACTTGGGATGTTTTGATGGGTACCTAATTTTTGCTTGGCGGCTTCAGAACCACAAATATTTATTATAATTTAGCACGTTCATACTACATTAAAAAAGTTTTTTTTGCTACCACAGATTGAAGCATATTTTAATATTTTATAAAAAAAAAACTATTTGGTTTATCGTATACAGGCAAGTAATATTATTCATCTGGCATTAATAACAGATTTTACCCTCCTTAAATATCTCTTATAAATTAATTATCTAGAAAATTATCCTTTTGTTACAAGTTTTTCAAATACTTTATTTTGTGCATGCGTATTTCAGGTTACTTATAAGGCACTACTAATAAGTTTTTTTAACTTTCTATACTAATGTGCAATTATAAAATGAGGTTATTAACCTTTATAAGAGGTGAAAGTCTTGTTTAAGCCCGGAGCACTGTCAAGCACCCCATCGTCCCCAACTAGACAAAAAAGCCAAACAAGTGTTAATTAGTTTTCGAATCGTCTGATAGTAAACTTTAATTAAATAAGTTCCCATATTTTACAGATTGTAATTTAAAAAAAAGTTATATTTGTTTATTTTATTAAAACGCACTGGATGAAAACCAGTGTACCCACACAGGTTTTCATCCAGACTCCGAACCAGGTAAGAATGTTTGACGGTTAATTTTCATTCCGTAGTTGCCAAACTTAGAAAATCTGAGATACGGTTAAGATTAAAATTTTCTACATTTTGTATAGCAGCAAATTATACATAATAACGCAAATTATCTATGCACTCTTAAGGCTAACTATCTAAGTATTTAACCGACAGGCTTTGCGGTGAGCTTAGCCATGAATTCAATGGGAAACTTTCCATTTTAATAATCAATACTTAAACGGTCGGACGTGCCATCTAGTGTAAACTCAGAATAACTATTACTGCGCCGGCGCATTGATAGGTATAAACAATCAACGCGGACACTGCGGTCTGTTGCTCTATTTACTTTAGTTACGACTAGGCCACTAACCACAACTGGTACTTTCACACCAAAAAGATATATTCTAAAGAAGTCAATTTTGAATATAGCAAACGGAAAAGATATATAATCCAGGAAAAATGAAATGTCAAACTGAGCAATAAACCGTAATGTCGAAAATAGTCGAGCATTCCAAATTTATAAACATGAAGTTATGGAAGTGTAGTTTTAACAGTGATTCTTAATTTCAATAATCCCAATGTATTGGTTTCCTCTGATATTATTTTAACAAATGCAACAATTACACAATTCTACTTTACGACTCTGCAACCGAAATACAGAACTGTTATTACGTCTTTCCAACTAAATTAATGAAAATAAACTGTTGTAAAGATATTATCGAGTTCTAGTTCTATCTAAAAGCAGTCGATTTTTCAATTCGTAGAATTATATTTTGAATTAAGTAGCAATTTTATTGTTTCTATTAAAACAAAAACGCTCTTTCCATTTAATAAAATAGAAACCACTTATTTAGATGGTCAGAATCTACCACTTAGATTGCTTTGATGTTATAACAAGATACAATTCCAAAAGATTATACTAGTGATCAGCATTTTATTATAGCTGTTGCCTGCGACTTCGTCCGCGTCAATTTCTGTTATTATGATCGCGATTAAAAAGTTTTTGAAAGAATATAGTAAGGCTAGCCTTTCTCGATAAATGGAATATTCAACACAAAAATATTTTTACAATTCGATCCAGTAGTTCCAGAGATTAGCGCGTTCAAACAAAGAAACCAACAAACAAACACTTCAGCTTTATAATATTAGTATAGTAGGTATAGATTAGAGAAGTCATCATATTGAAAATAACTTTTTTCACAATCCAAATCACATAAGTATGTGACAAAATTTTTGTGGTATAATTTTATGTGCCGAAACAGAATATCAACTTTCTAGAAAAAAGTGAAGAATAATCAATCGTCTTCGAAAGCTTCGAAGTCAATTTGATGTTAAAAACATGTAGAAACGTGATCAGATTAAATTAAGGTATCACAATAAAAAATATTTTACCTTTTTTGATTTTAAGTTTGCCATCGTGTTTTAATGTACTATCATATGCCTTATTTATTCGGCTACGTTTAGACACGTATTGTAGCTTTTTAGACATAAACAAATAGATAAAGCCGACATAATGTCAAAGTCGTCCTTAACCTAATAAACCATAGAGATAGCCATTTTTTTTTCAATACTTCGTTAAATAACATCTTATAGACGAGTGGTTTAAGTGCCAGGGCAATATCTCAGGGTTCTGGGTACGATCTCCGGATCAGGCAACAAATTTTGAATTTTCGAACATTGCTCGGGTTTGTGATCACCAATCCAGTTTAGCATTATGTCTTTTCTCTTCATTGCTGTGGGAACTTGAATAAGATGATGGGGGCCTTTGCCTTGCAATACGATGATTATAGCCTCTATTTGACTTGACGACCATTTGGATCAGCGGTAGTTAACGCTGCTTCTGAGCCATGGGTCGCGGGTTCGATCCCCGCACAGTACAAATATTTGTGTGCATGAACATGTCTGTTTGTACTGGTCTGGGTGTTTTCTATGTATTATAAGTATGTATTTACAAAAAAAATGTATATAAGTAAGTTTATCGGTTGTCTAGTACCCCATACGACAGGGTACTTAATAGTAGCTTAATTTGGGACTAGATGGCTCTGTGTGGCTTAGTGAGGCATGTCTTAAAATTATTTATTTATTTATTTATTTACTTCAATGAAAATAAACATTGTTAAAAAATATAAAACTTTTTTATTTCTTAGACTAATATAAAATTTTGCCCTAACATCAAGCTATTGGTGGTTTAAATAAAACTTCAGATTAATCTGTCGTCTATTGTTAAGAAAATAATAAAAAATCACTTCACTCAAATTGTGGTTCCTTTGTGAAAGAGTTGAAATTTCCTTTAGCAATTTTTTGTCTTAAAAATAAATCTGCGTGGCTTCCAAATTTAAATTAATAACGAGACCTATTGTTATATTTAATGAAAGGGTTAAAAGAAATACATTTTAAGACTTCTTCTATACTAATTTTGTAAACTATGAATGTTGAAAATGAGTTTTACGTAAATTATACGAGTAAAAGCAATAAAGCTATAGAAAAAATGTCAATTTCGTTGGCGCTTGACGTTTATTTAATTGCTAGCTTGGCTTGTTCCAGTTACTTTAACTTTTTGTAGACTTTGTGATAGCCTTGCCTGTTTTAGGCAGTTTGAAAATAATTAACTAATTACCTTCACAAGAATAACACGGTAAAGGTTGGTATATAACAGAACAATTAATTTTGGTATGACGAACAGTGTTTGCAAGTAAGTAGGTAAGTAGGGTTTGCAAGGGCCATTTCTCTAACCCAATTTTGCATCAGCTGTTAGATGCTGGACAGTTTTAATTCAACTACCTACGTTTAAAATGGTTAATTACTTATTTTAAGTGCCTGTATATTTATTATGGGAACTAAAAATTTTTTATTTACCCTAAAATACCTATTTACCAGAATAAATTCGGCAACACACCAACTGTTTATGCGTTAACGGGCTCAATTGTTAAAACAGTCGCCAAGTAAGCGAAAGATTGTGGGTTCCAGTCCCACCACAGGCAGCCAAAATATTTATTCTAGGAATTGTTTTTCAATTCACACTAGCAATTTAGTTGATAACAGTTTGATAAATACCTATTTGTCAATTTAATAAAATATGTAAAGGAATTCAAGATTTTCTTATGAGAGCAAGTTTCTAAAAATGTTCCAACCAAATGCCATCGCGTATTAAATACAAATCAATGATACTTGGAACGCACTTCTTGAGCCTATTAGTATCACTTTTTAAGAAAAATAACGTCTACAACGAAAATTACTCGTAAATCAACCTTCAAAGAACAAACAAAATGATAATTAGAATTTCTGCAACGCTTTTAAAATATCGGGGTTTTATGTTTAAAAGCATCACTTATTAAATTAGATGATTTCAAAATAATCCTTTGAATTTCTGAAATGGGCGCTTGTATTTATTCGGAATTTTAATAGGTTTAGCTTTTAATTTATTTTAATGACTTGGCTATAATTATTTGCATTTTGAACATAGGTCGTGTTACTAATAATTATTAAAAAAGGTTTCAAATACAGACATTTGATTAGAAAATTAAATAGGCGAGAAGCTTTTAACAGGTCACCAAAAGGTCAGCGAAAAACAAATAGTAGAAGAAGATCGTCGTAACTGATACAAATTACCTATAAATTTTAAAGATTTTTTGTTTCAGTTTAATGCTAAACATATTTCTAAGTTGCAGGAACCACAATATAAATGTATGTCCTCAGAAATGGACTTTCGCTATAAAAAATATTAGGATACACATACTTTATAATTTCAAGTTTCACAGTCCCAATTGTTATGAGTGTCCGGGATCATGGCGCTTGCGTTTACATACCTACCAAAATATCGGAAATTATAAATTTATATCTTTATATCATTGAATAAAATCACTGTAGGATAAACGCATTTTGATGAAAACAGGCCTTTATTATTAGGGGTTAAAGTATGAAATTGCCGTTTTGTATGGACGAAATCGAGAAAAGTAATTTTTCCATACTAACAATTTTTTTGTTTTTTTTTAAAACGCCTGAGCCCTTTACGATGCAATTAAAGGTGAAAGTTAGATGGTTATAAAGCTACGCATTATAGTATTTAAATTTCTGAAAATCATAGTATATAATACAAATATACTTAATTGAAGCAAGAAGGTCAGCTGACACATTTTAAGGGGTCTTTTCAACGACTTCCTTTGAAGTAATAGGCACTAGTATTGCATTTTTTTTTAGTCAAAAGTTTCTTTATTTAGTTTTTGATACAATACAAAAAGAATTACGCAATAATATGACTATACTTAAGAGCTATAAACAAAATAAAAAGTGGGAAATTAATCGGCAATTTCATACTTTAACCCCTATTATTATTTGATGCAAGCAATATAAACCTGTAGCTAAAATGCATTTTCTAGGTTCTTTTATACTTCTTCGTTAGCTTTGTTCTCTTATAAGGCATCTTTAAAAGTCTTATCCAATCATGCTTGCTACCAGAAGGAGTAATAATTATCAACCAAAACCAACTTACCATCAATATCATCTTCTTCTTCCACAGACCTCGCGCCCTCAGGCAAGGTCACCCTCAGGCCTTTCACTTTGAAGAAATCTCTCATCAGCTTCATCAAATACTTCGCCAGCTCTGCCCATTCTGACATGAACCCTCTCGGTTCACTTGTCACTAGCTCAGGCTTTTCTCCAAGAGACAGTTTCTGTATTACATCCGTATCTAACGGTACGAAACTGATCATCTGACTGGCTTTTATTGTTTCGTTGCTGTTAAAGTTTTCCCCGAAGATAGTCTTCTTTGCGATTTTTAATGCTTTGTATTTGACGCAGGAGAGTGCTTCGCCTTTGATGAAGCAACTATCTTTTACATATCTTAAGTACCCATCTTCTGTGCTGTGGATCTGTTTAAATAGTACCAGTACTAGTAGAATTTGGATGGTTGATGACAGCATTGATGACATTTTCGGTGAGGGTTTTTCTGTAATTAAAAATAAATTAATAAATAAATAAATATTTTAAGACATGCCTCACTGGGCCACACAGAGCCATCTAGTCCCAAATTCAGGTAGTATTAAGTACCCTGTCGTATGGGGTACTAGACAACCGATAATCTTACTTATATACTTTTTTTTTGTAAATACATACTTATAATACATAGAAAACACCCAGACCAGTACAAACAGACATGTTCATGCACACAAATATTTCTACTGTGCGGGGATCGAACCCGCGACCCATGGCTCAGAAGCAGCGTTAACTACCGCTGATCCAAATGGTCGTCAAAAAATAGATGTATTAGTATTTAAAAGCTCTAAGAATTGGCAACAGACAAACATGATAAAGGAGAAAGGCTTTTGTGTTGCAAATGAGTTGAAGTAAGAGACCCACATAAGTCTTCTTATGTCTGTCATATGATTATGCTTCGAAGATAATTCAATGTCAGAGTTTTTCAAGCCACTTAGCACAGGCCTCTGGAGAGACTTATATCAATGCTAATTATATTAAGACTAGGTAGGGTGTGAAGCATTTAGCTTGAAACTCTCTAGTGGTTATTTTTGGAGATTGGTTGGTACTTTAAATTTGTCAAATCCATACAAGATACATTATCGCTAACAGCCGTAAGTTGTAAGAACCTGACCATTATTTCAATAACAATACGGTTTACACAATCCATCAACCATAACAGCATAGCTCTTATCGTTATTTAGTTAAATTTCAATTTCCCGTAATACTGACAAATAGATTTAGCGATGAACTTATACATTGAAGAGTTTACCCACAGTTGTTCTTTACTACGACAACTTCAAAGCGGCGTTGGTTTAGACTAGTTTTACTTTTACACTTGGAAAATAAAGAGATAAAACCTAAGATAATGTAGTGCTTTCTTTTTGCTACTAAACACCTGCAATTAGTAGAAAAGTCATTAACCTAGCTCAATTTGTGATGACTGAAATAGATAAGTAGTGGAAGACAGTGAAATTGTTAGACAATTTATAATAGGTAGCTATTCATTTACTGTCTTGGATTTTTTATTCTTCAAGAAATAATAAGTGCAATCTTATTACTTATATGTATTTATGTATGTTTATATATTTATTATATATGTGTAAGTTTATTAATAGTAGTTATAAGTTACTTTGTTGATTGTTATCTTTTTTTTCTTTCTCTCTTTTTGCACCGCCTGTATTATTTCTGTTTGGCCAAATGGTTGACTGGGAGAGAATGCTATTAGCATTAAGTCCGCCTATAGTACTATATTTTATTTTTGTGCAATAAAGTGTAAATAAATAAATAAATAAGTTCTGTTAATAATTATAATATTATCACTTACAAATTTGAATAGGCTCTCGTCCCTGATGTTTATAAATTGTTATGTGATCTATTTTACAATGATTCTCCTCAATTCAGACATACTAGAGACGCTACTTAGTTTATATCTGTATCTATGAAAATGAGTCCCTATTTCCCTTGGTCATCGCATCACGCGTGAACGGCTGGACCGATTTCCCTAATTCCTATTTGGTTTTGTTTGTTATTGTCAGGAGAATGTTCGAAAGAAACATTTAAGAAAATTGCGTGGAAAATTAGAAAATTTAAGAAAACCTAATCACCATACTAAATTATTTGTAATGTAACCTTATCGCTTTTGACAATTTAAACTTTTTAAGGTATGGTGTTTGACATAACATTGACAAACTGCGTGCTGCAAATATCTTCAAAAGGGGGAAAATAACTGAATTTTGCACATGGCCAGTAATGTCGACTGTTACCGTGTCGGAATACCAAGAAAGCTATTTATATACCCACCAGAAAAAAAAACAAAGTATGTTGAAGCATCATGAAGCATAATAATAATAAATTATAGGTAACTTAAGAAACTCGAGTCTTTGAGTCTTATTTATTAAGACTTGAGCTTTTTTTGACGACTCGAGTCTTATAAATGAAACTTAGAGCTCAAGTCCTTCAGAATTTGGAGTCTTTTGTTAAAAGACTCGAGTCCTGCCAAAAAGAACTCAAAGACTGAGCCTTTTAAAAGAACTCATGACGGATGCCTCTAAATCAATGGGCGTACAGTTTAGCAATAATATTGATTTATTAGGTACGTAACGATACAACACCGTGCTTTTTGAACCACCTGGAAAACGAAGCCCACCACATCACGGGAGTCTTATTTATTTTTTGAATAAAAATGTTTTTTTAAAAAATATTAAATTTTGATTCAGACTTTTAATTTTGTAACAAACATAATTAAAACCGGCTTCGGTTGAATAGACCTCAGGTGGATACTTTTAATAAGATTATTTGCGTTTAATGCAATTTAATTGATTTTTTTAATTGTGTGATTTAATTTCGATCAGGAAATAAATGTGGATGGCGATATAAAATCACGTATTACCTATTATGTACCTATTGGATAATAATAATACACCAAATTAAGTTTCAAGACTCATGACTCAGTCTAACTCAAAGAACTTAAAAAACTCGAAAGGACTCAGAAGACTCAAAAGACTCGGACTCACAGGACTAACGAGTTCTAGTCTTGAAAAAAGTCTCAAGTCTCGAAATGAAGACTAAAAGACTTGAGTTTATTACAACTCTAATTTTGACGGTCAGCATCGATGATCAGCGTACGATCAGCGTGACTCTAAAATAAGTCTTAGGCTGGGCGCCCTCAGCGCTAGCCGATTAATGTTTATCCGCCCGCTTAAACGGAATAAACCTATGTGGCTTCAGTGATAGGCCCGTCCTAAAAAAAATTAAAAAAAGGACCCGGCTCATGTCACAAGATGGAAGCCGTAAGGACAGTCACGTCAAATACCTGTAATTGGCGGGTTTAATGATTCTGATACCATATTTGAAGAAGCTTCGATAATGCTTGAAAGAAGAAGGATCGATATGGCATATCGGTTTAAAATCTTACTGTATATATCTCCATTATGAAAGAACTATAAAATGCTGGCCATTATAGAAACTAGGAACACTGTTAAGTGTTTTAGTTGGAAACTAATTTAACGATTGACGGTCAATAACGAACTTTAACGAGGCGAAGATGATCTATCTGTCTTTGAGAAGTTTAATCGACATAGCAAGTTCTATTTGTTATGTTATTTTTATTTATAATTTTAATAAAAATATATCGCAACCGTCTAGTGGTTTTAGTACCGGGCTAGAATCTCGGGGTTCTGGGTAAGATCCCCGGGGTGGACTACAAAATATTCTATTCTTTTTAGGGTTCCGTTGCCAAATGGCAAAAAACGGAACCCTTATAGATTCGTCAAGTCTGTCTGTCTGTCTGTCCGTCCGTATGTCACAGCCACTTTATTCTGAAAGTATTAGCAGGACACAGTTAAAACTTAGCAGGTAGGTATATCCTGTTAACAGCTTAACGGTTATCCTACAAAAAATAAAAAATAATGATATTTAAGGGAGGCTTCCCATACTAAAACATTTTTTTCTCAAATCTATGCATATGGGGTATCTATGGATAGATCTTCTAAAATGACACAGAGGTTCCTAAAACCATTTTTTCCAAAAGTCTATCATTTGGAAGATAGACGCTTCCAAAGTGGTAAAATGAGTGTCTCCCTCCTCTAACTTTTAAAATAAGCAAGTGAACATTTTGGAAAAAATGCATAATATAGATCTTAACAAATACTTTCAACAAAAACTGGTTTGAACGAGATCGAACTGGCAGTTTTGAAAATATAGCACATTTTCAACAACAGCAAACATAACTTTGTCCTCCATACAAACACTATGAAAAACAAAGTTATTTTGTTTTCGTCATTCATTCATACAGCAGTCATCAAAATATTGTGGTATTTTTGTTAAACTTGGTCCGGAAACCTCAGTGCGCGAGTCCGACTCGCACTTGGCCGGTTTTTATTGGTTGGATTGATCACAATACCCACCTCGCTGTGGTAACTTGAATTCAATGATGGAGGCCTTTGCCCTGCAGTGGGATAACTACAGGCCGTTACTTTACAGTTATTCGTTTAGTTATTATTTTTTACTTTTATTTAAAAAAGAAACGAATAGGTAAAATGAATGCTTCGGAGTAGTTTAAATTATAATAACAAATTAAATCAATATTGGTTTTATTACCTTACTGACATAATTCGAATGAAATATTGCAAATATTTTTACGTTTAGATATGTGTATGTGTTGTCAAATAATAACAGCCCAAGGCAACAGGTTTATTACTAGTGTACTTTCCAAGCCCTAATCGAAATAGCAAGTTCTATAAATTTGTTATTTTATTTTTATTTATAAATTTATTAAGAATATATCGCAACAGTGGTCTAGTGGTTTTAGTACCGGGCCAAGATCTCGGGGTCCCAGGTTAGATCCCCGGGTCGGGCACCAAAAATTTTCGAATTTCCGAACGTTGCTCGGGTTTGTCATCACCAACCCGCATTTGGCAAGCGTGGTGATTATGCCAGTACCCATCATTGCTATGGTAACTTGAATTCAATGATGCGAGGCCTTTTCCCTGCAGTGGGATGATTATAGGCAACAGCCTATAATCTAGTACCTAAAAGTAAAGTAACAACTTTACTTTTACTTTACTGTCCAAGAATCAAACCCAGTACCTCGGAACCGGTAATTCCTTCAGTAACTACAAAGTACTCTGGAGTACAAAGCTAATTACTTTGAGAAAGTTAACTCAACTTACTATCAAAATCACAGGATGGAACCACTGATACACAGCACTGCACTATAATAACTATAATTTCAAAAGCTAGAAAAATAAAATGCAAAGTAATGCCTAGGCGACCGGCGCGCGCGTCGCTCCACAGATCAATGTCAAGAATGTCCACTGATTCGCTATTTAAATGATCTAGAATCAATCCCCGTGATACGGATCAATTTGTTCGGTGACTAGTGGTTGTGCGGTGGCTATGCTTGGAATTTTTAATTTACCTAATTTTGATCTCTTTTTACCCGACTTCGGCAAAGTCAGCAGGAAGGGTTATGATTTTATCAATCTATGAATACATGTATGTATTTATGTGGTTCAACATTTGCGGTTAAACCTCTGAGCTGATTTTGGCAAATGTCTCGCCATGTTTAGTATTGGATCAATCGATTTCTTATTATAATTTGGGTAACATTAGACTACCTTTTGAAAAATCCTACATCGCGAATTATACAACAATATATTACTTTGAAAAGAACATTATAACTTTTTTTTATTTTATTTTTTTGTGTTATCAACATTACTGTTTTTATTCTTTCCTTTCAATGACTTACCGTACATCTGCCAATGTTTAAATTATATTAAAATTAATAAATAATCGGATTGAATAAAACATAAATTGACCGTGCGGGAACTAGATTGAGGGGGAAGGTATAGTGTTTCTGTCCGTCAAGCTGCTCAATTGTAAAAATCAATTATCTTAGTTGTAACTTTATAGGCACTATTAGGTCTTTTGTAAAACCTTATTTTTAAACATTTTTAATATTTGTTAATGTTAATAAAATGACTGTTTGTTTCCTTAAATAATTTAAAAAAAAATTACATTCATTAATGAAGACAGAATTCTGAGTCCAAAAATGCAATTCTGACTACAAAAATGTCGAAACAATACGGCAAATATACAGGGTGGCTTTGAAATTATTGCATTTTGCTAGTCGGGTTACAGTTTAACTATTTCTAGTTCTAATATCGCATAACCCGCATCTCTTTCAAGTTTATATACTCTCATTTTTCAAGTTTATATACTGATATTAAAATTGCAATTTAATTGCTAAAATATCAAATAAAGTATATTTCTAGTTCCTTGTTGAATTTAGTTTAGCAATAACCTTTTAGTTTTCAGTTTTCATTTGTCCACGTGCTATTTGCTTTTATTCCGCTTCTTCAAGATCAAGATGACTTATAATAATTGCAAACTCCGGGAGTAGCCTACATATCGGTTTTCAAGGTGACGTCCGAGGTGCCGGTTTCAATTTCCGGCAATGTAGAAAAATTGAATTTTTTTATATTATCCTGGTTCTGGATTTTTGTGGTAAATTTAGTTTTTTGCTATCTTCCAGTTTTATTTCCACATAACAAGTGCTTTTGAATTTTAATATGTTGTTACATTGAGGTCAGAATAATGCATGTGATGTGCATTTATTTTTGTTCCGAATTGATAGATTATACTAATATATTCCTCATTCATACAATCTATTTTGGTGTTTTATTCGTCCTATCTAGAGTCTCTATCTTAATATTCAATTCATTTCATTAAAGTTACAATTCTATCTATAAGACTTAACTATGTTTACTTACCTTTTATTTAAACAGATATTCGTAAGGGCAATGAACAAGGTTCAGCAAATGAGATATTAAGTTTGCGGAGTTTTCTCTTAGTATAGGATTACACTTGCATTTTCTATATCAATATCAGCCTAAGGTAAGTTTATTGACCTGTTATATTCGTATTCTGTATTAATTTCGTTACGACATACATTCTGATACGTTTGAATTTTACTATTTGTCTATATGCTGTAGAAGTAGAACGAGAGGTATACCAGCAAAATAACTTAACTATTTGTGTGTGTTGTAGTTGTATGAAACGCAAATAAATGAGTTATGTATCTATCTATCTATCAAAATCTCTCTAATGAGTTATGTATCTATCTATCAATCAAAATCTCTCTTTAACCTGTTGAAAGACCTTGGCTTGGCCAGAACTGCAGTAAGTTCTATTAGAGCGAGTGTCTTAAGCTGCATTATCAGGTTCATACCAGATTTGAGTGGGCAGGAAGAGAAACACGAGTAGTGAAGGTGAGTGTAGATGTACGTCGTGAAGGAGCCCCTTAAACCTACAGCCGTGTCACAAGTCCCGGGATCTACTCGGAGTTTTTCTTTCTGCCACACGATGGACCCGGAAGCCGCATGTTTTTTTTATAAATAATGGGCTTGCTCTTGACTACATACTAAACTATACGGTTAAGAAGAAGCCTAAGATGGAGCGAGCTTACCCAGAGGTACTGGTTCTCCCACACACCAGCAGAACACAGAAGAACTGTTTGGCGCTGAACTCCGGCAGGAGGGTGGTAGCATCCAGGTGGCGGAGAGGAGATCTGTTAGCCGTCATAATTGGTTAGAAAACCAAAGATGCCGTTGCCCAGGGTGGACCACTAGGAGGTAGATCCCACCACCCCAACGGTGACGGTGAATCCATTAAACACTAAGAAGTTTATTTCTTTTCGCTCGCGGCTCTGCCCGCTTGAACAACACATTATGTCACACGAGCAGAAACCTCTAGCAGTGGGACACACAATAGCTTAAGACGTCTCCCAAAGTCGTCGTTGTACCAAATTCCATAAAAATATGTTCAGTAGTTTAGGCCTCAAAGCGAAAGCTTGACAGATATCTACACCTAAAAAAAAATTACAGGAACACTTGCGTTATTTGTAAAGTTACGAAATATAGTCGCTAGATGGCGCTGCCTATTGGTAACTTTATATTTTTTTAAGCAAACCTTTCTCGGATCTCTGTAATCAATGCAAAAGTCTACGGGAACGAAGTAGCGGGAAAGGCCCAGTAGGATATTAGCATAACTGACATAGTAATTTGCTACTACTTACACGTTGAATTTGCGCTGAAGTATGGAACGTAATAACCTTAGAAGCGCTTTAGCGTAATATCATGCAGGTACCCCCTCAAACTTCGTAATACTGTTTACTTCACGTGAAGAACTCTTAGCTTAAGTCAGATGAAATTTCGACTTCCGACAGTGTTGAATAAATATCCTACATGTAGGTATTATATTTAAAAACGTGATTTACTTTATATTCAAACTAGGTGTAGTTTTTTTAGTTCAGAAAGGAAAATTGATTGTAGTTTATCATTGTCATATTCTCAGATCATGTAATGAAATAGATATGAAATAGATATGAAAGGAAAATTGATTGTAGTTTATCATTGTCATATTCTCAGATCATATAAAGAAATAGATATGAAATCGGGGCGTGGCGCGTGTGAATCCAATATGGGCAAACTGAACTATTGCACTCCACGGCGAAATATTTAATGAAAACATCCATGTAACGATCGGACGTATCGGCACAATATACATTGAAGGCTTGATACTAACTAGCTGTGTTGTGAGTACTACGCGACTGCGCAATGTATCGAGGTTTAATCGAGGCATGCACTGCCCGACGAGTGCGTCACAACCACACTTTGTAGCGACACACTAATTTGCACACACACACAAATGACGCATTGTGTAAGCGAGTAAGTGGTAGCCGCTGTGATTGGGTCCATGTTTGTGTGCGCACCAATGAGCGTTGTAATTTGATATAGTGTGGTCCTTATGCTTACAACAGTGTTATTGTAGTTGCGGGTTTGCTAAGGATTTACGAGTAATTTCATATCTCCTTCTTTATATGATCTGAGGTCATATTTGCCATTTGGTTGGTTTAAGTACCGAGCCAAAATCTCAAGGTTCTGGGTTCGCTCCCCGAGTCAGGCAATAAAAGTTTCAAAATTTCGGAAACTGCTCATGATGAATATACCTGTACCCATCATTTCTTGAATACAATCAAATGATAAAGGCCCTGTTCCCTGCAGTGGCATGATTGTAGGCCGCTGCGTTTTCATTATTTTTTTTTTCATAACTGTGTAAAAATAATAATTATTTATTAATATGTCATGTTGAAATTATAATTTCTTGAATAAAATTTTCGACTGCTTGTGGTAGGACTTGAGCTCACAACCTTCCTTCTTCAAGCCTTCAAGTCTTATTAGCAATTCGAAAACTCGAAACACAGGCAATTTGCTAAAAGAATATTAAAAACACATTTTATTTTAGAATACAGTACTGATACAAAGTATACCGTTGTAATTAAAATGTGTAATTAATGCGAACATACATTAATATTTACAAAATATTCCGCAAACTTCAAAGGCTTGTTTGCCAACCCAGGCCACTTAGAGTTAATAATTAAATCATACTTGGTTACGGGCAGGGCTTAAAAATTGTAAGCAAAATATTTATAACTCGTTCGTTTTGTGTAGTGGTAGCAGAAAAAATTGAATTAATAAAAGTAAAAAAAAATAAAAAAGTAATTAAAAAAATATGTTTCTTGAATTTACTCCAACAATCCAATGTTGGAGTAAATTCAAGAAACCTTTTTTTCAAGAAACATTTTAGAAAGATATATTATTTTACGGATTTTACTTGGTCGGGCGAAACGTTCATCAGTTAAAATCAGTTTTATTTCTGCAAATAGGCCCCAGGAGGCGCTTTTACACGTCCCAATATTTAAACCTACCACTGCTTCGGGACAAGTCTGGGCTAGTGCCGAGAAGAAGCAGCGCAAGAAACTCGGTCACAATTGTCAGCCTCTTTTTAAATATTTTTTACAAGGTAAGGTAATTTTTACAAGTTTTAAGCAAGTACGAGCTGGGACAACTTAATGCCATACATTTCTATCATTTAAATAATCATTAACAGTGTAATAGCCCTTTTTCATTAAAATAACTTTAACATACGATTTAAGTACTTTAACGATTTAATACGGATACAATTTCCCATAAACAATTTTCCTACTTTTCGCAGTCTGAAGCCTGGAACGGCGAGTTTATCTTTATTTCTCGTATTAAAATTGTGTACGTTACTTTTCTTAAGAAATAAATGTATGTTCTTACGAACGTAAATAATATTCTCGAGAATATATTGAGAAGACACTGTAAGTATATTAATCTCTTTGAAGAGCTCTTTCAGCGAGTCACGGGGTCGAAAGCCGTAAATAGCCCGTACAGCACGTTTTTGCAATATAAAAATTGACTCAAATCTGCCGCTGAGCCCCACAACAGAATTCCGTATGACATTATGCTATGAAAGTAGCTAAAATATACTAATCTTGCCGTTCCAACATCAGTCAATTGCCTTATCTTTCTCACAGCATAAGCAGCAGAACTAAGTCTTCCAGACAGCCCCCTAATATGAGCACCCCATTGCAAATGAGAGTCTACAGTTATACCCAAAAAGGTAGTAAAATCTACAGAGTTTAGTGGTTCATCTTTAACAATTATATGAGGGGCAGCTAACCTTACGTTTGGCATCGTAAATTTCACACATTTTGTTTTATTTGCATTTAGTAAGAGATTATTTGTTGTAAACCAATGTAATAATTTAGAGAGGGTATTGTTAACATCGTCAAATGAAGATTTGCCCCTCTTGGTTTTAAAAATCATTGATGTATCATCTGCAAACAATACCATCTCACAAAGATTATGTAAGTAACAGGGAATAAAAATTCATTCATTTATATAAACTAAAAATAGCAGGGGCCCTAATACTGATCCCTGTGGGACACCCATAACAAGGGCCGACCCTGAAGACTCAGCTCCATTTATGCAAATCTTTTGTATTCTGCCTTTAAGGTAAGAACTTATTAGATCCAAGGAATTATTCGATGCACCATAATGCTTAAGTTTTTTAAGTAATATTTCATGGTCTACACAATCAAAGGCCTTTGAAAGGTCACAAAATACACCTAAGGCATCTAGCTTACTCTCCCAAGCCTTAAATACATGTTGTAGGAGAGCAACACCAGCATCGGTAGTATTTTTACCTTTTCTGAAGCCATATTGGTTGCTATTTAATCATTTATTTACACTAAAGTGAGATAAAAGCTGATTAAACATTATTTGATTTGACGACCGTTTGGATCAGCGGTAGTAAACGCTGCTTCTGAGCCATGGGTTGCGGGTTCGATCCCCGCACAGTACAAATATTTGTGTGCATGAACATGTCTGTTTGTACTGGTCTGGGTGTTTTCTTTAAATTATAAGTATATATTTACAAAAAAAAAGTATATATGTAAGTTTATCGGTTGTCTAGTACCCCATTCGACAGGGTACTTAATAGTAGCTTAATTTGGGACTAGATGGCTCTGTGTGGCCCAGTGAGGCATGTCTTAAAATATTTATTTATTTTCTCGAAAATTTTACTTAGCCCTGGCAATATAGATATAGGTCGAAAATTGGAGGGGTCACATTTTTCGCCAGACTTAAACAAAGGAATGATTTTGCTAAACTTCATTAAAGTTGGAAACTGTCTATCATCAATACATTTGTTAAAAATAATAGCGAGTGGAGGGGCTAATGAACTTATGATTGTATTGATAATATTGACAGAAATTCCCCAAAGATCCTCTGTTTTTTTCATATTAAATTCTCTAAAAGTTTTTGTAATTATATCAGGGTTTATAAGTCTAAAATTAAATGAAGAATTGCACTCTTCGACAACAGACTTGAGAAGGGATTCAGCTAGATCAATTCGAAGTCGAGTTCGAATTTCAAATTCGAGTTCTATTTTAAAGAAAATGTTTCTTCTTTGGGTAAGTTACGCTTCTAGAAAGTTACCTCCTATTATGATGATGATGAGACTGAAAAGAGTAGTAGGTAATAAAGCCTTGACCAAGTAGTGATATCAAAGCACCATTTCATCTAGCCATCCATCAACTTTATATCCCTCAACCCCCAGGAGGCAATCTGGTGCCACGATAACAAATGATTTCAATTGTGTCTGGAATAACTCACGATCGAGGGATTAAAAAAGGTCTCTATATTAAGGGTTTTTGTGATCCAATCACATTCGATGACTCAATGATAGTTATCATTTTTGAATTTTTAAACATTCGTCTTTTATTATGCACTGGGTGTATATTTTATTTAAAAATAATTAATATTATTTCATAAAAGCTTGTACGACTATTTTTTGATAAATATCAGGAGTAGTCGCATACACCTTGGCTGCATCATCGATCCATAATAAAAATCCGCCAGAAATCTTGCTTTAAAAAAGGAAAAACATACGCAAATCAGTTCAACCGTTTAAAAAGCTACCGTGCTACAGCAGACATACATAGCACTAAACTTTTTATCCCCTCTTTTGCGTCAGGGGTCAAACAGAGAAAAGTAACTTAATAAAAAACCTGGCCAGCGACGCGATTACGGCAAAATACTTTTATTAGAGAAGTCAGCATCCAGCAGTTAACTGATGTGATAATAAACTTAAAAAATACACCTTTAGCTTAGGAAACAAACAAGAAAAAAATTACGACAATTTCAGCTTTATTATGTTTTTGTCGTTTTTTTAATGGTTTTGAGTTTGCTAACTGTACCAGAAACATTTATGAAGGACAATATTATGAAGCTGAGCCTATATTCTGTGGTTTGGAGCTCCCAAATACACCCACACGTTATATTACCTAAAAGTAATGATAATAATAGGGTTATCTCAATATTATGCCTTGATTAGAGAAATTAGAGAAATATGAATTCAATTGAAAAATACACTCATGAGACGATTAGGACAAGGCAATAGGCAGAGCGCTGTGATTTGTTTGCAAACTCGAATAGACCTGGATTCAAATAGGGCTGGTTCTGGTCAATTTAAAAAAGATACTTGTTCATGCGCAGGGTGCGGGGCTGCCAATGACGCAATGAACTGCGTGGCGAGTGGGACCGGGAGCGAATGAATGAGGCGATCGAGGGACTCTTGCCTTTCATTCACTTGAACACCGAACCGCTCGCACGTCACTTCTCGGTCCATATTATTTAAATATTTCCAATTAGAGTACCTTTAAAAGTCAACATTTTAAAACATTTAAGTATCATCCCACTACAGGGCAAGAATTTCATTCTATAATTTAGGTTACCGTAACAATAATGGGTACAGGCATTGCTACCACGCTTGCCTCACTCACCAAATATTTTTTTATCACGAAAGATTATTCGAGTGTACGAAAAGGTGAATATCAGTTATTTGGCGAATCACAAAATGTAGTGGAATATTGTTTGTGAAATGAAATTTAATATTTAAAAATATCTGTTTTACTAGGAACCCATCTGTCCAAACATTTTTAATGGTTAAAAACTCTTGTAAATAAAACATGTTATATTTCAGTTTTACCTGCTACTATTATCACCGAATTTACGCTAAACGGTTAATAAAACAAAATTCCAAAAAAAAAGTTTTGGACTCTCCAAATTAGTTACTTTGACCTAATAGCAAAAGTGTCTGTCAAGTAACGTTTATATTCAGTCTACAAGAATCTAATGCTGAACAAAGGCCTCTCCAATACCACCACCAGGAGGGTTGGAGTTTGTATGATGCAAATGATGAAGAGAAGGCGCTTCTTGCCTTTGTTCTTCTAGAAATACCCAATTCGATTTAACAATCTCAATCAAATCAATCAATAAAATTTACTTTTAGAAAATTTTATTTAAAAAATTAATAAATAATAAATGTGGACAACAGAACATAATTGTGCACCTTTTTTTAATGCACACGTTTTTTGTGAAATCAGATACAAGGTAGTTTGCGTACCCAAGGAAAAGTAAAAAAAATATTTTTCTTTCTTGACCCATCTTGTGTGTGCGTGGTGATTATGCCTGTACCTATCACAGCAACTGTAACTTGGATTCAATGATGGAAGCCCTTGCCCAGCAGTGGAATGATTATAGGTGGTTACTCAACCCATCCATGGATTCAAACCCGGTACTCCGGAGTAGATGACAATAAGCCTGTACCCATCATTGCAAAAGTAACCCGAATTCAATGATGTAGGTTGCCCTGCAGTGGAATGATTATAGGCAGTTACTCGACCCATCCTGGATTCGAATCTGGGCCTTCGGAGAAGACGTAACCTTGAAAACCGGTGTGTGCGCCACTCTACCACGGAGTTTGACAGTAAAATCGTAAAAAGTACATAGTTGGAAACTTAAAACTGTTTTTTTTTTATCCAAAGAAAGTATTTCATTTTTTCACACACTAAATGGTTCGCATTTCCATTAAAATGGTTTAGTGAAATATTAAATTTCGCTCGATGTCAAAAGATTAAAGAATTTCCATTGGAACTTTCTCGAAATCGTATTCGATTTCAATACTCTACTTAGATGATAGAGCACAGAAACGATTTATAGAAAACAGAAAATGAACTTAATGATTCGCGTGTAGTATATGCAATTTAGTCGTTACTTCGTTTCTGTTATTGTATAATCATTGACGTATCCGTAGAAACTGCAATTAAATAAAATGAATGAGAAAACTGGTACTAGTTGCATCGGAATAATAAGCGTGTCCGAAAAAGTAGGGTAGATACCTGTATGTATACTCTTGCACACTATAGAAATTAAGAAGTTTCAAATATAATGGAATGATCGTATCTGAGTATTACCGTTGTTAAAAATCTAACAAATCAGTATAACCTTTTAAAAGGAGCTCGATAACAAACACAGTTACCCGATATTTGTTTAAAAATAAAACATTATACCAAAAATCTGTCTTATTAACGTCTTAGTACCAAATCAGGCGTCTTGAAGTTTAAAGGCCTTGAAAAGACATTTTTAATTAATCAAAAAAAGGCTTAAAAATAAACTTATATTTAAGAGTTAACACTGATAAACGGTAAAGACGACTTAATAAAACTATAGCAAAAATACACGTAGTAGTTGTACTTTTAAACTATTAGCTCTATTTTAAAGGATCATATCTAACTAAAAATAAAGTAGGTTACCAGGAGCTATTAACTCTTTGCTATCATTTTGATACTTGAATCAACCATCTAAAGGAAATAAAGTAAAATACAATCTTAAGTTATATTTATATAAGAAGTGCTAAAAAGTTACGAGTCTAGGCCGAGCTACAAAATTCTGAACACTTCATAAAATCGACAAAAGCAAAATACTTTTTATACGACACATCCATAAAGTATTGAAACTGGTCGGTTGCAAAATAACTTAGCATTTTATTGGGTTACAGGGGCTAGTAACATTTTCTTGGATTAGTATTTTTTCTAACAATACAGGCCGTAGTTTTGATATTTTAAATGTTACCTTCATAGTAATTCGCGTATTATATCTTTTCCGAGCAATCCAAAACTGCACACATAGAAAAGTTACATTGATAAGCAGAAGATGCGAAATAGCACGCAAATGAAAGAGATGGCTATAATTTTTAATGATTACCGCTCGTGATTGCACTTGACGTAAGCGTTGTAAAAAACCACCTAATTAGGGCGTGTTTGAGTCTTCACAACGCGCGCGCTTATTATAACATACTAGCTGTTGCCCGCGACTTCGTACGCTTCAATTTCTGTTATTATGATCGCGATTATTTTTTGCGACATTTTTCACTAATGCTTCGCTCCTATTGGTTGCAGCGTGGTGTTATAAATAGCCTAAAGCCTTCCTCGATAAATTGACTATCTAACACAAAAATAAATTTTCAATTTGAACTTGTACTTCCTGAGATTAGCGCGTCCAAACAAACAAACAAACAAATAAATTCTTCAGCTTTATAATATTAGTATAGATTAGTATAGATTATTTGCTTTGTTTCAATATAATATCATTGTATTTTAGTCGCCTCGTACTACACCCTCATAAAGAGCAGAGCATTTTGTCCAGTTTACATTTGTAAAAAAAAAACTAATAGAAATATGTAGTACTCATTCGTGTTTCACGTTTTCTAAAACGTAGATGCAGTACGCTTGTAAATACATCATATGTTTTGTAAAAACGTTATTCTTTTAAAAAGTTAATTAGAATGACTAAGTATGACGTTCAACAAACAACTTAACAGTTTATTTAAATTTACACATGTTTAGTAAACCGTAATCAAACAAACATCACTATTAATCATAAAAAACATAAGCTACTACAATTTTTTTCATATTTTTGCGATAGCTCTGTGTGTACACGAATGCCATTTTCAGGCAGTTATAATAAAATTAAATTTTAACTGCCTGAAAACGGCATTCATGTAATACTACATACAAAATTAATTCGTACTAAAACATTTCGATCTATCTCAAATCATCAGAAATGTAAACGTCGATATTATCCTTTTAATATCTCTGCGTAAATAACAACTAAGTTAATCTTGGATGAGGATATCCAACGAACTACAAATAGCTGAGCTAAAAGGGATTCGCATAAATTCGTTGGTAATAGCCTTAATTGTGTACTCTCATAGCCATTAACTGATATCTATCAAGCTACTAGCGGACTCGAACTTCGTATCGCCTCCTTAGTATTTGATTATGACGTCTTAAATGTTATTGTCATCAAATATGGCGTGATTGGAAAAAAGTATTAAGAAATGAATTTTAAAGTCTTACTATTTTAAATTTCTGTCGGTAAGTTAATACTTCGTCTTGTCAGCAAATGAAAAAAGGTAGAACCACACCTTTTCTACAATACAGGTGTCGTAAGAATAGGAATACTGCCAGAATAGATCTTTCGTCACCAAACACACCAAGAACCTTATCATACCCATCTCGCTTCACCCCAACCCATCCATTAAAATCGCCCAAAATGATAATCCTTTCATTCGCCTTGCAGATTTTCAGTACATCTCGCATACTATTCCAGAACTCCTCATTTTCCTTTTTAGCTTTTGTGGAGCCACTCGAACCCACATTAGTTAGTGCATAGACGCCTAAGACAAAGGTTCGAGTAATTCCGACCTTCAGCCTAATCCAGAGAAGTCTAGGGCTCACACACTCAAACTCAGTCACACATTCAGCCATTCATCATATCTAACAAAAAATAAAGTAGGTTACTCTTTGCTATCATTTTGATACTTGAATCAACTATCTAAAGGAAATAAAGTTAAATACAATCTTAAGTTATATTTATATAACAAGTGCTAAAAAGTTACGAGTCTAAGCCGAGCTACAAAATTTTGAACACTTCATAAAATCGACAAAAGCAAAATACTTTTTATACGACACATCCATAAAGTATTGAAACTGGTCGGTTGAAAAAAGTATTAAGAAATGAATTTTAAAGTCTTACTATTTTAAATTTCTGTCGGTAAGTTAATACTTCGTCTTGTCAGCAAATGAAAAGAGTAGAACCACACCTTCTCTACAATACAGGTGTCGTAAGAAAAGGAATACTGCCAGAATAGATGGGATTTAGCGTATTCTAACGATCACTGACTAAACAGCGATCGCAAAACCCCAAGCATGACAAATATTGCCAAATTCTCCTTTTGAAGAGTTCTTTGTCCGGTTATTGACAGATGATTATGATGAAGTTAGTTGATCATGAATGCTCATCTGAGAATCTGTAAGACATTACTGATTTTTGTGTTCTTACTGGATAGAATTGCCGTCAACACGAAAAAAAAACCTTTCTTGATAAAAACTGCGCAATGAATGGATTTCAAGTCACTAGTATATATTATGTTAATAAGCTTGCAGCATAGAAAGCTAAATTCAGTCTTACAAACTGACCTTGTCTCATGTATACAAAAACTTATTGTAAATGTTATTGTGATTGTATAAAGTTTATTGGCGGCGCGAGACGACTGCCGATACAAAAACAGTTTTAAATCTCATTGTTTACATTACGGAAAGTCGACACCATACGTTTCCCCACACTTATACAAACCCTTTACTTAAAAAAGGAAATGTTCATGTTGTATAATGGAATTCTATGCGATTTGCAACATGAATATAAATTGAAAAACAAACAATCCAGTCTGTGAAAATTGTTGTTGGGTTATTGAACCATAAAAATGTTTTGTCTGATGTAGCACATAAACAAAAATGAAATAAAAAAATGAGTTTGCACCAAGCTATAGTACTAATTTTCATGCTCATGAAGCAAGAACCTGTGTTGTGTTCACACAGGCATTATAAAAAGAGAACACGGACTAATCATTAAAAACAATTGACTGTTAACGCATTATTTTGCAAGAATTCTTAAGTTATCTAATAAAAAGTATTTCAGTGGTTTCTACTACTTCAATAATTATTTACCCGGTGGAATCCTCATTAAGTTGCTATTGCAGTTGTTATTAGAACCCAAAACGCTAATTCGCGGTAGTTTATTTATATCAAACTCGTAGTACGAGTATTATTTGCTTTAAACTGATTGTACACAATATGGTATTTCCTGTATTTTTAACTCTTTTTGACTATTCACAGACTTGTTCAAGAACTTGGAACAGGCAGAATAAAATTGCGCCATCTCTCAATCAGTTCTGTGGTTTGGTGCCGGCTTTCTAAAAAAAAGTACAACCAGGTGACCAAAAGAGCACTGCCAGAAGAACGGGCAGCAAAGTCTTCTCTCTACCGTAGCATAGCATTTAAACACACACTTTTAATATTTACGCACATGCACACACATACACACATACACAGTATATTTTTTTATTTATATAAAGGCCTCCCCACACTAGCGTCTCTCGAGCGTCGACGTCGCGGCATTGTCCAATCAGCGTTCAGTAAATGCTGCTGCGCTTGCGTTGCGTCAACACTGATTGGTTGCTGCCTCGACGTCGACGCCCGAAAGACGCTAGTTTGGGGGTCTCTTACACAAAATTTAATGAAGATAAAACTGGCTTCTGCAACACAGGCTTCATTTAGCTTAAAGGCCATAGTTGTTCATTTTTCTGTGTAGGTAATAAAAAAATTATAAGTAATAACTTAATTCCATTACATAGGTAAACATTTTTTTCAGCTTCATATATTTTTTTAGCTTTTTTAGGCAAAACGTAAATTTTGATAAATGGCTTGATAATGTTGGCTTACAAGGCATTTTACTATAAAAAAGTGGTGTGAGTAACAGGTTCTGCATCTCTGATACTCGTAAGTGTTTACAATTACTTAGTACACTTGGTTGTAAATATTTATACGATATGCTACGTCGTCTCGTGGGTATGATATTATTTTTATACAATATTTACAGTTAGGGTTTTTTGTATTTATTGTTTTTTTGTGACTACTTAGTTTCAAAGGAGCGAAAAACCTATTGTTATATTTTGGCGTTTTGTTTTGTTTCTAGTCGGGGTACGCCACCACGATCTCTATTTGCACTTGAGGCATCTCAAAACTAGTTAATAAATCACTTTTAAATTGTAAATATATTTACATTATTTTTTATATCGCGAATTAAACAAAAAACAATATTTTAATACCATTTGTTTTGAAACAACCAATTAATCAACAACCAAGCAGATTATCTTTTTTATGAATGTCTTATGTTTTTATGATTGACTTACTGAGATATTAAAGAAAAATATAACACATAATTCTTTTATAATAGAAATACTTTGGGGTATCTGAGGATTTGCGGTTTTCACCAACACGTTGTACAAAGACTAGTCCCATATCCGTATGCGTATTCAAGCTCACAGACACACGGGCTTATACTTTAGTACTAGCTGTTCCCCGCGACGTCGTACGCGTCAATTTCTATTTTTATGACCGCCATTATTTTTGCAACATTTTTCACTGATGCTTCGCTCCTATTATTCGCAGCGTGATGTTATATAGCCTAAAACGTTCCTCGATACATGTACTATCCAACACAAAAATATTTTTTCAATTCGAACCAGTACTTCCAGAGATTAGCGCGTTCAAACAAACAAACAAACTCCTCAGCTTTATAATATTAGTATAGATTAGAATTATCGCCAAGATACAATTTTCCTGTGTTACTTCTGCCTCCAGTTTACTCTAATACTTTTTTTTAGCATGCATCGCCATAATGACGCTGATCACAATAGTATCATCACGAAGAAGATATCGAAAGCCTATGATAAGGTATCCCAAAGATTCTCAGTTCTGGGCAACAGATTTTTTCGTCAAAGGCTGTAGGAACTTTTTGGAAAAATGTCCTGGTGCTTATAAGTAAGTTTTTTATGATGCTCTTTTATGAATTTCTGTCTAAAATATTGATTGAAATCTTTATGGTCTTAGCGACCAAAATGTTTTATTGTTTTGGTATATCTAAAAATAGCAATATTCCTATTATTAATATTAATGTAATTATAACTATCTGTTTTGCTACCAAACTGCAGATCTGGTTATATTTAAATTTGGCATAGAGATAGTTTTATTGGACAGGTAAGAGAAATATCTTAATCTCAGAATTTTGTTTCTCAAAGAAATTATTTTTTTTTTACTTAAAGTACTCATCATTAATAGGTTGTCTAAATATACTTCTTATACATACGTTGAAATTTAATTAATTAAACTACGTGGAAGGTAAGACTAGCATCCTAATTCCATCCGATATTTCGAAAACCTTCCTGAACGTTCTCGCTATTTTAATTATGTTCAAAGCAATGTTATTATATTTATAAATGTTTTGATTACAATACAAAGGTCCCTTCCATGTTTTTATTTTGTCATCTAAATTTTGGCTTTAAATTGTCCTAGGTCGTCTCGTAGATCTTATGTAAACATATAAATAAATAAATAAATAAATAATAATAATAATAAATAATATTTATTTAAAAAGAGGCTGACAATATAGTGACCGAGTTTCTTGTGCTGCTTCTTCTCGGCACTAGTCCACATTCGTCCAAAAACAGTGGTAGGTTTAAATATTAGGACGTGTAAAAGCGCGTCTTAATTTTTTTTTTTTTTAATATTTAAAAAAAAATTGCAGAAACTGATTTACTGATTTAAAACGTTTTCATTAATCGTTTTTAATATCTTACGATTCGAATAAACGAAAACACATCAGGCTAAAGCTGTTTCCACATACTGTCGAAAAGTAGGAAGAATGGATGATATGATGTTTATGGTATCATTTTTTTTTTGTTTCGATTGATAAGTATTTTTCATTTTGGCGCAGTTGTCTCTGTTATTAAGATTAAAAAAAGAGCTGATTTTAGTCAGCCCTTGATCTTATTTCCAGTGTGTATTAAACATAGATCACACATATTGTATAGTAAACCTATTAAAAGATTTACATAATTGTTTCAATAATACTTTTTGTATTTCGATATCTTTTGTAAATGTTTTTATGTGTCTTGTACCTAAATAATTAAAAAATAACTTAAAACGACTATTATGCCATTTAGGCAAGTACTCGTAACTGCATTTGTACACAATTGTATAATGACACTAGCTGTTCCCCGCGATTTCGTACGCGTTAATTTCTTTTTTTATGATCGCGATTATTTTTGCATCATTTTTCACTGATGCTTCGCTCCTACTGGTCGCAGCGTAATGTTATATAGCCTAAAGCCTTCCTCAAGACATGGACTATCCAACACTAAAAGAATTTTTCAATTCGAACCAGTACTTCCAGAGATTAGCGCGTTCAAAAAAACAAACAAACAAACAAACTCTTCGGCTTTATAATATTAAATAGTATAGATTTTATTGAACCCTTCGATAAAATGTTATTATACAATTATCGCGACCTTCTTATGATCCAGTAGGAGTTAAGACGACGTTTTTGCGGTTTACTTTCATAACAACTGCTACGCCCAATATGTTTTTTACAGGTACCAGCAGATCTGCGCTAGAAGTTACAGCGGTGACTTCAAGGATTTCACAAACTACTGTGAGATGCAGTATGAAAATTGCAATACTTGGTTAAGTAAGTACGGTTAATCGAACTTATAGGTATAATGTCATGAATAAAACCAGTATTTGAATTAGTTGAATCTATTTCAATACTTCAACATCAAACTTCACACGTCAGAATATCAATATATAAAAAAGTGATATTTATCAATTAAACTTATAAAGGGTTGTGTTTTAAGTCGAAAGTCGATTGAGAAAACTTCTCGGGAGAAATTTTGTGGTTTAATAAATTGGCTAATATACTTACGTAATTCTTCCACTTTCTATGATTATGACGTGACTTTTTTTCGCGACTTCCATGTTGCGACAGAATATGGGACCAAAGCCTTATCGTGTCTTCTGAAGGCCGATTTTTAACCATACCTATTTAAGAGGATCGTTCCAAGGCTAGTACAAACATTCATGAAGTCCCTGATATCTGCTAGGTAAACCTGTGTTTCAGATACAGTGCCCTCTTCTATAGTAGATTACAAAATGTGTCACAATTTTGACCACGCTTTTATTATTAGCTTGGGTTGTATCTATCTATGTATGTAATGGAATCTTTGAGCGTAATTTTCACCGATTTCCAGAAGTTTGATTAATTTGAAACTTTGTACACGTATCAAGGACCGATGACAATGCAATAATTTATTAACAGTTCCCCAGTTTTCCTCTGTAAGAGGGAGTAAAAGAGATAGAGCTAGCGCGCGATCTGTATCAATTACGATTCCTGCATAGCTTTGGAGTTACAGTCGATAAAGAAGGAATCAAATCTTATAAACTAAACTAAAAAGTAAAAAATAAATTATAGTTTAAAAAACTAAAAACCCACGCTTTTAAAACAGATTGAACTAAAAAATAAAAAATAAAACTGTAGTAATCAATTGAAAAATTCATATTATTGTACAAAAAGCGTGGGGGGCTTGATTTAGATTGTTGTAAATGTTTTATCAATAATTTACTATATCTGTGGATATCATAACAAGCACGCCATGCTTTTTGTACAATAATATGAATTTTTCAATTAATTACTACAGTTTTATTTCTAATTTTTTAGTTCAATCTGTTTTAAAAGCGTGGTTTTTTAGTTTTTTAGTTTATATAACTAATTTTATAAATGGAAATAATTTTATTTAAATATTACTTCCATTTATAAAATTAGTTTGTGTGCGTGCGTGTGTGTGTGTGTGTGTGTGTGTGTGTGTGCACGCGTTTTGTGTGAATGTATTTAATTAAATACGTGTTCAGAGTAGGTCTTCAGTATTCTGATAATCTAGGGAAGATAACCATTTACTGCGGGGTTATGGGTGTAACACCGCAACACAATATTTATCCCACAAATGTTCTTACCGTAAGTCTTTCATTATGACTCTCAACTTCAAACAATTAGGTTTTACATAGAATAGAACATTTGAATACATTCACGCCATAAAATCCATACGAGATAATAATCTAGTGGGTTCTTGTGTATAGTAAAGTCAAGCATTACGACTTTGTCTAGACTGAACGTTAGTTCATATTTACGATTGAATAAAGCTGAGGATTCGCGATTAAGTGAGCGAAAGAGAGTTTATTTTCAACGGGCAAATGTATATTTTGTCAAAAGTAAAGTTGACTGCAAAAGTTATTAAAACCATACATTAAATTTATCTGTGAATTAAGTGTCGTGAATTGCTGGCCTAATATAGAGCAACACCTTTTCGTCATAAGTGGTTTGGTGTCTCAAGACCATTAATCGATTACTAGCAACAAGTGTTAAGTTTTATTTCTCCAATAAGTCTGAGAGGATTTTAAAAGTCCCAATCTATATGATTCTACCATAGCTTCGGGATAATTCTAGGCTAAAGCAGCTATGAAGTAGCACAAATAAACTCGATTACTATTACGACAAAAAATTATATATACTTACCGATGCATGTAATCCATGACATAATTATTTAGCTAATATAATTATTAATATTAATTTAACTCGCGTTTACACTTTGCATACAGGTTATGGATTGAGAAAATTATTTTGCTAAATGTTTCCGCTTGTAATAATTTTCTCAATCCATAATTAGTTATGGATTTCCGCAAAGTAACGCCTGAGTCTATTAATTTTTGCATACAGGTATTTTAGAAAAAAATGTATTCATATTTTTGATGCCATTATGGAAAAATCATAGTAAACTTATCACAACCTTCATACCGTAAACGATCCCTCAAAAGTATTTCAATCAATACAGTAGCCGAGTATTCGATTCAAAAGTTAAACCGGAATTGAAAACCAATATAAAGTGAAAGCAACCACAAATGCCACCGAACTATTATAAAGTAACTTCGTAAAACTTCGCACTTAAATATTTCAGCTGGTGGAGTTTAAATTTTAACGTCATTTCGACGTCGTAGTTAATTAATTGCTTCTTATATGTGGCTTTAATCGCTGAAACTCCTAAATTCTCGTTAAATACAGCCGCAAATATGTTAAAGTTTCAGTTTTACAAAGTTTGTACTAAAATCAGCCTACATTATTTCAGTAGGACTTATGAATGACGCTTTAAAACGCTTGGTTCAGTAGGCGATCGATTTTGTTCAATGGAAGACTAGCAGACACTGCTTTTATGTTACTGTTACATACTTTTGACGACCATTTGGATCATCAGTAGTTAACGCTGCTTCTGAGCCATGGGTCGCGGGTTCGATCCCCGCACAGTACAAATATTTGTGTGCATGAACATGTCTGTTTGTACTGGTCTGGGTGTTTTCTATGTATTATAAGTACTCGTATGTATGTATTTACAAAAAAAAAAAAAGTATATAAGTAAGTTTATCGGTTGTCTAGTACCCCATACGACAGGGTACTTCATAGTACCTTAATTTGGGACTAGATGGCTCAGTGTGGCCCGGTGAGGCATGTCTTAAATATTTATTTATTTATTTATTTATTTATTTATTTATTTATTTATTATACTAAAATCAGGAATAAGACGCTTCTAATCATCACAGCTACTTATTAATAGTCTTTTTTCTGAAATTACTATTTAAGTAATTCAATCGCAGGTGTAAATTGAAAATTTAATTAGGTGGGACTTGAACCCACATCACCCACTCAACGGTTGTTAATTGTTAATAACGAATTAACCAAGGTAAGGTAAGGTACCAAGACATTGTTTGTGTCAACGAATTTATTTCCATCTAGAACAGTCGAAATTTTTATTCAAGAAATAGTATTTTTTAAAATTTATTTTATTTATTTGATTCACCAGCAATTATTACACTATTATTTATTATTAAAACATGGTCTAAAGTTAAAAAACTAAATGCACAATTCATTTAAGATGAACACCACATGCAAGATGTAATTATTATTTCATTATTATATACGGTTAGGCTTTTACAGTGTGTGTTATAAGTACAATAAAATATATGTCAAGAGTACAAAATATAGAAAATATTCATCAATACAAAAATAACATTACTGGACCTATCCAACGACAAGGGTTTCTTGCAAGTGTTTACGGAATTGAATGATACTCGCCGCGTGAATATCCGTGAACTTTCCATGACAATTATTATTCAAGAGACTGCTCAACCTGGGCACAAATGAACTAGAACCTAACACTGTAGTCCGCAAAGGCGGTACCAAAGGAGAGATTTTAACTCTAGTCTAGATAGTCACTTCATAAGACACCAAAGGATGAGAATTGGTGATGCTTTTAAATTATAGGTCAGCTTGACATGGGGGGAAAAGGCAAGTCCAAGTAAAAGAGATGTTTACTTAATAAAAATAGGGATACAATAATAATATGACTTTTTCATAGTAGTAAAAAAAATTTATAGGGGTCTAGTACTCGTATCATATTTAGAGCCCATTTAAGAAGTAAAAAAATGTAGTTCAAGTTGTCACCCGAAAATATGTTTCGCAACATAGTTTTAAATTTTTACGGTCCTAAGCCTGTGAAGGTGTCAGGTAAGTTAAATAAGCAACTTAGAATAGTATTTCAATGAATGAATGAGATGCGCATCGCGTAAAAGCAGTGTTGCTAGGAGGCCGTATCAAAAATTTTAGATTTTTGTCGGACATTTTCTAGGTGCTTTATCTTGAAATTTTTGTACTGAGCTTTAGCAAAAAAAGATCCGTCATTTATTTTAGGTTTTGTCTCGTAGATTGTTGTATTAAAATTTGGAAGGTGATTAAAAACCTGTAAGTATGTCATGACCGCGTTCAGTCATTTCTACTTCAAAGAGATGGATAACCAGCCTATGATTTCTCTCGACTGATGATAGTATTAAAGGTCTAAGACAGGGTCTTCCAAACTATGCGTCTCGACCTACTGTTGAGTCGCAAGCGTAAAGTCCTTTGTTCATATTATTAACGGTTAAATTTCCTAGACGTAGGACCGAGTTTGTAAACTTGTATTAGCCCAGATAGTATTATATTATCTGTGGCCCAGACAACTTGGGAACCACTGGTCTAAAATGTATCTAATAGGTTTGACAAGGCTGACAGATGAGACGATTGCGGACTTGAGCGGTTAATGTAATGTACTTGCTTTATTTCGGTTCTCAAAAGTTATCTAGGTTTCAGGAGAATTACGAGTACCTATAGGAATTTATTGAAGTATGGATTTACTGAAGGAAATTGAGAGCCATAGTAAAGGCTGTTACGACTTCGTAACAGCCTATACTTCGTAAGGTACTTACCTATACAGCGTGTAAGGTAATTAATATTAGGTATTACTATAAGTGAGAACAAAATTGTATACCAGGATTTTGAAAAGAAAAATCCATACTAAACTCAATTACTTAGGTACCAATTTATAGGTAAATATTTAGTAACAAAATGCTGATAACTTTATATTTGATAATGCTTCAGTAATTTACATGCACAAGTTCACATTAATTTGTTTTGATTATAATATCCATTCAGCTTTAATTTTGTATCAGATAAATTCAACTTTCAGCAAAATATTTCGACTCATGAAACTTGTTGTTAATTTCATAGTTGGCATTTTATTTATTTGAATACTAGCGGTCCCGGCCGGACCCCGCGAACTTCATATCACCTATTTGATTTTGACGTCTTAATCCCTCAACCCCCAGGAGGCACTCGGGTGCCACGATAACAATTGATTTCAATTGTGTCTGGAATAACTCACGATCGAGGTACTCGTATTAAATGTCATTGTCATAAAATATAGCGTGATTGGAAAATAATATCAAGACGAGAAGTACATTTTCTTAATTTTAAGACAAATCCAAAAACACCAAAATCATAAAAATCTGTCCAGCCGTTCTCGACTTACCTATAAGTGGTGCTACTAACACGACTTTCTTTTATATTTAAAGATAGATAAATAAGATTTTCATCTTAAAACGCCTTTAAACTATTTTCTGTAAAATTGTAAATTACAGTACAATTATTCAGTTCATTATTATAATTTATGACTAACCAATACCGACAAACAACCAATTTGATTAATTGGTTCAACCTAAGTAGTAATTAATTGTTTTATTTTTTCAGATTGGCACATCTTTAAGAGGGAAAGGTGCTGAGACACGAACCTACTGAAAAGTATTGAATATTGTTTTATTTAAAAATTACATACATTATTTAAAAAAAATAATTAGAAACTAAACTAAATTTGTTATACGATGAAAGATTGAAGTGTTTTCATTTACCTATAAAGAAACTAGCTTATTTCCCGAGGCTCTGCCAAACTACACGTTGTATTGCGGGTGTGGAAACCTGGACCCAGCAGTGGGTTACAAGAAAGCCAACGTCCTTTCTCATTATGTAACATCTTCTTTTTCTGTACCTGTAATACCGAAACAGAATATTATATTCTATTCTATTCTAGTTGTCTAATAGGTACCCTATACGCTAAGCTACTTAGTAGTAGTTTAATTTGGGACTAGATGGCTCTAGAGTTAATTGATACCGGGTTTATACCATGTACCTTAGTTTTCATGAGTTCCCGATATTTCTGCACTGTTGCAAGCGCCATGATCACGGGAGAACATGGCGCTTGCAGGGCAGCTTTATTATTATATATCTTAAAATTATCGTTATTGATATTATCAAGGTTTAGTATATCTTTGTACTTTATCGGTTCAGAAGGTAGTTTATGTGTAAGAGCGTAATATACGGACAAACAGAGTTCCTTCGCATTTATAAAAACGATAATAATTGGATTCGTATATTTTCATTTCTAAAAAAGTCACTCATATAAAGGTTCCATGTTATGATTAGTAATTAAAAAATATAAAGTATAATAATCTTGTTTTGTATATCCGTATCTCTGTTATTTTTTGTATTTCTATTATCCTACTGTATAATATCTTGATATTATCTGTATTTTTTTGCCTGTAAAAATTTATTCAATTTGAATGGCTGACAAAAAAAAATAACACAAAATTTATATCTATCAAAAGTAACATAAAATCCTTAATTTATTAAAAATCCAAAACACAAAAAACAACCGAAAACCAAGAGCATCTCATTGAATACGCCAGAGATAAGAGACGTGTAAGAATTGAAAATAGGGTATTCACATGTCCCCTAACCCCAAACCAACCTCTAGAATCGTATCTTTCACATGCCACAAAGTAATTTTATTTGTAAACATCTGAAGGAATGATAACACACAAGTCATTTGACAAATTCAGCTTAGGGATTTTCGTTGAATTCTGCCAAAAACCGTCTCGGGTTCATCAAATATTTGTTTCACAACTCACATGTTTATGAATAAAAAGAGTTTGTTTGTTTAAACGCGCTCACCTCAGGAATTACTGGTTCGATTTGAAAAAAAACGAATGTGTAAAATATCATCATCATCATCATCATCATCAGCCTATCACAGTCCACTGCTGGACATAGGCCTCTCCAATTGCACGCCACTTAGGTCGATTCTCGGCTTCTCGCATCCAGCTCCTGCCAGCCACCTTGCGCAAATCATCACTCCACCTAGCCTGAGGGCGTCCAACACTACGTTTGCCGAGACGCGGTCTCCACTCAAGAACTCGTTTACCCCAGCGGTTGTCGGTTCTGCGGCTAATATGGCCAGCCCACTGCCACTTCAGCTTGCTAATCCGGTGGGCTATGTCGGTAACTTTAGTTCTCTGCCGGATCACCTCATTTCTGATTTTATCCCTAAGAGAAACTCCGAGCATAGCTCTTTCCATAGCCCGCTGAGCGACTTTGAACTTGTGGACTAGCTGTACCGTCAGTGTCCACGTTTCGGCTCCGTATGTCATGACGGGTAGGACGCACTGATTGAAGACTTTCGTCTTGAGGCATTGTGGGATCGACGATGAGAAGACTCGACGTAGTTTCCCAAATGCTGCCCAACCCAACTGAATTCTTCTGTTCACCTCATCCTCAAAGTTGTTTCTACCTAACTGCAATGTCTGCCCGAGGTACACGTATTTCTGAACAACTTCGAGGACGGCGCCGTGCATCGCAATCGGTTGCGGTAGTACATGTTCATTGAACATAACCTTGGTTTTATCCAAGTAAAATATCATAATATATTAATGTAATCCCAAAGTTCGCCCCGTTGAGATAGTGGTATGTATACTCGGAGACCCGAGTTCGATCCTAAGGTCGGGTAACAGTTCGAAAATCGCTCGGGTTTGTGATCACTAACCCGTATTTGGTAAGCATGGTGATTCATGCCTATACCTATCATTGCTATGATAACTTGAATTCAACATATAGAGGCCTTTTCCCTGCAGTGGGATGATTAGGTATACGCCGTTACTTTATCTTTTTACTTTATAGCAGCTCCCTGGAGACATTGTTTAACTGTATTACTTACGTTGTTTAAAGGGAAACCTGCTATTAGCCATATTAATATCAAACATTTGTATTTACAATGTTATACCTTATACAACGTGTTCCTTTTGATATCCCATAACTCTAGGGTATTAAACAGACCATGGTAAAGAATCAAATTGCATATGAATTATTTTTCAATTATTTTTTATTTTTTGTTTAATTTTTTCATACAAAATAATTCTAAAAAGTCACGACTGTTTATGTACGAGTAAAACAGCCTTACCTTGTTATGAATGAACTTTTGAATGTAAACGATTTACTCGTAGCTACTTATCAATGAAACACCTACACACGTTAATGTTTTTTACAAGTTACGCTCTCCCGCTACTTCACTACTACACTTAAGTGTAGGTTTGCCAACGTGTCGCAAAACTAAGGATTCGCCGTACTGGTTATTTTTTTTTAACAAATTTAATTAAAATTGATGTTATATTCGAAACTATTGATTTTTGAACCGCATGTTCTAGGGCGTTTTATATTATTTTTACATATAGAACATAACCTTAAAGTTATGGGATATCAATAGGAACACGTTGTATTTACGCTGTTGGTTTTCTGAATAAATAAAAACAATAAAAGAATAAAAAATGTGGACACCATCACCTGCATTGTTCTGATCCCAGTTTGAATTAACTATTTAATGCACTCGTATTTTGGAAACCAAAAACAAAGAAGGTACCACAAACACCCAGACTCGTTTCAAACGCTTGACAGCGTTCCAGCAGGACACGCGTAGACTAAGGTGATAAAATCGGGAAATTATCTTTAATTTTAATGTATATTCAAGAAACATTGGACTAGATTAGATTCTTTGTTTTTTTTGTCGTCTTCGACTTAGCTAAATGATATTCACACTTGATTAAAGGCCCTTCTTACCAGAATCGGTTTCTCTCTACCCGTATCTAAGCAGCTTCGACCTTCAACATACGGTCAAAGCCAAAGCAGCTTTGACTTTCAACATATGGTCAAAGCCAACCAATTGTCGTTCCATTATATTATAGTCCATCAACTCAGTGTATTATAACAATTGTGTCACTCTTCAAGCTTGGCAGCAACTATTAGAAACACTATAAGTTTCTCCGTCCATTTTTAAGTTGTAACTTACCTTGTGTTAACACAGGAATTGTTCCCGTACTATGAAACGGCGTGGGAGAGGATGGTCTCCTTTTGCGAGGACGTGATGCCGCAAAAGGAGGCTGCGGAGCGGGCCAGAGAGGAGAACATCAACTCTGACCCGATCCGAAGACGTCGAGCGAGGCGGTGGAGACGGCGTTTCGGCGCACTACACCGCGCCGCAGCGGGCTAGCGAGCTGAGGGCTAGGGAACCCGAAGCTTTCATTGTACAGCCCACCTGACTGTTGGGTGATCTGAAGTGTACAAAATCACCCAAATTTTATGCCTGAGGCCCGGTATAGGCCGTACGTAGGCGGTGCATGGAAGGCATCCTAAGGGAAGCCCATACACTGTCAACATACGTTGCGAGGTACACGGAGGTAGGTTTAGTGGGTATGGTCCGTTAAATAAGACGAGTCCCACACACCCCTGCGACGGCCCACCACTCCACCACCACTCGTAAAAAAAAAGAAGAATTGTTCCCGTAAAAACAAAATCAAAGTTGCTAAAGTCATCAACACGAGTCTGAAGTTTCTGGCGTTCGTTTGGCGGATCACATTAGATTGATCAGTTTCCGTTGGAGTATACTACTGTTGGACATGTTTTATTATTCAATGTCGCGGGTGGAACCTTTTTTGTAGTGTTGATAATACGCTTAGGCATCGATATCGACGGGTGCTGCAAAACTTAGGTTGCAGGATTGATTCTCAATTAAAAATACGGTGAAAAAAACAAAATCTGTGAAAGTATATCCTTTGAAATATCTTAATATTTAATATATTGTATTGTATGTAACTTCTAGGGGTCTTCAGAACTACACTTTTAAAAGCTGCAGCAGCTATGATAATCTTTTTATCGTGTTATCATTACCGAGTGTGATACCAGATCAGATGCTAAATGACCAATGGCTGAATAAGCCTTCAGAAGCACGATTAACAACCCAAACAGTCCCAAGCCCAGGGTTTTATCTAGTAAGTCCACATAGCCTTGTCGCATGAAATTATTCAACATAGAATATACTTTAAATACAAAGCATAAAGATCAGTTAAAATAAAATAAAAATGTAATTTTTTGGTAAGATGGTTTGTCAACATCAAAATTCAATATCGATAGTTTAGTTAGCAACACTAGTTCCATCTCCTAATGTATCTTTGAGGTTAGTTTGTAAGGTGAGGTAGAGGGTAAGTGTTGAGGTGATGTTGAGTTGTATGAGAATTAAAAGTTAGTCTGTGGAATGAAGAATAACAAAACTAAATTCTCGGAATTAACTTACGCTTTAGTCAGACATTTTAGTCCGGTTTGTGAATGAAAAGAGTTTTATTTTAAGCTTTCGAGTATTTTAAACTTCTAACAAAGAATATGTATTCTGGTACTTGCTGTTTTATTGAAATTAAGCACCTATAAGTATACTTAAATATAAGATGTATGTAAGGCGAGAAAATATACTTAATAAATATTAATAAAGGCATGGCTAAAACCTCATAATACGTAAATATTACTTGTTTATTGTGAATTTATCAGCAATTTTTTTTTTTGGAAAATCAGTAAAATCAGTTTTATTTCTGCAAATAGGCCCCTGGAGGCGCTTTTACACGTCCCAATTTTTAAACCTACCACTGCTTCGGGACAAATGTGGGCTAGTGCAGAGAAGAAGCAGAGCAAGAAACTCGGTCACTATTGTCAGCCTCTTTTTAAATAAATATGTTTACATAAGATATATGCCAGTGCGAGCTGGGGCAATTTAATTAACTAACTGTTTCCGAAGTCGTCGCAGTGTTGCCATGGTTTATGGACTTTATAGGCGAGATGACAGGGTCCTAAGTAGCTTGGTAATTTCCAAAATTGTCTCTATTAAAATTAGGGTGCTTTTTTATTTCTATAGCTTCACATATCATCCTAGGTACATAGAGGTTTTATTTGGCTACTACATGGGGTTCGTCGAATCTAATAAAATGGTTGAACCCATTTTGATACACGCATGTTTTTGTTATCGTCTATGTGTTCTTTTCACCGAGTTTCTGTGAGTGATGTTGGTTATATTTACAATATTTTTCGCGTTTTTCCTCGTTCTAAGTACGTAATAGAAGTATGCACATGTAAGTATTATGACTCAAAGGCTCCTCAACCTTCAGGTTTTCGTAAAAAAATCTAATTTCAGTCCGAACTGAGGAAATTGCGTACTAGCAATAAAATAATTTCAATTAAATCCTTAATGAAACTGGCGGCATTAAGACAGTCGTTACATTTGACAACTTGCACCAAGTGGGATGTAATTAGAAACATAAAATATTTCATGGATGTAGTGGCTTTGAAAACAAAGTTTTTACAATACCTACTAAGAACACATTGACTGCCTTTTGAACATTGACAGTCATTTAAAAAAAATCATAATGATAGCTTAAGGATGAATGTAAGAGAGCACACAAAATTAAATGTTCAGTATGTGCTCTTGGTGAAGACGATTTTTGTCACTAAATGTCTATGTAGTTTTTTTTTATTTAACATAAATCACATAATCTTTATATATATAATTCTTCTGTGAGTGTGTATGTCACTGAACTTCTCTCAAACGACTGGACCGATTTTGATGAATTTTTTTGTGTGTGTTCAAGGGGATCTGGGAATGGTTTAAATTCACAATTTTGTCGGGGATAATGTTAGGTGTAGTCCAACCCTAAATTTATTTTTTATTTTTTTGACAAAATTTTTAATTTCTATTTTTTTATGATACAACATACAAAAATACATACAATCCTAAATTTCTACCCTTTTATCACCAACCCCTATTTTTTAATAGCCATTTTAGTAATTTAATCATTTTTCATCCCGCTCGATAACTGATCAATTATCGTCTTTTTTGTAAGGGTAGGGTAGGGGTAGGGAAGGGTTTAGGATAGGGGTGGGGGTAGGGTAGGGGTAGGGTATGTGTAGGGTAGGGTAGGGTAGGTTAGGGGTAGGGTAGGGGTAGGGTAGGGGTTGGGATAGGGTAGGGGTAGGGTACGGGTAGGGTAGGGGTAGGGTAGGGTAGGGGTAGGGTAGGGGTAGGGTAGGGGTAGGGTAGGGTAGGGGTAGGGGTAGGGTAGGGGTAGGGTAGGGTAGGGGTAGGGTAGGGGTAGGGTAGGAGTAGGGTAGGGGTAGGGTAGTAAAATATTAAAATTTTATAAAATATATACAACCCTAAATTTTTACCCTTTTACCACCAACCCCTATTTTTTGTTAGCCATTTTAGTAATTTAATCATTTTTATGGCAAAACAACGTTTGCCGGGTCAGCTAGTTGTGATATAAATTTAAAAAAATAGTACCTATTAATTTAGAAAAGGCTTTAATTGCCAATATTTTTATAATGATTTCTTCTTTTGACATTCGTTGTTGAATTATAAAAAATATGTGAAACTTTTAAAAATTAAAGTGTTGTATTTATGTCAGAAATTCTCCACATAGGATTTTAAACTTTCTTGTTGTTGTGTAAACTATTAAGATTCTTCACAAAGAGAAAATAATGATATTTAAGTACATTTGCGTACATACTTCAGTAGGCGTACACACTTTTACACAATATGCCTTTTGCTTTTCTAATGGGCGGCCCAGTATCAACAAAAGCGATCGAATCACGTACTGTCACCACTTGTTTGGTGTCTAACAAAGATCTAAAGGATATAGCACACTATCCTTTTGGCTGTAGCGATCACTCGCTTACCTATATGCGCTTAAGAATCGAAAATTTAAGAGACGAGTGAGTAAGGAAGCTATTTGTAACTTGTTGTTATCTAGGGAGATAGCATCTTGACAGTTCACTAAGATTTGTCTAAAAAAAGAAAGAAACAAACATCATTTTCCAAATAGTACGAGTACATACGTGCAATGTTAAAGTTATACTTACTTACTAAGCGACCAAAACAATAAGACACATGACAGCTGTTATTAGAATAACTAGGCAGAGGTCTATCTTATATTACAGTTATTAATATTAGATCTGTTTAGCAGAACGCCCCGTTGGTCTAGTGGTTTAAATACCAGGCCAAGATCTCGGGGTCCCAGGTTCGAATCCCGGGTCGGGCAACAAAAAAGTTTCGAATTTTCGAACGTTGCTCGGGTTTGTGATCACCATTTGGCAAGCGTGGTGATTATGCCAGTACACCCATCATTTGGTCATTGGTTGGACTAAACACCCCAATCCCCCCTACGCATAATGGGACAAGTGGAGCCTAAATGCGGAAAAGGGAGCCCGTTACTAATACCCATCATATTGCTGTGGTAACTTGAATTCAATGATGGAGGCCTTTTCCCTGCAGTGGGATGATTATAGGCTGTTACTTACTTTTAGCAGAAAGTATGTGACCTACTACAAAAAAAATGTGTAATTAAGTATTAGACGTTTATATAAAATGCTTGCACCGTACTAAGTACGGTCATAAAAAAACAATCGAAAACCCATTCCGTGTTTATTTTATTGCACGTTTGTAACAAACAGTGTATGTTGCCCCTAGTACGAACCCGTCCCAACATAGTAAGACGTTATGTCAGGTCAACAGCTGTCCAGAGGTTTACTGTCGGTTTTATGACCTCTCGCTCTATCTTTCATTACTTTTATTTCTTTTCATTGCAAATCACATTGTAGGATAGTGCGGTCTATTATTGTGCGAGGAACACGAGATTGAAAATTCGAACAATGCGTCTCTTTCAAATAGATCGAGGAAAACTGTGTGCTTTATAAAAAAAACATCCATCTCATGAAGTGGACATTGAACTTTGAAATTTAAATGATTTTAACGACACAAAAAGGTTTTTTTTACCACGCTTTTATTAGCTTGGGTTGTATCTATGTATGTATGTATGTATGTATGTATGTAATGGAATCTTTGAGCTTAATTTTCACCGATTTCCAGAAGTTTGATTAATTTGAAACTTTGCACACTTATCAAGGGCCGATGACAATGCAATAATTTAATAACAGTTTTCCCAGTTTTCCTCTGTAAGAGGGAGTAAAAGAGATAGAGCTAGCGCGCGATCTGTATCAATTATGTTTCCTGCATAAGTTTGGACTCACAGTCGGTAAAGAAGGAATCAAATCTTATAAACTAAACTAAAAAGTAAAAAATAAATTATAGTTTAAAAAACTAAAAAACCACGCTTTTAAAACAGATTGAACTAAAAAATTAAAAATAAAACTGTAGTAATCAATTGAAAAATTCATATTATTGTACAAAAAGCGTGGGGGGTTTATCAAATGACATATTTTTGCTTTTGGTATAGCCCAGTACAAAAATGTCAAGATAAAGCACTTAGAAAATGTCCGCCAAAAATCTACAATTTTTGATACGGCCGCCTAGCAACCCTTTTTTTACGCAATGCACATCACATTCATTCATTACGATACTAATCATAAGTTTTTAATTTTCCCTTTATACTTAAACAGGCCTAAAACTGTAAAAATTTAAAACTATATTGCGAAAAATATTTTCGGGTGAAAACTTGATTTAAATTTTTTACTTCATAAATGGGCTCTAAATACGATACTGAATGCCTACAAAAATTTTGGAAAGTGGTTAAAATTTCATCCTGTATAGTAAACAGTAGGTTTAAGTAAGTCTGCTGGAAGTCATAATGATTTTAGTTTCATCTTGACAAAACGCTATTGCTATAATATCGCCTTAAGCACTTTCAGGCTTAGTTTATAAGTTAACTAACCGTATTGTTTGTGTTTATATATTTTTTGCTACAAAAATCTAGACAAAGGTTTTCTTTTAGTCTCAAACCGAATATCTAACATGATATCATATACAAAGAAATCTTTATTTACTTTGTTTCCAGAACGATATTTTCTTTCTTTTTATGAAAAACAGATGTGAGCCTTTGTCCTAAACAGAAACAACACAATACAATTATAAAATCTGTTCAGTATTAAATAATCTTCAATTTAATAAAATATGTGATGCAAAAAGTTGTTTTACTACTTATAACCATAATCACGATGATCGCAGAATGGCATGGTTTTATTGTTGTAATTCCACAAGAAAAAGGATCTTAATATGTAGGTTCATAGGTAGTTTCAGAGATATTTAATGTTTTGTGAGAATGGGGAAAAATCGTTTTAATTTTTAACCGTCTTCAAAAAAAGGAGGTTCTATGTATCAGTTTTTTAATACTTATTATAAAAAAATATAAGTTTTATTTTTGAAACACGCCTTAAGCATAATTTAATTGTAGCTTACTATGTAACTTTCAACGATAACACAGTTATTCGAATTCCTTAACTAAAAATATCAATCACAGACACAGGCGTAAAACAATAATGACTATTAAAGGCACCTTTACCCTTGGAACGTATCATTTATGCTTATTATAATAATAGGGGTTAAAGTATGAAATTGCCGATTATTTTCCCATTTTTTATTTTGTTTATATCTCTTAAGTATAGTCATATTATTGCGTAATTCTTTTTGTATTGTATTAAAAGCTAAATAAAGTAACTTTTGACTAAAAAAAAATGCAATACTAGTGCCTATTACTTCAAAGGAAGTCGTTGAAAAGACCCCTTACAATGTGTCAGCTGACCTTCTTGCTTCAATTAAGTATATTTGTATTATATACTTTAATTTTCAGAAATTTAAATACTACAATGCGTAGATTTATAACCATCTAACTTTCACCTTTAATTGCATCGTAAAACGGTTCAGGCGTTTTAAAAAAAAAATTGTTTGTACGGAAAAATGACTTTTCTCGATTTCGTCCATACAAAACGGCAATTTCATACTTTAACCCCTAATAATAATAATTAAAAATAGCTTCAAAACTGTATATTCACCCTGGTTACTGCTGGGATGTTTAAACATTTTTGTACTCAGAATTGTGTCTTCTTTCTTTTGATACCCCACTCATTATGACTGCAAACTTTAACTTTTCTAAGTACTCCAATTAATTGTTGTAGCATTCACCATGCAGTTTTTTTTTTAATAAAAGGTAGCCTATATTCCTCAGACTATAAAAAAGTGTCGATTGATACCTCATTCACCAAAATTAGCGCAGTAGTTTCGCCGCAAATTTTAATGTGGAACCCAAAAAAATACATAGATATACATATGACATATAACAACTGAACATTCGCACCAGATTGTCCACAGTTTGCTTTCAGAGGATTATGAGCTATTTCGGACATACGGCCAGAAGAGATCCAGAAAACCTCGATAAGAATATCATGATGGGAAAAGTGGAGGGGAAAAGACCACGAGGAAGGGAACCATACCGTTGGTCAGATCAAATAAAGGTCATAACGGGACTTCCAATAAACCTAGCTTTTAGGGAAACCGAAGATAGGCAAGGGAGGAGAGACCTAACTAAGACCACCACAAACCACTTCTAAGTTAGGAACGACCTTCAGCAATGAAGAGGACGACTGTGATGATGATGAGATATACATAGACTGCTAAAATCATAAACCTTCCTGTTGGCTTGGCCGTAGTCGGCTAATAACAAAAGGGCTAAAGCGCCCTTAAGTTTACACTTCTAATAACGAAACACAAAACGCTTCGTACAAATAGTTCCCAGAATCAGATTGACCTTGGACTTTGCAAATGATTTTAGGTTTGCCCGGCCTTTTCTTATTTATTGAGTTAAAGGACCCATTCTATGCAAAGTAAATAGAACACTTTAGTCCCATAGTCAGTGTGATGCTTAAGATATTCGTATTGTTATCTATTAAACTGTCCTTATCAGACTAATGCTTGAAGTGAAATTCGCATTTGAGTATCTATCTAATTCAAAACACTTTACCCTTAACTTTTTTAATCGGTCTTAAGTGGAATTTAAACCCTCGACCTTTTATTAACCTACGATTCCAAATTAAAAGGACTACACTATTCCAAATAACCAATTAGGATTTGGAATAAATTACCAATTAAGACATTTTTAGTGTCAATAAACAATATTTTTAAACAAACAGTAGGTACAGCTTTCGGAATGTGTTTTTCATTATCATGATAATATATTCAATTAGTTATTGGACATTATCAAGATATTCACTTTTTCATGTCCCGACGCATCAAATCACATAACATTCACAAACTATGTTGTAGTAGTAGTGGAAGTAATGGCCTATAGTCTGCAGGGAAAAGCCCTCCATCATAGAATTCAAGTTACCACAGCAATGATGGGTACGAAAACCATACTGAAACACTACGTAGTAGTTTATTTAACTTTCCATATCTACTTAGTAGTAAGTAAACACACTATGGTTAATCTTTATTAATACCTACTATCCATGGTACATGTATTTAGTGTGTTGATACAAAAACTAATTTTCAAGGTCACAGAGTTGATTCACTTCGGATTTCGGTATACAAGAGTACGCCTACTAATACTGCGTTTCAATATACGTAATCTCGAAGGCCGAGTTCTGGTAAAAATAATAAAATCCAATTTTCATTACCTACATCAGTAACTGAAACATTTTGTTCAACGGAACGTTCACAATTTCGATGCCGATTCGGTAAAAACGGATTTTAACAGTTCATAATACGAAATAATTGGATGGGTAACCACATCGCAGTGGTTTTGTCGGATGTTAAGGATTTAACAGTGGAAGATTTTTGTAAGGATGTTTAGAATTTAACCAATTCTAGAAAAACCAAAAAATATAGTCATCGTACACCAAATATACAGGATGAAATTTTAACCACTTTCCAAAATTTTTACATGTGTTCAGTATCGTATTTAGAGCCTATTTATGAAGTTCAAAATGTAAATCAAGTTGTCACCCGAAATATTTTTCGCGATATAGTTTTCAATTTTTACGGTCCTAGACCTGTTAAGGTTTAAAGGGAAAATTAAAAACTAATTAATAGTATTGTAATGATTGAATGAGATGCACATCGCGTAAAAAAAGTGTTACTAAGATGCCGTATCAAAAATTTTAGATTTTTGGCGGACATTTTCTAAGTGTTTTATCTTGACATTTTTGTACTGGGCTATACCAAAAGGAAAAATACGTCATTTGTTTTTTGCTCCGTAGATTGCTTTATTAAAATTTAGAAGATGGTTAAAATTTCATATCGAATTTATTTATGAAATTGTGAGTAAGCGTATTTAATATTTATTTAATATTTAATATTATTTTAATGCATTTTGTTTACAAAACAAGTATAAGCAAACAAAAGACTCTTTTGAATTTTTCTATAAATGTAATTGGCTACCACTCGCTTTTTACGAAATCAATAGGACGAAGAGGGGTGGGGCTATTCTTTTTAATGCAATGACACCACGTGTCAGCCAATCAATTTAGGCAGTATTTTGTTATCAGCCGCTTATCGTTTTACCAAAAGTGTTTTTGAAATATATTAACTTTTTTTGTAGTTTGTCATAATAATAGTATGAAATTGCCGATTATTTTCCCACTTTTTATTTTGTTTATATCTCTTAAGTATAGTCATATTATTGCTTAATTCTTTTTGTATTGTATCAAAAACTAAATAAAGTAACTTTTGACAAAAAAAAATGCAATACTAGTGCCTATTACTTCAAAGGAAGTCGTTGAAAAGACCCCTTACAATGTGTCAGCTGACCGTCTTGCTTCAATTAAGTATATTTGTATTATATACTTTGATTTTCAGAAATTTAAATACTATAATGCGTAGCTTTATAACCATCTAACTTTCACCTTTAATTGCATCGAAAACGGTTCCGGCATTTTCAAAAAAACTGAAAAATTGTTAGTATAGAAAAATGACTTTTCTCGATTTCGTCCATACAAAACGGCAATTTCATACTTTAACCCCTAATACGTTCCTGCCATCCATAAGACGAGAGCGGTAGTGCTATTCTAATATAGACTGGCACCAGTTTGTTCAAATAAACAGAAACATTTAATGATTTAGCACTAGCATTTAACACTTCTTCAGTTTAGACTGTCCTAAAATAAACTAAAACGTGGAAGCCCCAAAATCTGAGCTATTTTCTCGATTCCGTATCATCAGTGTTATTTCAGCTGTTAAAAATCCTGTACTGTGAACCCCAAAATATCATGCAAAAATAAACTCTATTGCATTGGATGTAGATATAGCCTAATTATGTTATTTTTGGTCAATCATCTTTTTCCTAGCCTTAATGTTAAACAACCTTTAAATGGAACGAGTTTGAAGATTGTATGTATGATTGTGGTTGAAAAACTTTTACTGAATTATTGAAACTTATCATTTAAATTTTCCTGGAAAAAATTTTAAGCTAACAAACTTGTTGTTTTTAAAAAAAATAGTTTTGGGTTTATTCATTTGTTTTTAACAAATAAACCAACCCAAAATAATTTTTACAACTTACAACTTAAAAAAAAACCGTTCATCATCCGTCGGTGCTGCTCAAGCGATTTTATGCGCGTGTATAAAATTGGAGGTGAACCTCCGAAAAGATCTTAGAACTTCAGTTCTAAGAAGAAGAAAGCTGGGTGGAAGAGAGCATGGACAATTACTATTTTATACATAAAGTTACAGAAAGGGTTAACATTTTAAGTGATCTCTTATTAGAGCGATAATAATGGAAAACGCTATATATGCGATATGTCCAGGATTGTGATACGGCCACTTCCCCCGCGGACTTAATTCTAATTAATTAAACTAATTATTAGATTATTTTAACACATTAATGCTTATACAGACAACCATTATGTATTTACAAAGCCCTCGGGCAAAATAAATATTAGCAGTATTTAACTAAGGCTATGTTATAAATAACAAAGCGTGTCGAACGTTAAATTGAATTTAAGGGAACCGTTAAATTTCCCAAGCGAATACTAGAGACTCATTGTTTTACTGGATATATGATTTACATAACACGAAATATTACTAGTGATGTTAGTTGATAGGTTAATATGGACAGACTTATCGATAATTTGGGTATGAGGATGGACGGTATTTCAAAGTTTTACTTTATGTTTTGTGTTCAAAATGTCATCAATAATGTAACAACGCGATAACGGTCAAGAAGGCTCGATTAGAACAATCTTAATTTAAGTGATTCAATTATGATGTCGTGTGTTTTCAATGTTATTATGATTAATGTAAAATAACACTTTTAAAAAAATACAGCAAACGAGTGCTAATCGGACTCGCTTACCAATGGTTACCGAGGTAAAATTGCCTATACTTTTAGTAAAAGATTTGGCATGCAGTACGGGTAATTAGCCAAATTTCATAGCTAAAACTCACCAAATATTACTCTATACGATTTTATTCACTAAATATACAATTTTCGCAGAATAAACAGTCATTCCTTTTTTTTTGTTTTATTTTTTGCAGTTTCAGCAGACAGTAGAGCCACCTAAAGTATATGGTTTTAATTTTAACTTGATACCTCCACGCGTTCATGAGCTATACAGATGGAAGGACTGATAGACTGACAATAAAGTGACCTGAAAGTTAGCTTTTTCCCTTTGAGGCACGGAAGAATAAAACAAATAAAACAAGTTAACTATAAAAAAGGTCAACTATCGACATCACGACTGTCGAAAATTATGCATCACTATTATACCAGCCCTTTTTAACATATGAATAGCACACAAGTGTACCTACACACAGACGGTACAGTAAATGAGGATAATACGGTTAATCTCTGTTTTGCCTAAACTGTACAAAAATATGAATAGTCGTGCTCATGACCGGATTTTCTGTACATTCACCAGCTTGAGCTAGATCTTTCTGAACATCACTGTTTAATTAAGATCTAAACTTTATATGCGATAAGTCGTAAGTAGTTAAGTTAACTTAATGCACAAGTTTTTTTTTATATTTTCTGATAAAATATAGTTAACAACATTACGTGACACTTGCAACTTACGTTATATCAATTTTATTTATGACTTAAGTGACTCGTAAACATCAATCAGTCCACATTATAATCGTAACATTCACAGCCAGGGATACCAGAAGCATTATCAAAATCAACTTTTTTGGACTCCATTCGCATGGCAACACCAAGTTATGGCAGTTATATGACGACAGTAAAGTGAATTTGAGTGCCATTAGGAAATTGATGCTTTGTTTTTGTTACTCAATTGCTTTTAGGGTATAATTTTTAACCGTCGAAAAATTGGAGGCTCCTAATTCGATACCGACCGATTTAAATATACTTTTTACGTATAATGTTTAGTTAAAAGAGGTGGTCTTTTAAATATTTTTACTCTTTATAGTCGAAATAAAGCGTAGACAGGCTACAAAAAAGCAAGTGAAACAAAGTTTTGCAAAAATATGGAGCCACTATTTAGGGTCTGTAGTAAACACAAAATCCTATTTTATATATTTGATAGGCACTTGACGTTTTTGGAACATAGACATCGTCAATTTTTTTATTTTGTTTTGTAGCTGCACCAAAAAAAAACCTAGCCAGTATAAAAGAAACATTGTTTAAAAATACTTCTTAAAAATAATAAAATTTGAGTTCTCATAAGTATTTGAAAATAGATGTCTCAATTTGCTTATGTTTTATAATTAGTTTATTCTTCACTAGTTTGGATTAGTGTTTATTTATTTGGTATGTTTTGGGTCAGTGGACAAAAACATGCAAGCGGCATGTTTTTGTCCAGACATTAAACTAATTCTGATGATTCTGGAGATATTTTTTTATGGGCCCAGTAGCAACGGTACCGTATAAGGATGTCGTTGTATCCTAAAATATTAACTTCTTTTTTTTTACAATTATACAAAAGATCATGTTTAAATGAAACCGGAATCATAAAATCTATTTAAAAATGCGTTATATTGACTTTTTTTAAAACACGACATTCCTCCATTTTGGAGTCAAAGCATAGATAACTTATTGTGTCAAGGTCTTACTATAAAATCCGTGTAAAAGGATCGTTATAAAAATAAAATGAACCATTTTAATTAGGAAATAATGTTTAGACCACATTTTATCTACTTTTATATATTCTAAATAAATGGAATCTCAGTAAAATTTGTTTTAATTCAATTTTTTAGATTTTTGCTAAAATGATTTTTTAGTAAAGCCGTGGAACGGAACGCAATTCCGTCTTGATGTTTGACAGTTATCACAGACATTGACAGGAGTGAGTTGAGTGAGAGTCATTTATTATCATACTTTCCGTTTGTTTCGAACTGAGTATTATGTTCTACGATTATTTCCTTATTTTTAACGAAAAATAGAGGAAAATGGCATCAAATACAGCTCCTATTCCAACAAACCGTTGTGTTAACTGTGTTGTGAGATTTCAATGGAATGTGCAAAGAAAATTACTTTCAGAAACGACTGAAAATGTGCTTTTAAACCTTAGAATAAAGGCTTAAACTTAATATGGAGAACATGTCAGAGCCAATGGAGGGTACAGAATTGAAGTGTACCGGCAACCTGTCCATTAAATTGGTCTGAATAATTATCTTCTTCGTGGTAGGATACAATCAATTTCTAACAATAGAGCTGCACTTGCTGGATACTGTTGCATTTGTCTGGAAAGCAGACACACTGTCGGTTGTTGTGCACATGTGATGTCCACTGTATGGTCTTTATCTTTGGCATGCTACCAGATGAGGTACTGTTACTGAGAGACGATTTCGAAAATGATGATTCTTAGAATCAAATGTATTTTGGTTTGATTTCTCTGTTGTTTTATTTTTATACTTCTCCTTCTAAGTACACGTATATGTGGTTAACCTGTAGGTACATAATATTATTGTTATTGATCACTGATCCTTCTGAACTCTATTTAGAATATTTCGTAGGTATAGCTATATTTTTTCTGAAAATTTATGATTCACCTTAGTCAGCGAAGGGCTGGTGGGTTCGATTCCTAGCTAAGACATGTATATTTTTGATATAAATAGCATTGTGTATGCAAATAATCAATTAAAACCAGTAAGAAGTTTTTAGGTTATGTCATTTAAGTTTGGATTACTTTCTGAATATTCCCGTTAGATAAAGAAATACTAATATTGCTAATGTTTTCTAGACATTACAAGGAACAATTTGGTATATATTTCATTACTATACGTCACAATTTTTTGGTGGGCCCATTCGCCATACAAAAAGAAATTGTCTCCTTTAAAAACTTTTAAATTTGAATAGAACTGAAATGAGAAGTTTCACTATTTCATTAAAAAATACCAAAATAAAACCTTTTTACTGCAGATTTTCGCGCCGATTCTCAAGATATTTAAAAAAAACAGACAAAAAAGTTACTTAGGCAAGCGTGTACCGTGCCAAACCCCTAAAAGTGGTACAATGCCAAATTACCCTTGTCGTAATAACATTAAGCTTCCCTCAAAACAGGCGGATTAGTTCATCTTGACAGATAGTTAATTACGTTAAAGCTAAAGGGGAAATAATGACAATGTCATGTTTCATACATCTTAGGAAATGCGACACTAGTTGAGTAAGGTCGATCTTAATTAGATGGAGGTGATAGTTTGATTAATATCTTATAATTGCGACAGTCAAAATGTATGATTAAGTAAAATATTATATAAGTAAGAGCTTTTGCCCGTATTATCTATACTAATCTATACTAATATTATAAAGCTGAAGAGTTTGTTTGTTTGTTTGTTTGTTTGTTTGAACGCGCTAATCACCGGAAGTACTGGTTCGATTTGAAAAATTATTTTTGTGTTGGATAGTCCATTTATAGAGGAAGGCTTTAGGCTATATAACATCACGCTGTGACCAATAGGAGCGAAGCATCAGTGAAAAATGTTGCAAAAATAATCGCGTTCATAATATCAGAAATTGACGTGGACGAAGTCGCGGGGAACAGCTATATATAATAATTGTCCCATGGGAACCGCAGCTTTTTCCGAGATAAAAAGTAGCCTAATTATTCAAGCCAATAAAAAACAAAATGTCAAATTGATTTCAGATGCGTTGAGTCGTTTTGGCGTGAAAGAGCATCAAACATCCAAAAAACAGATTCACAAACTTTCACGTTTATAATAATAATAATAATAATAGGAAGGATAGGATAGGATGACTGTTTCAAAAATATTTGTATATAAACTTGAAAAATTATGTCTCAGGCGGGACTCGAACCCGCATCTCCTCGCAATCCGGGCGCGGCGCTATACCATTAGTCCCGGCTCCAGCAGCCTGAGTGAGTCCAGGATAGGCTGGTTTGGCGATCGCAGTTTGGCCAATGATAGGGAGACGACGCTCTCGCTCACCTTAAGTCGCCGCTTACGACTCCTATATAAAAAGAAGCACTACATGACATAATCATGGAAAAGTTTTTTTTTTAATATAGTGACCAACCTATAATAACGACAAATACTAAATGAGGGGCCAGTTATAAGCCCTTGTTATTACATGCTATAGTGGTTGACTATTTATTTTGCACAGATTGAAAAAGAACATTAATTACGCTGTATAAGTAAATGCAAATGACAGCTGCTGTCAATAAAATCGCGCCTATCAAGCTCCGTAATTCGTGAATATAAAAATCTGCACAAGGTAATATTGTAATTTATTGTTAATAGTGCATGGCTACAGCTGGCGATGTTCCTGCCTTCATTGTGTAAAATAAATTAAGAAATCTGCGGCTTTAGACAAGTTGCTTTCTAATCTTCTACTAATATTATAAAGCTGAAGAGTTTGTTTGTTTGTTTGAACGCACTAATCTCTGGAACTAGTTGTTCGAATTAAAAAAATATTTTTGTGTTGAATAGTCCATTTATCGAGGAAAGCTTTAGGCTATATTCTTTTAAAAAATCCTAATCACGATCATTATTATAACAGAAATTGACGTGGACGAAGTCGCGAGCAACAGCTAGGATCGTATACGTTTGATGAATAGATCTTTAACAAATGTATGAAAATTCAATTGGCTTACGATCGATCATTTCCTAAGCTAATGTAATTTTCATACGATTGCTATCTATTCGTCGAGCATTTGATATGAGACAGCAACTTAAATTTAAGCAAGTTACTATTTAAAAGTGTTTTATGTATCTATCTATCAATAAAGCAAATAAAACAAATCGATTGTATAGCCTAAGAGACTTACGTAATAGCAAATAATTGCTCGTATAAGTAGCTCTGAATAAAATTCTAGAATTTGCTAGTGTAATTCTACACCTTGGCCATTTTGTGATTCCCTTTATAGTTTAGGCCTATTTAGTATTGTTATAGTAAGCTCAATTCTTAACCTGTATCTAGCACATCAAGATGTGTGAAAGAAAGAAACAAAATATTTTCTTGCGAATACTCTTTTGCCACCTTAAAAGCTTTTATGAAGCTTCTAGTTGACGGATGTGACGCAAAATCCGTGAGACACCCTGTGTTTTAAAGTTTGATGTAAAATGTTTCCAATTTATAGAAGAGGAAAGACTTTACCTTAAAAGAAACAACTTCATTATTTCCTTTACACCTTTTTAACAATACTGGTTTTGTATGACATCAAACAAAAAAAAGGATAGCTGAAAACGTAATTAGAATTGAATAATGTTTCTTTTTGAAAGGGTAAAAAAAAACACGGTATATACAAAAACATTCTTCTTCTCAGAAGAAGAATGAAGAAACCGAAGGAAATTTGTATATGTTTTTTTTTTGATCACCTGACAAACGAATCCCACGTTGTGTGACTATTATGTATAACATCTTGGCAGTGTTTTTTTTTTGGTAGTTAAAATGGTCTTAGAAAAATTTACAAAAATAGGACTATTCATCGCATGGTCGTAGGATTATTTGCCTGGATGAATGAACCTTACACAAATACGTCCGTGTGCGTATAATCGTGTACAAATAATCGTGTTTCAAAATAAATATCTGAAGCCATATTTTATTTAAAAAAATATGTCTCAGGCGGGACTTGAACCCGCATCTCCATGCACACTGGGCGTGGCTCTCCATGAATACCTATAATAATAATTTTATATTTTATATTTTTCTTAGATTTTTGTTGTTAAAAAAAGCACTGCCAAGATGTAATACATAGTTACATGACGAGGTCTTCGATTGTCAGAAGGTTCAAAATGCACTGTGTATATTTTAGTTGAAGCCGAAAATACACAATAGAGTTTATTATCTATCTATCTTTCTTTTTATTGCATGCCTTATCTCCGGTCATACAAATGAAGTCTGCTAATCTACATAATTAGTAACTACACTGAAGAGCAATTATTTCGATTTAAAAATTTTAAACAATGATAGAATAGTGTCGTGTGCACATAAAAAAGAATATTACCACCTCTTTTCTTCCAAAGGGTGTCTTAAGAGGCGACTAACGGAGTACTGCCAAACGAGGACGGGCAGCAGTCTTCTCTCGACTATTGGCTCAACTGCGCTTGCCAAACCTTGCCACGCTTGGCAGGTCCAAGCGTGGCAATTAAGGCAACCCCCCCACGATCATAATCATAATCATAATCATAATCATTTATTGTGATTTAATTCGGTTTACTATAAGGTCTTAAATAATTAATAATAATGTTGTACTCAAATGAGCCCTGCTAGGGCATTACAATATAGCTCCGTTATTACATTAAAATCAATAATACCATATAAACAAACAAACAAACAAAAATCTCTCAAATACCTATCTATATAAAAAAATCATTAAAATAAAAATCATAAAAAAGCGTCATAATAAACAAAACATGTTAAAATCATATTTCAATTAAACAAATTAAACAAATCATCATCATCATCTTTGGGCGGGACCTATGTCCAGCAGTGGGCGTCGTTTGTCTGAGATGATGATGATGATGCCAAAACAATTCTACATGTGAGCTTAAAAGCTGTATTCAACACGTTATGTTAAGTAATTATTTTTAATAAAATTTAAAAAAACAGTTACTTGTAAATCTTTTAGTTTGCGTGATCTAACCCCCGTATTTATAAACAAGTAAAAGTAATTACTTGACTACAAGTAATTACTTGAGAGACAATTTGTATGCCTTAATCAAGAAATAACTAGAAGTTATAACTACTAAAAGTTAACATTTTCAGCCAAATAATATGACTATTAATGGTGACCAATTTCTTTCACTTAAGCACTAGGTATGAACACTTTAAGTTATGACTTTCTTAAGCAATGAGTAATTACTTCTTTATAAATACGGGTGTAACCCCCGTATTTATAAACAAATAAAAGTAATTACTTGACTAAAAGTAATTACTTGAGAGACAATTTGTATGCCTAATTAAGAAATTACTAGAAGTTATAACTACCAAAAGTTAGCATTTTCAGCCAAATAAGGACTAGGTATGAACACTTCAAGTTATGACTTTCTTAAGCAATAAGTAATTACTTCTTTATAAATACGGGGGTAAGACACCAATCACTTTTCTTAGCGTAATGTTTTTCTCCTTATTGTATAACTAAGTTTGAGACGTCTGTCACAGGCCTCTTACGTCTTTGGAAAAATGCTTTTAAATGTCATAAAAACACTTTCAAACTTAGCAGCCGTAATTTATTTTGAAGAATTACTTTGTTTTTCGATGCTGGTTCCCAAACAAAAAAAAATTGACAGGGCTATGATTTGAAGGCCCCCTTGGTCTAGTGCAGTGGTCACTTGAATTCAATGATGGAGGACTTTTCCTTGCAGTGTGATGATTATAGGCTTTTATGATTTGAAGTAAAAAAGCATTGTATAAATCACAAAAAAAACCTGTGCCAAATGCTCCAGAGTGTAATACCGCGCACTTACATAACATACTTAGCTAAAGAGTATTTAAAAGTGAAAACTCAAAGAGAGCCAGTAAATGCCAAGTGTCATTTGATTGATAAGACTGTTGCGAAATGAGTTTTAATAATAAAGTTGTGCTAGTTACTGGGGCCAGCTCAGGAATTGGAGCAGCCATTGCTCTGAAGTTCGCTGAAGAAGGAGCAAACGTAGTTATGGTAGGAAGAAAGGAAGACAAACTAAAAACAGTGTCTGAAAATATTGCAAAGGTTGGTAAAAAACCTCTTACTATCATCGCTGACGTAACCAAAGAAGACGATGCACAAAGAATTGTCAAATGTTCTTTAAATCATTATGGAAAAATAGATGTACTGGTGAATAATGCTGGAGTAGGTGGATTTATTGAAATTACTGAAGAAAATGCGATGAAGGTCTACGATCATGTAATGGCTACAAATCTCCGGTCAATTGTATATCTGACACATCTCACTGGAAAACACCTTGTTGAAACCAAAGGAAATATTATCAACATTTCAAGTGTTGACGCGCAAATGGCTTACAAAAATAATTTTGCTTACGCAACATCAAAAGCAGCATTGGATCACTTCTCCAGATCAATCGCGCTTGACTTTGCACCAATAGGTGTTCGTGTAAATACAATAAGCCCCGGACCTGTAAAAACGGATTTTTTTGATAACTTGAATTACACCGATGAAATGGCAGCAGCTATGTGGGAAGAATTTCGTCAAGGAACAGCTCTTAAAAGGAATAGCGATCCAGTGGAAATTGCAGAACTTGTACTTTTTTTGGCAAGCAATAAAGCTCTTGGAATCACGGGATCGACTTTTGTACATGATAATGGGTACATGTTAGCAGGACCTTAATGCCCTATTTAATATGAATTGTTTGCATTTTCAAATTACATTATAATATTTTATTACCTTTCTGATATAAAAATATAGCTATGAAGTTGTTTTACCTAATAAATGCAAGGTTGATTGCCTTGCATGAAATTTTTTCATCTTTTTTTTAACTGCTAACAACGTTAAAGTTTATTTCAAAACTTCTCACTGCTTAATAGACAAACTCAAACCAAACATTTTTGAGTGAAGCCACAATATTCAAAAATTTTAAAAATTGCACTTTTAAACTCAAAAATACATGTTATAGTCAAAATAACACCTAAAAGATAATGCGCAGATTTGATTATGAAAAATATCGTCTAATTTAAATCACAAAGAGGTAGGTTTGATGAAATTCTGAAAAGAAATAGTTTAAAATGACAAAAAATAACTGTTTCCAGAAATCATCTTTAAAAGGATTAAAAAAATAGTTTTTCTGAGTAATTTTTCACAAAGAGTTATTATAAATATGCAATAAATAATTAAAAAAAATTTGGCTTGGGTATTTTTAAATTCGTCGATATAATAAAATTTTGACAATAAAAAAAATAGTTTCATATAAAGTTTTTTCCAAAAATCATGTCAACCACATTTTTAGGTAACCTACATATAAAAAAAAACTCATGTTAGTCACACCACATATTATTATGTCTCGAGAAAGGCAAGATTGATTTGAATGACTCACATGTATCTTTGAATTTGTCTTTGAATAGGATAAATAAAAAACATTCTTATACCTGGAGGTATACCCTTGATAATATGTGGCAAAACAACGCTTGCAAAGTGAGCTAGTTATTAATAAATGGTTGCAATACATTAAAAACTTACTTTAAACGTTCTTTATTTCAAATACCATTGCATAATTGCATAGAAAAGTTCATACTTCACACCTTTTCACTTTTCTTAAATGCTTTCGATTTGTACAAACTTACAACAAATTGAAATAATTTGAGAAAAACCTATCAAATTACACTAAAGTGTAAAGTGTAATTTGAAAACACATATTTTATTATATTAAATAGTATAAAAAAATATTCACTTGTAGAGTGCCAGCACTGCCGAAGTATCTCTCAGCTGATTTTACCGTTTCCAAAATGAGTTTAACAATAAATTTGTGTTAGTGACCGGGTGTAGCTCAGGTATTGGATCAGCCATTGCTTTGAAATTTGGAGAAGAAGGAGCAAATGTGGCTCTAGTAGGAAGAAAAGAGCATAAACTACAGAACGTATACGAAAATATCGCAAAAGTCGGTAAACCACCTCTTATTATCGTTGCCGATGTAAACAAAGAAGATGATGCCCAAAGAATCGTCCATGATACTTTAAAGCATTTTAACAAAATAGATGTACTAGTGAATAACGCTGGTGTAGGTGGATTCCTTGATATCACTGAAGAAAATGCAATAAAGGTGTTTGATCATGTTATGACCACAAATGTCCGATCAGTTGTCTATATGACCCATTTTGCTGGTAAGCATTTAATCAAAACAAAAGGAAATATTTTGAACATTTCAAGTGTAGCCGGGCAAATGGTCATGAAGAATGGTTTCGCTTATTGTACATCAAAAGCAGCATTAAACCACTTCTCTCGATCAATCGCTCTTGACTTTGCGTCAAAAGGTGTCCGTGTAAATACAATTAGTCCAGGGCCTGTGAAGACTGATTTTTTTGAAAACTTAGATTACAGCAGCGAAAAAGCAGCAGCTATATGGGAAGAATTTCGTCAAGGAACAGCTCTTAAAAGGATTAGTGATCCGGTAGAAATTGCAGAACTTGCGTTATTTTTGGCGAGCGATAAAGCGGTTGGGATTACTGGTTCGACATTTTTGGCTGATAATGGGGACATGTTACAAGGACAATAATTTCATACTTTTGTATGAAATTGCTTTCACGTCATTGTTATTTATGATTATACCTCCAGATAATTATATTCAATTAAATAACTAATAAATTATGATCGTTTGACATAGTGAAACAGTATAGTATAGTATCAACCCATTTTCGCTCACTGCTGAGCACGGGTCACTTTCCTTTTTAAGGAGAGGGCTTAAGGCCTTAGTACTACCACGCTGGCCTAGTGCGGGTTGGTGGACGGCGGGGGCGACGCTGTGGCAAAATCACCCCGCCGTTGGACGTTTCCCAAGCCGCCCGAAGGCTTCCAACAAGGTTAAGCCTTGTTGGAAGCCTTCGGGCGGCTGTTATCTCATGATAACAGCCGGGACCGACGGCTTAACGTGCCCTCCTAAGCACGGAAGCGCTCAAGGTATGATGCCACAAACGGTCACCCATCCAAATAGTGACTGCTCCCATCGTTGCTTAACATTCGTGACAGAAACTGATCACGAAGAAGCATTGGGCTATGAGCGCTTCATAGTGAAAATTGTACAGTAATAAGAAATCACATGCAAAAACAATTTTGTAATTTTTTTAAATAATAAGGTTAATTAATCTCCAATTTGCTATTGTGTGTTAACACTTACTTTTACGCAAAAAAGTAAGTGTTAACCACAGAATAATGATAATAATTATGTACTTTTTATTTCTTGTTAAAAAATACAATGCGTTTTAATTTGCACAGATTTTGTTTATCGGCAGCTAATTGAACCTACCATACATTTATTGGCTGAAAATTAATTGATAATCAACCATTCAAGCACGACGTATTGATTGATGCTATGATGAATGCAATATATGGAATTGCAACTTCAATATATTCGACGAAATATCGTAGATTTCTTACTGTCGCTCGCTGTGGGCTTGAATATCTCTTCCTAAAGCGTGTCACTTGTAGAACGAACAAAATTGACTCACGATCGTTGCAGAGTAACCTGTACCACGTTGTCAATGACTCCGTTGTATTTCTTGCCAAATCTCCCACGGTGACGAAGGACCATATGAAGAGATGTTTTAGTGGACGTAGAAGAGGGCTGGTTGGCTAAGTAAAACACTGCAGCTTTAGTCAACTTTAGTTAAGTAATTATATTAATACCTACTAAGAACACGGAGATATATAGTTTATTCGCAATTACCACAGATTGAAGAGAATATAATGAAGTCTGTCACATTCAAAAATTAGATTCTAAAGTTCTTCTATTTTGAAGTTTTACATTTTTGGTTGGTGTTGCCAACACTATCAAAAAGATTAAATACATTAATCTTAATAAATTATTTGTGAAGTGTATCAACCTTTTTTTTATAAAGTATTGTATTATTCTGACAAAAATATAGAGATGAACGACATTTTCATTTACTACAAAAAAAAATTGAACCGACATAAAAAAAACTTACTAAAAAGTACAAAACAACACAAGAACAATGTTTTATTTTAAAACCTATTAACCTACTTACAATATTATTTTAACTACTAACAACTAAACAGATCGAAGTCGTTGCCGAGCGAAATAGAATAGGAGTAGGTATAATCACTACTGAATCTATTGCCGCTCGCTAAAATAGAATTTTTTTTTGAAATGCCATATTTGATTTGTTTCATTCCTAGAATTATTTTAAGCTATTGCATAGCTTCTATCGCGGGCCTTGAGCGTGGAGACCGAATCCAGAAATTCCGTAACGAAAATAATCTAACACCCACACCCACACACTCGGGGCGAGGCACGATCGAACAATTTTGAATTTCCGAAATTTAAATGTATTTAGAAGAAAATAAGGATTTTGACAGTATGGTTGCCTATGGTAACCATATCTGCCAAAATAACAGAAAAATTTAATTACAAAAGTCAAAATTAGAAAATACATAAAATTATAAAATTAAGCTATTGCATAGCTTCTATCGCGGGCCTTGAGCATGGAGACCGAATCCAGAAATTCCGTAACGAAAATAACCTAACACCCCCCACTCCGACCGGCACAGCGGTGATACTTTTTAGTTTTATAATTTTACATAAGTTGATAAAAAATGCTATGCAATAGCTTTACCGCGGCAGTCTCCGAGTGCCACACGTCTTTTTTTTTTATTTTTTAGGCTCGGCACCGACTGTAATCTGTTTAGAGCAAACAAAAAAATAAGTTTTAAAATCCGTTCAACCAGTCGAAAGTTCTGAGGTAACAAACATAAAAAAAAACAGTCGAATTGAGAACCTCCTCCTTTTTTAGAAGTCGGTTAAAAACAATACCCGTCAAATTATATCACAAAACTAAATAGCAAAGACCCAAGTAGAAGTAGTTAAAATAAAATTCTTTCTGACAAACATTCTCTAAGCGTATTTCTACCGGTAATAAAACTGTAACGTACCTAAGTCCCTTCGTAAATAATTCAAGCAACATCATAAGGAAGTAATAAAACTGCTATGATAGACCTAGAGAGTTTTTTAGGTAAGTTATAAGTCGCAGTTTAAATAGATACCTACTATTGTAAGTACTATTGTAAGTACTGTAAATAGTGTTATTTTTATGTACTTCAAAAATGATTGTTAAATTTTTCATGGCTTAAAAATTTTTTGTCTACTACGATTTTTCCGGATAAGATATTGAATGGAAATACTATTGCATGAAAGGATAAAATTAAAAATCGATTTATCCATTTTTCTGCAAACAGTTTGACCTTATTTTATCAAATGAAGAAATAAAGGTTGAAAGACAAGGTGACAAAACTGACAATTAATCGTCAGATTTCTTTTTGGGTAAAACGTTTTTGATGTGACTGTCACTTGTGGCTAAACTAACAAGTTACTTATTTTATCAAATCTATATACTAATATTATAAAGCTGAAGAGTTTGTTTGTTTGTTTGTTTGAACGCGCTAATCTCTGGAAGTACTGGTTCGAATTGAAAAATTGTTTTTGTGTTGGATAGTCGATATATCGAGGAAGGCTTTAGGCTATATAACACCACGCTGCGACCAATAGGAGCGAAGCATCAGTGAAAAATGTTGTAAAAATTATCGCGATCATAAAAATAGAAATTGACGCGTATGAAGTCGCGGGGAACAGCTAGTAAAGAAATAAAGGTTGAAAGACAAGGTGACAAAACTGACAATTAATCGTCAGATTTCTTTTTGGGTAAAACGTTTTTGATGTGACTGTCACTTGTGGCTAAACTAACAAGTTACTGCTATTACTCTTCTTAACTATTTTAAACAACTCTGCCAGTTCTATTATCCTTTCATTTTCTAATTAAGCCACCGTAATTGAGCGCAGAAAATTCAATAACAAATATTACAATAAATCTTCAAAGAAAACTTTCACTTTGTTTGAAGTTGATGAAAACTACTTCGTTTTTCGTTTTAGCTAAAACTTCAAAATCCAATTCCATATCCACTTCAAAATGAACCAATGTTAAATATTGACTAAAATAATAAGTATTTGCAAGTCTTTTAACTATCAACGCTAACTAAAAATGTATAAAGTGATTTCAAAAAAAGGAGGTTTTTATTTTGTCGGATTTATTTAGTTTTTAATGTTTACTCGACACAACTAAATGATGGGAGCATTTTTGCTATTTTAACGAGTTTAATAGGTTATTCCAAAAATGATGTCCATTATCAGCCCCCATAAGTAAACGTAGTAGGTACACATGCTTTTTCAAAAGAGAAATATGCTATTGATGGCTTGGCAGGCGGGTAGGCTATCGTAAATTTCCAATGGTGGAGGAGACAATACTCTGATACCTATTTTTCTCTATCTACGAGTATATGGCTATGACGACCATTTGGATCAGCGGTAGTAAACGCTGCTTCTGAGCCATGGGTCGCGGGTTCGATCCCCGCACAGTACAAATATTTGTGTGCATGAACATATCTGTTTGTACTGGTCTGGGTGTTTTCTATGTATTATAAGTATGACGTTTATTTACAAAAAAAAATGTATATAAGTAAGATTATCGGTTGTCTAGTACCTCACACGACAGGGTACTTAATAGTACCTTAATTTGGAACTAGATGGCTCTGTGTGGCCCAGTGAGGCATGTCCTAAAATATTTATATTTATTTATATTTATAACAAAGGTTGCTGTTTTCTATTCTTGTACCGGCATCACAAGGCTTCAAAGAAACTCCTAATAGATAGTTTTTCAAATCATCTATCTTATTATATAAAAGAAAGTCGTGTTAGTTAGACCACTTATAACTAGAGAACGGCTGGACCGATTTTTATAATTTTGGTGTTATTGCATTTGTCTTGGTCAGGAATAGGATGAGAAGCATTAAAAACGTTGTAAAGTTACCGTTAAAAAAATAACAAAAATGTATTTTTTTCTTCTACTTTGTTTGGGTTTCGTAGCGCCAGTGTCAAGTATGTATTTTTTTTTCAACTAATACGAATTCTAAAACACAAAAAACATTTATAAGATCACATTTATGTCCTTCTGTTTGTCTGTCTGCCCGTGAAGACCTATTTTCTCACTTAACTACTACGGTCCCTAAGTTTTTGTTTCAATAAAATAGCTAAGTCCACACAATTTGGTCGTCCCTTTAGATTACATCTACACGTTCACAAAGGGAATCAATCTACAGGATGTTTTCTGTTAACCTAAAATTATGACACCTTTAAATAGCACTAGTCTAGTAAAGAAAACGGCAGGTCAACCAACCCAAAGAGTTAAAGGCCATTGAATTGATTTTCAACTTTAAGTCCAACAAGATAAATATTAATTGAGAAAATTTGACGTGGTAGGTTGACGTGCTGTAGTCTGTACAAAAAAAACTGTATCTTTATACTTCATTTGATATTTTAGCAACTTAATTGCACTTATAATATCAGTATATAAACTCCTCGCATGCCGGGCGGGCGCCATACCATTAGGCCACCGAGACACTGCGACACGGCGCGAATTTTTCAAGCATATTCTTACGCTGTGAGCCAGCGGTGTTTCATCAAATGTTAGGAGTTTGCACCCTTAACACCCGAAAGAAACATCTTTGCAGATGTATGACCGTCAGTTAAGATGAAACAGCTATTTATATACTTTATTTGATATTTTAGCAACTTAATTGCACTTATAATATCAGTATATAAACTTGAAAAATTTTGTCTCAGGCGGGACTCGAACCCGCATCTCCTCGCATGCCGGGCGGGCGGGCTCACAGCGTAAGAATATGCTTGAAAAATTCGCGCCGTGTCGCAGTGTCTCGGTGGCCTAATGGTATGGCGCCCACCCGGCATGCGAGGAGATGCGGGTTCGAGTCCCGCCTGAGACAAAATTTTTCAAGTTTATATACTGAACTGTATCTTTTTTGATGCATCGCTTTTAGTAATGTCTGGTGTAACAAAGGCCTTAAAAAGCGAGTCCAACAAACATTGCTTCTTTATTTCTTCTTAAAACATTCCAAATTATAAGGAAAAGCATCTTCACATATCGCGCCAATTGAACTTGGCAATGATGTTTTCAAAGAACCTTCCGATAGATCTATTTAAAGTTTAACAGCGTTTGATTGGATAAGTCGTATTTAGACTCTTTTATTGGGCGTTAACGTGTATATTTGATCTTCGAATAAACTTGTGCCTGCAGACAATCATTTGTCGATGTTAACAAGTTCTCAAAATAGGTTTATCGTAAAGCAACATTATGTTCGACTTCGAACTATGACTTTGCTTTGTACCTAGTATGTTGATATTTAGTAGCCAACATCTTGATTTGATATTTCGTTACCTTAAAATCATACGCTCTTGTATTGAATCGTGAATAAAAGTGTATAGGGTGTTCATAAATTCATATAAAATACCTACATTTCAGTTAACTTAAATGATTGTATGTTTTTTTTTATAAATAATGGGTTTGCTCTTGACTACATACTTAACTTTACGGTTAAGAAGAAGCCTAAGATGAAGCGAGCTTATCCAGAGGTACTGGTTCTCCCACACACCAGCGGAACACAGAAAAACTGTTTGGCTCTGGACTCCGGCAGGAGGGTTATAGCATTAACGAAGCCTACCACCGCAGAGGGATCTGTTAGCCATCATCATTGGTTAGAAAACCAAAGATGCCGTTGCCCAGGGTGGACCACAAGGAGGTAGATCCCACCACCCCAAAAAAATAGAAGGTTTATGAATAAAAAAAATCAAATAAAAAACATAACAACATTCTGTGCTTCTTGTTTTTCGACATCGCAGAATTGTGTGTGATTAAGCAAGTGTGCAACCATAACCCAATAAGCTGGAATTGATATCTGAATGCTGTGATTTATTACCTGTTTTTTTAAGGTGTCATTTAAAAAAAAAAACTAAAGACGTCAGTATCAACGTAAAACTGATTTAAAAACTTATTTATTAGTCACAATGATAATAATATCATTGTAGTTCTGTAACAGTATGAAGCAACCAAATTATTAATGTAAAAAAAGGAATGTTAATTGAGAAACTGTTCATTGATAAACTATTATCTATACCTACTAATATTAAAGAGCTAAAGAGTTTGTTTGTTTGTTTCAACGCACTAATCTCTGGAACTACTGGTTCGAATTTAAAAAATATTTTTGTGTTGGATAGTCCATTAATCGAGGAAGGCTTTGGGCTATATTCTTTTCAAAACTTCTATCTTCTAGAAATTGACGCGGACGAAGTCGCGGGCAAAAGATAGTTCTAAATAATATGATATTGCTTCCAAAACCGACGCTATTTGAACTTTTATAAAAGTCTGGGTTAATTAAACTGAAACCTAGTTGCAAAAGTTTTTAAGGTTCTCTATTTTGTCTCATAAATTTTTTGATCCATAATCATCATCATCATTTGCCCGAATGATAATTAGCCCTAACTCAATGTCTCATAATATCACTTGCCCTAAAGTCGAAATCCCTTAATATAATTTATCCTAAACTTTTTTGCTATGAATATTACGATCTATAATGTTTAAAAGACATAAAAGGTTTTTCTATAACAGTTAATAAGTCCTAACGTAATGTGTCATAATGCATTTAGAATTGCGTGTGCTCCGGCGCTACGGGAAGTGTAGCCCCTCCGCCCTAGCGTAACAAAGTACAGGCAACCACACTCTCCTCCGCACCTTCGCCTTTTTGAATTACACTCTAGAGGTAGAGCAGACAAGTACCACGTGAAGTCGGGGTTGGCTGATTCGGTTCTGAGACAGATTTGACACGAAATCCTAAATCCATACGATTACAAGTGTATGATAATGTGACTTATAATAACTAAACTACATGAGGATAACATAACCAAGATAAACCTACTTTTAAACATAATATTTTTTAGGACTAACAATATTATTATAAACCATTATTAGACTTTAGTATTATCTTATATGTGTTAGAACTAACAATATTATCATAAACCACCATTCGGACTAACATACAGAATACAATTTAACACTTAGGACATGTGATTTATAGTAAGAAAAATTAGGATATCTAGTAATATTATAGCACCCGATATTATGACACGAAATCATTAGAATTAAACACAATTAGGCATAATAAAATTTCGTATATTCGAACATTATGGATAGTGATGATTATAGCAAACGCGTTAGGGATTTTGAATTTCGGACGAAAAATTTTTGAAGAAGAAAGGTACTACCAGTTTTTAGACTAAAACGTTTTCATTCCAATAAGATTCTAAAAAAGTGAGGTATAGATTTTAAAAAAGTGAGGACTATGTACAGGCAACGGCAGGTCAACCTACCCAAAAAGTTAAAATTCATTGAATTGATTTTAAACTTTAAGTCCAACAAGTAAAGATTAATATCCATTGAGAAAATTTGACGTTTTGTGCTAGGTTGACGTGCTGTTGTCTGTACTATCAAATTGATACTTTAAAATGCATAATGTTTACTGTCTTCATGTTTTTCAAGCAATTGTATTTTTGAGGTTTTTACCAAAATAGAATTGCAAATAACGCATAACTGTTAAAATATTTAATAAGACATAATCGTTCAAATTTTTATTTATACCTACAAGTTTTTGTCATAATTTTACTAAGCATACATGCGTAATTAAGATGACATACTCTAAAGATATAAGCAGTCTAAAAACAGGTGACAGCGTCATCTCTTTACAATTAGCCAAACTGCGATCGACAACCCTACCAAGTATGACAATTAGAAAAATCCTCCTTTTAGAAAGATAATAATGTATTAACCCCCAGACTAATTAGGCTACTGATAAAACAAAATGTATTTGAAGGTAATTTTAAAAAGCTGAAATAGACAGGAGAATTCGAACACTGCCCATGGTGAGGCACTCCATGGTCTGGTTTAGTATTACAAATAAAAATGCCTACGTTCTTTTAAAAAACCTAAAATTTATTTTAAAATATAAAACTACATAGATCTGCATTTCCTTAAATGCTATGTAAAAGATATACAATCCAGTTAAAAACATTAGGAACGAATAGATTACATTGTTCAAAAATAACCTAACTTCTTACACATAAGTTAACCGAAGTAAATGAGTTCTGAATACATTTAAGTCCATTTGTTACACTAACCTCATGTTTAAGATAGTCGAGACATTTTCTTGTTTTTTTTTTGTTTTGATTGTCCCATTAGTTTACTAACCGCATAATTAATGTCGCGGGAAAATACAAGCGAGACAACTTTATCTTGTCAGCGGAAAACTAAAAGAAAATTCTCACACTGAAATTTTCGCCATAGATAACCCACGTTCAGGCACTCCTCAGTTAGGACTGAAACGTTGGCGGGATAGGACGCGCGCCATTTTCCATTCGAAACCTCCCGATACTACGTCAAAAAGTTTTCTAATACGACCTCTTTTATTCGTTAAATACAGTTATAATTTCGAATACAATTTGAAATCAATTCTTTGTTTGTATTTCAAATTTAATTGCAGATATTTTTTTTACAAACTTTGAATTATACAGTTAGTTTTAAACTTTTTTTTTATTTCGCACCGAAGTGGCCAGTGTTTTCTTTTAAATGATTGTTATTGTGGTGATCAGTCAAAATAGGTGGAGTAGATGAAACCATTCAAAATGAGCTCTGGTCTAACAGTCAACCTTCTTGCAGCGGTTTCAATGTAAACTGGACGTTATGCTTTTATCACATCAGGCGAATATTGACTGCCCTGATGCCTTTTTATGATGATATGGTAAGTCTACTGTCATTTTTCGATGTATTTATCTGAATATGCGATGACTTATTTTGGATTGTTTGAAATGCAAAACGTATATTTTATTGATGATACCTACATTTTCCGTAATATTACTTAATTATATGTGAAAATACGACAGCAAATTTAAACCTAACAATTTATAAATATAAATAATGATTATTTCTTTGACACCAAAATAATGACCCCATTTTTTTAAATATTATTATTTATGCTTTTAGCAGTCCGTTAAGTCCTTAAGTCTCTGAAGGTAAACTTATGGTACGGCAGTGTTGGCGATTGAAACTGCTATGCGGATTTAGATTTAGATTTCACTAGTATTTTTTTTTTAGTATTTTAATCACGGGCTGCAGTGAGCAAAAATTTACTGAATAAATGTAGAGCTATCAAAATGCAAATTAGAGTAATTCAAACTCGTACCGTTTCAGATAATGTTAAGCAAGTAAATTGATGCATGTATCACTTAAAATATATTAGAGGTGTGGTTGGTATTTAAATTGTAATTATGTTTTACAAAATTACTAGACTAGACTTTACAACAGTAAACTAAGTAGGTCTTATTGAAATACAAAAATATAGTGAGCTAATAAACAGGTTAAAAATAACATTCGCACTTATAACGTACTACTACTTTATAAAGCCTAACCTTGTTTAATTTAAAAATAAAAATATATGTAGTTTTTTATAGGAATACTTAAGTCTCAACGATGGCATGAAATAAACTCCTATATCAGAAGTACAACACTGAGTTACATCCTGAAACTTACGAGCGTCATAAGATATAATAAATATCTCCCACTATTCACAATTTAATCCCGATTTGTTAGGATTTGCAATTTGTACCGTCTCTTGATAGTCATAATTCTGTGTACACTTCTAAAATTAGGTTTTTTTTTCCTTGGGTTCATAGGTTAAAAAAAGAAGCGGCTCAAGAGGAAATACAAGGGCCGTTTTTCCATACAAACGTAGTCCCCTGTTTCCTCCCTGGATAAAGCTAGTAGAGCAACAATTTTTATTACAAAAATCTATGGCCACTATTAGCATGTTTCTATGTTTTCTATTTTTTCATAAATTAATTAATAAAAAAGAGAGCCCTCTAAAATCGAAAAAATTCGCCAGATTTTCGGCTGTTCAAACATCCAAAAAACAAATTTGGCTAAATTTTAGAAAAAAAGGAAAATATACGAACACGGCCAAAGCCTTTATTTATTTTAATGAAAAAAGTATTTAGTAGTCTAGTTTTGGAAAAGTAATCGGGGGACTACGAAACGTTGGTTTGGTGTGCTTTTAGTAGGTACTAGCTAATGATATGAATAATTTTCCCCGTTTTCGCAACATTTTTCACTGCTGCTTCGCTCCTATTGGTCGCAGCGTGATGTTATATAGCCTAAAGCCTTCCTGAATAAATGGACTATCCAACACAAAAAGAATTTTTCAAATCGAACCAGTACTTTCTGAGATTAGCGCGTTCAAACAAACAAACAAACAAAGAAACAAACTCTTCAGCTTTATAATTTAGTATAGATTTTCGGTCCAAGAAGCAGTTTTCTCTATCACACTCGGAGGTAAAGGCGTTTGGCACTGCGCGGCAGCAACAGATTTTACAAATACCTATTTTTTTTTTCTCTTAATCAAGTTGAGAAAATTTGTATTGTCGTGACAATCAGTATAAACAAGTTGGCTCCTTAAATTGTGAATTTTTTTCTATGGTAATCATAACAAATTAGGTTTTTGGAGGTAATCCACTGAGATACATTACAAATACAGTGAAATGTTATTCACTGTTCTTTACGGAAATTCACCATTGGCCTAACTGAGACTGAACTGAAATTTACTTTGCTAACTAAGTTTAAATGACAATTAATAATTATTCTTGACATTTATTAATGAAAAGTTATCGTCTTAATACTAGCCTTTATCAGACCATTGCTGAACATATTATTATGCCAGGAGGCTATAGGTTGTAAAAGGACTATTTAACTAAATTGCTTGGGTTTGCGATCGCAATTTGATCACCGTGGCGGAGTGGCGTACACAACGGTTTTCAAGGTGTCACCTGCTCTGTGGTCCCGGGTTCGATTCCCGGACGGGTCAATTAAGAAAAGCAGTGTTTTTCAACATTTTCTCGGGTCTGGGTGTTTGTGGTATCTTCGTTGTATCTGGTTTTCAAAATACGAGTGCTTTAAATAGTTATTCAAATTGGGATCAGAACAATCTATGTGACGTTGTCTACATTCATTTATTTATTTAGTTTGACCTATAGTAGAGAAGACGTCGCTGGCCGTCTTCTTTTGGCAGTACCTACTGCTTCGGCTGCCTTTTACATCTATAGGAAGGTGCTTTACTTGTACTATTCTAGCACCATACGCCAAAAACACAATCACTTTAAAAAAATCGCTAATGTTTAGACATTAAAAGTTCTATAAAATAAATTTATGGTTATAATGACATTGCGATACTAAATACGGGTTTTCAAAGCTGCTATACAGAATAGGCCACAGAAGAGTTGTTTTTGCAACTTCCATACTTATTGTAAGAGAAGTCGGGACTATCCACCTCTTGAACCTCTTGAAGTGGCTCAACGGGCGATTCTTAAAGTGGCAACTTTTCGTCATATACTTTTTCCTACAACTGAACTTTATAAAATTTGTAACGTCTTAACAGTGCGACAACTATTTATTCTACACATCATTCATTTGCAACATCAAAGAACCACTTATACCCATATAACCAAGAGACGTAAAGACAAGATCTGTTGTGTTCCTGTGACTAATTATTGTTTTACGAGAAGGTTCTTTTGCTTTTTAGGACCATATCTATACAACAAAATAAATGCCAAAGTCTGTATTTATAATCTCTCCTCTTTTGACTGTAAAAAAACCGTACGCTATTTTCTCCAAAATAAAACTTACGACCAAACAGAAAGGTACCTCCACAGTCCACACTAATAATAACTTTAATTTGACAACACCAATTCAAAAATACACTCCTAAACTCTTATACCCACACAGACTCAAGTACTTAATCTTTCACACAAACCTAATTATATAATAAATATTGTCTCCTTTTAGACTCAGTTTTTGTTTTTCTTTACTTTAATATCTCTGCATCATGAGTCCCGAAATGCTTTGTAACGGTATAATGCTTATTCATAATACATAATGTTCAATCTGGAGGGTGGGAGCCTGATGACCTGTACATCAGATATGTGTATTCATATCTCTCACAGGCGTCAGTCTCACACAAACTATATTTAAGCTAGCCTGTATAATGAATATACTAATTCATGTAATTGTTTGTGATGAGAGAATAAATTACTATTATTATTATTATTATTATTACTATCCACGATTTGAATCCCAGTACCCCAGACCAAAACCAATTCAGAAAAGATCAGTTCCTCAATTTAACTTACCGAAAATCGAACCCGGAACCCCTGCGTAGAAGACGAAACACCGAACCATTACACGCGAACCCAGCGCCTTTACTATTTGCAGCACACCGAACCACTACACCAAATAAATAAATAAAAAAGGAAATTCTCTGAATAATATATTTGAGATCGAAACGTAATTACAGAATTTTTTACTACGCATAAAAGCTTCACAACACAAAAGCTCAATATGAAAACGTTTTTTTTCCTTAAAAATCAAAGTAACCGGGATTCAAAGCCTATTTTTGTTGTCCTGTATAAAGTTTTTTTTGATGTTTCAGAAAAGTAATTTAGCATGAGCTTTTGAATGTAAGCGTTTGTCTTGGAATTTAAATGAGAAATTTTTAGAGAAATAAATTACAATCATCAAGTTTTGTTCTTTTTTTTTTGATACTGCTTTTTTGATTGAGATCTACTGCAAGGGCCTCAGGTCCGATTTAGAAAATGATTGTTTCTAAATAAACTTGACTTCAGACTTCAGTTTTTGGTATTCTGGCTCTTTGGCTTCTAGACGGACAGACAGACAACTAATGATTCTTGTTTTTCTTCAGAGGAAAACCGTAAAAACCGCGTCGATTTGAGAACGTATAATTTTTTGCTTTGGTTAAAAATACAAAACTCAAGGTAACACTTCAACAAGTATGGCAATTTTTTCATCGCACTAAATACTGAATTACTATTCTGAGTTTGTATTTACGTATTCCCGTCACATTATGAACTACTTGAGAAAACACAGGAATCACGTGACGTGTCACGTTTTACAAGAAATGCGGAAACAAACGTATAAAATCTAATATCCTAACGGCCGGTCCTAATAACCTAGATAGGTTCAGTTTTGGCATATAGAAAACAACTTCTGTCTTTGTTTCTCTGAATGGAAAAATGAGAGATAGAAACTGTTTCCTATCTCCGAAATGTCAAAACTGGCGATAGATAGATTATTGGCACCGGCCGTAAATGTGTACACTGATGCTTCTTGCACGAACAAGCCACTGATTTTGAATCGGAGCCAAACATGGAATCAACGACAATCACCACACATCGGCCCTAAATTGGTGGCCTATTTCGTAATATGCACAAATTTAATGTGAAATAAATAGTTTTTTTTATAAGCAATAGTCTTGCTCTTGACTACATACTTAACTCTACGGTTAAGAAGAAGCCTAAGATGGAGCGAGCATACCCTGAAAGTGGCACTGGTTCTCCCACAAACCAGTGGAGCACAGATAAACTGTTTGGCGCTGGACTCCGGCAGGAGGGTGGTAGCATCCAGGCAGCCTCTTACGAAGCCCACCATCCCAGAAGGATCTGTTAGCCGTCATCATTGGTTAGAAATCCACAGATGCCGTTGCCCAGGGTGGACCACTAGAAGGTAGATCCCACCACTCAAAATACTGTTTAGTTACGTAAGAGTATATTTATTTCCAAATCAATAGCTACCAAATTTCGTACCAAGGCTATAAAAAGTTAGTCACGCAAAAGCTCTATCAAAGTTCCAGATATAAAAGAAAGTGGATCGAGAAACAAAAATTGTATCAGTGTAAGTTTTACCACACATCAAACATTTCATATTTAGGTTTTCGATATTTTCTTTCATGCTATCTGTACAGGGTTGTGGAGTGAATTTTAAGAAGCCCAAAATGGAGAGTATTTTCTTTTGTCTAATGTTCTTTTTGAACGAGATATTAATTTTTTGGTTATATAATATTGTGCCGGATGACTGGAGTTGGTGAGCGGAGCGGACTGTAACTTGCTGATGCGCTGGTTCGGTGATCGGTTCTCCGGTAGGCGGTGTCTCCAGCCGATGCACACTGTAGTTCGGTGGGTGGATCGTTGTTGGTCGATATTCAAGAACGGCGTCGGTACGGAATCCTAATCGTATGGCGGTGCGGTGTCCAATAGTGGGTGCTGAGGTCGTTGCTATAATTCTTCGGTAGCGGTAGGAATCCAATTCGTGAAGCTGTACGGTGTCCAATAATGGTTGCTGAGGTCGTTGCTTTATATCTGTAGGCCGTATCGAAGATTGTTACTATAAACTGTGAGACTGTCAAACTGTAAACTGAGAACTGAGAACTGTCATGATTAAGCGTGCGTCGGTCTGTTTATATAGCGGCTCGAAACCGCGGCGAGTAGGGACAAAGACCCGCCTCTTTTCTCGAATATTTCATTGTCATGCCCAATTTCTAGTAGATTCTCCGACGCACGTGTTTCCAAGGACGATCTGAATTTATCTAGAACTATTCGTCGTTTTCAGCTACTTAAAACTCGTCCTTATCTTGTTCCGTATACGGCCCTTTCTTAATGCGTACGCGCTGCTATTATCATGGACGCGGGCGCAGTCTATTTATAGCTGTAGTTATAAGTTTCTTCTTTTGTCTCGATGCAAGTTTATAACTATAGCTACTGTTGATACGAGTATTCAAGGAGTCGTCCTGTACAAATATAAAATACAAAATTTAAACATAGTTAAGGCTTGCTGACTCTGCATCACTGGCTACAATATTAAAGTTTATATCCGTTATCAGAGCTGGACTCTACGAGAGATCTCTTTGGCGTTAACAAATAAATTATGTTACCTCCAAACTTAGCCGATGTTGTATGATGGCGACTAAATAAATCTTACTAATATTAAGTTTTGACCACAATATAAATATAATATATTGTAAATCTACTAATGATACTAAGCTCAGATCTTATAATAAAATCAATTCGAAATAGTAAATAACTTTGAACCATCCTGATATCCTATCCTACTATTAAGTTTACATTGTTGACAAAACATAGTTACAAAGTAATAAACCTAGCGACATCAGGCCAAAAGTCCCTAACTCTAAAAACTGAGAAGTAATGCTTTTAGTCGCCCCACTCAACCGCCGTCAACCCTTCCCTTTTACAAGTTAGGATTTACAAGCAAAAACGTCTTTATGTCACTTGTTCGTTTTAATGATAACGGCCTTACTAAAAGTTATTCGTGACTTGTGTTTTAAAGTCGTTATCATCTTCTGAAATTTAAATTTTGGTAAAGGTATTTTCTTCTCATAAATTTTTGAAAATAGAAGAAAAAAATAACCAAGAATACAAAATAGATATTTAGACAACCTTTTAATCAAAAATGGAGACCAATTTCAAAGATCTTTGGTTTGTTGGAACTGTATCCGTTCGAGACTACAAGTAAATACGAAAAATCATAAAATTAATTATTTTTATTACTATTAATTATTTCTTCACAAAATATTCGATTAATTTGGTACAGACGATTGGAAGTGAAAGCGCGTACAAACGTTTCGGTAATTTTTATTTTTTTATACAGATTTATATTTATTAAGCATCGTGAAAGTTATTGTTAGGGGGAATGGCAGAGCAATTAGTACAACGGAGAGTGCAGTAACATAAAATTTATATTTATAGAAAAGTAAACACATAATACAATACGAGAGATGAATAAATAACAACCAGCTAATGTAAACACCAGTCAACACATTCTAAAACTTGACAGCCTAATCATTGCGGTTGCAGCCAGGGGCCTTAATCAGCTATTTCAATCGCAGTTCGATCGTGATTGAATTGGACGATTTTGACATTTAGCCCATACTAGAACTGTCAAAAACCTGCAATTCAATTACGATTACGATACGATTTGGCTACGCGAATTAGGGGACAGCTCTCTTTACACACAAAGCATGAAGGTGATATTCAACAGTTATGTATCCCCAAAAATTTTTTTCTGTAGTTTAAATTTGGCTTTTAGGCCATTGGATATAAGTCAGACATGATCATGTTACGAGCCCATATGCGGTGTTTTATCAAAAATACGGTTTCAAATTTCAAACACTTGTAAAGATTACATTTGGTACTTTACGCCCCCATTTTTGTTATTGTTTATTTGAATAAAAATATTGATACAAATCCAAAGTTACTAATGTTTTAAGGTTATTTAGTTTAGGAATTTATTGTTAACACATTCCGCAGTACACTGCTGGATACATTAATAGTTTTGAAGAACGTCACAGGTGTAAATATAGTAAACACGTCAATTTGCGACTCTCTCCGTTTTACGTTGGTTTAAAATAAACACTGTTTATTTAATGTTTTGACTTCTAAAATAACGTTGACCTTAGTGATAAAATTGACATTTTATATCCATTCATACTTCGGATGCTGATGGCATATTTAGGATACATAAATTACAGTTGATATCTGTGAAATCTATAAAATTTTGTAGTTATTCGTAGTTTTATGGTATGTTAACTATATTTAGAACATAACATTCTGGATCAATGTGTTGATATTCGAATTATAATTTGAACCTTGCGGTTTACCTAAAGGTGAAATTTTCCATATTTTTTTTAAAATCTCTTGTCTGTATATTTATCTAGCTGACCCCGCGAAATTCGTATCGCCTCAGAATAATATAATTGGATTTTGACGTAAGATGTCACACAATGTCATTGGCATCAAATATGGCGTTTACCTTACCATGTTACACAGAAAATTTGCAATAAAATAATATTGCGACTATATATTGAGATGTAAGCTATCCTATCTTTCAAGTTGGATCAAACTGCACACGGTGTGCAAATTTGATTAAAATCGCTAAAGTAGTTTAGGAGTACGACAAACAACGTGACACGTAATTTATATATATTAACATTTTGTATGTTAGTTATTAAAAACCTCTAATTTTTGTATTCTAGAGATCTTATACATAGATCACGGCAGTTAATAGACGAAATCAAATGTTTTGCCTTACTTCCACTAAGTATCGATCACTCTTATAGGTGACATTTCCAAAAACCTAGTACTTTTTACACTTGTAAATTAAGTCATCGTAAAGGAAGCGATGATAGTTTTAATCACAGGTTTTGGATAGTTTAAGATTAGTTAAAAAACATAATAATATCATCTTAACCTTGACTCTAAGGAGGCCGATTCTAAGGATATAAATATTAAATGACACAAATGCTAAAAATGTTAGAGATACGTTCGAAAATATTTGACAATCTATGCGTCGACCTGTATAACCAGCTTAATATTATATTAAATTTTCGACTGTCTTTAATACCGCTCATTGTTATGTTAATAGGTTTAGGTAATTACTCATATTAATGAATACTTTGTCTATCTGTCAGCCCATCATAATATCAAAATTGTAGGTTGTAGGTACAAGCCGACCATGGACTTCCTGAGTGGACTGTATGCGGACGAAAACACTTGTTGATTTCTTCAGAGTTTATTTTCTTTTTCTTGAAGGTGACCGTGAGAGCAGGGACAATTTTCGCCTGATCACGTCCTATTCTTATTTACATTTCTTAAATCAGCCTAGTGACTATACAAATTTCGTGATTTTCCTTAGATAGACAAAGATAGAACACACATAGTCTCTTTTACTCTTTGGACACTTTCTCAATCCACCCACATAATAACTTCGGAGAAAAGAGAGGTCCGATATGTGTATTGCTATCTCTGTCTTACATATTCTAAACCTACCTACAGGCTTCTTAACATTTTTTCCACTTACAATCCTACCTACATGGGTTTTTTCTACCGACCTTCAGAATCTGTTAGGGGGACAGGGACAGCCTATAGGATACCTCCGCCGCGCGTGAGCGGGACGGCCTACAGTTATTTTCCTTCACCCCAGTACCTTTAAACAACCATACCAGATCCTACCTAATACTTTAGATATTGTAAGTGGAAATAAGAAACCGGTTTGCTATTTTATTGAAATAAAACAAGCCCTGCGCTAATACATTTCCTTATAAACTAAGGCCCTAACAGAAATTACGTTTATTTGTGATAAAATATAAAGTCTTTACATACATACATATTCAAAGCTAAAATAATACAATAATAAGGTTAATTACATAAACTAAATATTAAATTAAACGAGATTGACGTGTGTCCGTAACAGTCTCCCCCCGGTGCAGCGCTGCGCAGTGCGAACCTCTTCATTCTTCTACCGGCAGGACAGCCAATCTCGACGTCGGTCGACGAAACACGCCGCCCTTGGTCCTTACTTCAACATTTCTTACTCCTCCGTCTGGTCCGGGATGAACACGTGTGACGACCCCTCGGGGCCACACGTTGCGTGGAAGCGTGTGGTCCACCACGATGACTAGATCGCCTGGTTTGATAGCGACCTCGTTGACGTCACGAGCCCCTCTTCTTGGTATGAGCTCGGGTAGGTACTCCTTCAGCCATCTGCGCCAGTATTCGTCGGCTAGACCTTGCGCGGCCCGCCATGTCTTCCTCGACGATTGCTCACACGGCCCGGTGATGGGTAAGCCGTGCGAACCACCCAGCAGGAAGTGATTAGGGGTAAGCGCCTCGGGATCGTTAGCGCTAACCGGTACATGTGTGAGTGGTCGAGCGTTCATGGTGTGCTCGACTTCCATCAACAGCGTCAGTAGAACTTCTTCTTTCGGCGCCTTCTCGTTAAGCGTGACACGTAGAGCGTTCTTGACAGAGCGTATCATCCGCTCCCACGCCCCGCCCTGATGTGGTGCTCCCGGTGATATGTAGCGCCAGTCTATGCGCTGGGTGAGCGCGAAGTCGCGCAGAGCCGGTTCCCACTCCGCCATTGCCATACGTAGCTCGCTGTCTGCGCCCCTGAAGTTCGTCGCGTTGTCTGAGTACATAACTTGTGGCCACCCTCGCCGTGCTCCCATGCGCCGTAGAGCCATTATAGCCGAGTCGGTGGACAGGCTAGCTACTAATTCTATGTGCACGGCCCTTGTGGTAAGGCAAGTGAAGAGCGCTCCCCACCTCTTTTCATGTCGGCGGCCTATAGTCACTGTCATTGGCCCGAAAAAGTCTAGGCCACAGTTTGAAAATGGTCTAGTGAAAGCTTCTAGTCGAGCTCGTGGTAGATCTCCGAAGACTGGTCTCCTTGGCTTCGTCTTCCTCATGCGACAGAAAGCGCACTTGTAGGCTACAGCGCGTACAGTCGGTCGTAGTCGTAGTATCCAATATCTTTGTCGTAGGTCGTTGACGACGCGTTCGTTGTGCGAGTGGTGGGCGCGACGGTGTTCCCTATTGCACAACAACCGCGCATACGGGTGGCTGCCGTCCAATATTACGGGCGTAGTATCGGGGGCAGACACACCCGCTGCCCTCGTACGTCCTCTAGCCCGCAACACACCATCCCCGTCGATGAATGGATCTAACATCTTAATACGACTGCTCGCCTTTATGTTGTAGCCTTTTATTAGGCGTTCTAAATCTTCGCGGAATGAATCTTCCTGTGCTTGTTTCACTAGCCACGTCTCTGCCTTTTCTATATGTCGTATAGTCAATTCTCTAGTACGTTTACGACATTTCTCTATGAAAAGTAATACATATGCCATTGCTCTCACTAGACGTTCATAATTCGAGGAACGTCTCGCATCTGGCACGCTCCATAAGTCATTTGTAGTTACGTTACATATGACTTCGTTGTTTTCTTCATTATCGCCGTCTGCTGTCACATTCGGTGATGGCCATAGCTCTTCGTTTGAGTATAGAAACGACGGTCCGGTGAACCATCAGTCTTCTCGAGACTTTATATCGTAGTCGACTCTCGTTGCGTCGTCGGCTACATTTTCTTGCGTCGGCACCCATCTCCATTGGCTAGGATCGGTCAACTCCGTAATTTCACTCAGTCGGTGCGATACGTACGGGGTGTAACGCACTCTCTCGTTCTCTATCCAATGTAGAACCGTTCTAGAGTCCGTCCAGTATGTAACTCTATCGGGTTGCCATCTGTGCTCTCTCGTTATAATTGACGCAAGTCGTGCGCCGATCAGACACGCCTGTAGTTCCAGCCGTGGTATCGTCTGAGCCTTTATCGGCGCTACCTTCGCTTTAGCGGCGGCTAACATCACTCGTTTCGACCCATCTTCGTATTCCACGACCCAGTATGCGGCCGTAGCGTAAGCAGACTCGCTGGCGTCGCAGAATACGTGCAGCTGCTTTCTAGTCACTCCCCCCGTCTGAGAGTATAGACGGGGTAGACGCAAACTGCTTAGAGCGTCCACACCACTCAACCATATCTGGAATTCATTGGCTATTTCCTCGGGTAGCGCTTCGTCCCAGCTTGTGTCTAGGCGCCACACCTTCTGTATTAGTATCTTCGCTCGGATGGTGTAATAACTCAGTAGTCCAAGTGGATCGAATATTGACATGACTGCGCTCAGTGCTTCTCGCTTCGTAGGCGTTCGTTTCAATGTCTTCACTTCTTGCGGCACTTTGACTAGCACCGTGTTAAAACTTAGTTCGTCGTTGTTAGCGTCCCACATAAGTCCCAGCGTTCGTCCATATTGAGTCATAGCGGCACCGAGCTGTTTCGGTGTCGTGGCACGGCTATCAATTGGCAGCTCACGCAACACGTCCGGCCCGTTTGTATTAAAGGCTGTAAGCGTGAATCCCGCCTGCGCGTGTACATGACGAACTTCTTTGATGACGTCACTTGCTTCTTGTTGTGTATCGAAACAGTCGACCCAGTCGTCCATGTAATGGTTCTTCGTTATCGCTTCGTGTGCTCTTGGGTACGTACTGGCGTGTTTCTGAGCGTTGTAATCACGTACGCTATGTGCTAAAAACGGTGAACTCTTCGCTCCGAAGATCATTGAAGTCATTTTATAACGCTTTGGTGGTGACGTTCTGTCGTCGCCTCTCCATAAAAACATTTGCGCCGGCTGATCTCTTTCTAAGATTTTTATCTGTAGAAACATCTCACTGATATCCGCGGTCACTGCTATGGCTCGTTCTCGGAATCTAAAAAGCATTCCCGCCAAATCTCTCAGTAAATCGGGACCTTCTAGTAGTGCGTCGTTCAGGCACACTCCATTGCTTCTAGCGGCAGCGTCGAACACTAATCTCAGTTTACCGGGTTTGTTCACATTGGTCACTGCGAAGTGTGGTAGATACCAAAGCCGTGGGCTATCTATCTCGTTGTCTTGGCTCTCTTTGGCGTAACCTTTTTCAAACATATTATTCATCTGTTTCGTGTATGCTTCTTTGAACTCTTTCGATTTGTCCATCTTTTTCTCGATTGCCATGAGTCTGCGCCGTGCTAGATCGTAGCTCAGTGGCATAACATTCACATTTTCCTTCCATGGTAATCCGACTTCATACTGTCGTTTGACATATCTTACTGAAGTTTCAAAGGCTTCTTTGGCACGAATCTCATCTGGATTTTCACGTTCTTTCTTTAAGATACCCAATGAATCTATTTCAAAGTGTTCTTTCACCATATTGTGTAACTCGTCATCCATGGCACGCGTCGTGCACTGAGTTAAACTTTGCTTGCCGTTGACATATAGCACAGTATTTTTCTCCTTTATCACATGAGACGGCGCTATTCCATGAATCACCCACCCCAGAGTGGTAAGTGATGCTACTGGTTCATGACGTTTGCCTATTAGCAGCCTTCTGCTGACTATCAGGTGCCAATTATCCGCGCCGATCAGGATACGCGGCTTGGCGCTTACATAACATACGTCTTCATTGTTTAGTACACGCATGTGTTTATATCTCAAACAACTTTCATTTATAGTTTGTCTATGAAGTTGAAGATTCTCCATTGTTCTCGCTCTCACCGCGTGCTTCTTATTGCCTTTAGCGATGATTTGAATCTCCACTTCCGTGCTTTTATGTGGCATGCTCTGTGCATTCACACTGCAAATGTGTAAGTCTCGAACTGGCCCTTCTGCGCCGACGTAATCTGCTAACTCTTTATCGATCAGTGTAATTGTTGACCCCTCGTCAAGTAGAGCGTACGTACGTACTCTACCCATAGGTCCTTCGACAGTGATCGGACATACTTTTAACAATACCTTGGACGCGTCTATCGAATGATTGACAGATGCGACCACCTCTTGGTTTTGTTCTGGACTCTTGCTGTCCCTTTCTAATGTATGTTGTGGACTCTTGCTGTCCCTCTCTGACATATGTAGCATTCTGTGATGACGTCGACCACAACCATTCTCATTACATACTTGCGCTTTGCATTTGAGACGCCGATGTCTATCTGATAAACATAGAAAACATAATCTTTCTTCCTTTAACCAGTTCCATCTTTGGTTAACTGTCATAGCTATAAACTTTTTACACAGTGACATCTCATGGTCTCCACCGCAACACAAACAGGGTTTCTTTTGTGCCGTCCTCCTTTCTTCGGCTGTGACGTACACTCCCGTATTTTTCTTTCTTAAGTTTGTGTTCGGTTTGACTGACACGACTTCTCTTTTTGTAGCGGAATAGTTCGACTGCGGCGTATATGCGTAGCGTAGCGCTTTGTTAGCCTCTTCCATTAGGAAATGTGACAAAGTGATTATCTCTGGCTCCGAATAACTTGAGTATTGTACTGCATAGTCGCACCATCGAGATTTCAAATGCGGGCTAAGTTTATCAATTATCTCCCGTGTTAGCATTGGATTTCTCAGGTATCCTCTGTTGTCTATGGAGTCCAGCGTGCAAACAATATTCTGTACTTTGATTGCAAATGTATTCAAGTCACTGGCAGTCGGTCCTAGGCGCGGCAGACTCTTCAATTCATTTAGCGTTCGATCAATTATTATCTCCGGCCTTCCGTAGCACTGTTCTAGAGTTTTCATAATTATGTCCGGATCGGATGCGTATGATAATAAAGCCGCTACTGCTTCTTTGGCTTCTCCTCTTAGACAGCTTCTTAATCTAGCCAGGTTCTCAGCTTTAGTGTATGCGCCTGTCATGGTTGATTCTTGCATTGCTGCCTTAAAAGAAAGCCAGTCTGTCGGTGCCCCGCTAAATATCGGCAATTCTATTGCTTGTCGTGGTGTCGGTCGTCTTGACATGATTTTCTCTAATGTCGCTGCGAGTACCTCCGCCCCGTCCATCTTCATTCGAGGCTCTTCCTCCTTTTTATTCTCTTCCGGAGGTTGTGATGGATTCAAATGACGGTTTCTAACCATCTCTGTCATTTGAACATCTTTCTGTCTTTGTCGCTCTTGAGTAAGAATGTCGCAAGGCTCCTCTGTGGTGGGTAGCTGCGTTTCTTCGCGACGCCGGGACTGCGACTTGTCCAGCCAGTCGTCCACTCTGGCTTGACTGTCACCGGCGGGTATGCTCTCTTCGTCGGTTTCCATAATTGTAGCTATTTCATATTCTAATCGTTTTTGAATTAAGCTTTTCTCCAGTGCGGCGAGCTTCTCTGCGGCCAATAACTCCGCTTGTCTAATTCGTGCGGCAACGCTTGACCCCCTCGATGACGGTGCCTTTGTCCGTGGCACGTCTGTGTCGGCGTTGGCATCTTGACGCTTTGCTATCGGTGCTGGGTCCGTCTCCATAATATATCCGCCTTCTGTGGGTACTTGACTCTTTGATGTTTGCACCGATGGCGATGCAGGTGGCTCTTCAAAATCACATCGTCTTGAGTTTTCCATTGCTTGACTCCCGGCGGCCTCAGCTTGTCTTCGCGTTGTTGGCATCTTCTTACTTGCAGCCCCTACTCCTAACAATCCCGGACAGGTACGCTACCGTGGGGAGCCTGTCTGGGGATGGATGGTCGTGCAGGAGTGGAAAGGGAGGAACCACCCAGCAGAGAATGTACGCAGCCGTAGGGTGCTCTGTCCTGGCTGGAATCACCAGAACCCTCAGCAGTGCCTACAGTCCGGTCCCTACGCTTGCGCACACCGTACTGGCGTGGTCGGACTAGTTCGTAATCGTTTGCACGATATACGGCAGCTCGTCCGTTGACTGCACCGCCTGGGAACGGCGTTAACTCGGAACAAACACCGTTTGACACCGTTAGGTGGTGAATGCCCGAGCCGCGGTACACCCGCGTCTGGTTACACTTTCTTCTCTTCGTTACACGATGAACGGTTACGACGATGTTGCTGTCCTTGTCTTGCTGGCTTCACTGTTGCACTGATCTTCAGACTGATCTTGTTATCTTGCTGGCTTCACTTATCCGGATCGCATGGACCAGACCTTGTAGGTTGTAGGTACAAGCCGACCATGGACTTCCTGAGTGGACTGTATGCGGACGAAAACACTTGTTGATTTCTTCAGAGTTTATTTTCTTTTTCTTGAAGGTGACCGTGAGAGCAGGGACAATTTTCGCCTGATTACGTCCTATTCTTATTTACATTTCTTAAATCAGCCTAGTGACTATACAAATTTCGTGATTTTCCTTAGATAGACAAAGATAGAACACACATAGTCTCTTTTACTCTTTGGACACTTTCTCAATCCACCCACATAATAACATCGGAGAAAAGAGAGGTCCGATATGTGTATTGCTATCTCTGTCTTACATATTCTAAACCTACCTACAGGCTTCTTAACATTTTTTCCACTTACAATCCTACCTACATGGGTTTTTTCTACCGACCTTCAGAATCTGTTAGGGGGACAGGGACAGCCTATAGGATACCTCCGCCGCGCGTGAGCGGGACGGCCTACAGTTATTTTCCTTCACCCCAGTACCTTTAAACAACCATACCAGATCCTACCTAATACTTTAGATATTGTAAGTGGAAATAAGAAACCGGTTTGCTATTTTATTGAAATAAAACAAGCCCTGCGCTAATACATTTCCTTATAAACTAAGGCCCTAACAGAAATTACGTTTATTTGTGATAAAATATAAAGTCTTTACATACATACATATTCAAAGCTAAAATAATACAATAATAAGGTTAATTACATAAACTAAATATTAAATTAAACGAGATTGACGTGTGTCCGTAACAAAAATTATGTTCCAACGATGTAATATTTGATACTCCACTACAGTCACGTGATATTAAATATTCCACCACAGTCACGTGATACGTTTAATGCGATTCGGAACACTGTAATATTGTCATTTGCACCGTACTGTGCGGTGAGCTGTGAATTTCAATGCGACGAATATGAAATAATTCAAAATGTATCTTTGCTGAATTGTAATATGGGTGATATTCGGATGGCAAGTTGCAATGCAAATTTATCTAATGCAGCTTAAGGCGTCGACACACCAGGAATCAGTAAATAGGAAACTTAAGATGAAAATACTTTCGAAGCAAGCTCTAGGAGTTTTATGCACATTCTACATATTGTACGTATGGTTTTTTCGAGGATTAATATATTTTTATGTTAGTGGCATAGGTACTTATGCTTACTTAAAAAAGAAAAAAATTGTAAAAGACGAAATGTTTAGTCAATGTAAAATAAATAAAAAGCAACTATACTTAGTTACTTAGAAAATGTCCTCAAAAAATCTAAAATTTTTGATACGTCTGCCTAGAAACACTTTTTTTACGCGATTTGCATCTCATTCATTCACTACGATACTATTCATAGGTTTTTGACTTTGCCTTTATACCTTATCAGGCCTAGGACCGTAAAAATTGAAAACTACTCGTATATTGCGAAAAATATTTTCGTGTGAAAGCTTGTTTTACATTTTTTACTTCATAAATGGGCTCTAAATACGATACTGAACGCCTATAAACATTTTGGAAAGTGGTTAAAAATTCATCCTGTATGTATGGAACGAATCAAATTTTCACTATGTTAACACACGAAAGATCAAAGGAACACGTGCTTCGTACATTTAAATCGAATCGCAAAATCTATTATTTGATGTTAAATATTTTGACAGAACAATTCCTCTGATGTTATAATTGGCAGTTGGAATAATTAATTAATTAATGAGGTTTGCAAACTTTTAATTTCCAATTAGCCAAGGAATTTTTCCATAATCAAATACACTCAGCATCAGAAATACTATTGACTTATTTGCGTTTGGTAAACCGATCACATTGTAAGAAAGAAAAGAAAGAAATAATTATTTATTTGACACAGTCAATACAAGAGCGGAACAAAGAACATTGTTTAAAAACTTAGCTTAAAATAAAAGTGTCAGAAAGGACCGCATAAGTCGTGACAAGCGTAGCCATCACGACGCTGATTTTCAGCGGGACGCGATAAGGGCCCAGAACACACCAGGCACGCCGAATCCCCCCATATACCTTCGAACCTCGGTAGAAGCCCAAACCCACTTGGACCACCCCATTGTGTTAAAAGTTAACGTTTGACAGTGTGTTGCCGGATCACTGAGTACCTTTATTTTCTTTATTCTCTCATCGTACTATGACCTTTCATCAAGGATTGATGAAAGGTCATGACCTGACTGACACCTGATTTCAGAGTTGTCCAATCTATTACCTGTAAATACCTGTATCTGACTTAACTTGTTTTTACGACTACCATCTTGCTAAAGAAGCCGGGATCAACAGTATTACGTGCCTTTCGAATTAAGACTATAACGCCCCACTCCTTCCAGACCCAGGCAATATGAAAAATATCGTATCCTAAATTGATCTTACTGGGAATCGAATCAGGCAGGCAGACAATCGCATCATTACACTGGCCGAGTTGTCAAAGAATAGCACCATGCAAGTATTAACGATCACATTTTTATTGCACTACTTGTTTTTGATACCAATAAAGTTATTTGAATTTAAATTTAAATTTTAACCTCGTCTTGTCTCATAGGTATCGTAATAACCGACTAAAGGAGTAGGTAGGTACTTTCTACCGAGAAGATGGGAAGCAGCTTCATCTCTCTACAATTAGACAACTGTGACATCTGTGTGACCTTTCGACCCGCCTGCCAAGTGTGGCCATAGTAGCAAATCCTCCTTTTGGCGAGTTTATGTCTAGCATTGGACTGATAGGGCTGAAGAATGAAGGTGTTGATGATCCTGATGATGAATTGATGTGCTTTTAGTATAATATTTATGACATTAAGTTGAAATCTTTGAATATCCGTTTTTGACCACAGTCTATGCAACTTATCTTTAATATATTATATTTTAAGCTCTCTTTATGTTATACCTTTTTTGTTAATAACGTTTTATGTTTATTACATTTTAATAAGACACTTATGATATAACGACTCTTTAGAAACAGAAGAATTTGCATTAAAAGCAATTACTGTGCTCTTTTAAATTACCAGTGAAAATATTTCATAATCTTATTTCAGCGGTTATTGTTTGAGATGGCTCTTAACTTTTGTGTGTTCTAAATTGAAACGACGTTTTCTTTTTCAAAACGAAAAGGATAAAGGATTTTTTTTTAAGAACCGAAACCCTTTTTATTTCTGAAAATTATATATATATGCTAACATAAAAAAACAGTTGCAATTTTAGAGTCAGGAAAGATAGAGAATTAGTACCTATTTGGAATCTTTACGATTGAAGGTGTTTAAAAAAACTATTATGTATTTCATATTAAACCCTACTTGTGTTTTAAAACTATTTTTAAGCAAATAATTTGCTTGTTAGGATTTAAAATAAAATTATTTAAATAAAAACCTAACAGTTTCAAAATACTTACAAAGCTGTTTCATCTTTAATAAAAAAAAATAATTAAAAACCTAAAAAACCCGACACAAAATAATAGATGCACATAAAATCCTAAAACAAGGTTTAATAACTATGGAATTATAGCTAGACACAAATAGAACAAATACAGTTGGTTTAAATGGAAACCTTATAAAAACGTAAGTACTTAGGTATACAATTTTTTATACTAATGTTGTCGCGTCGGGGGACCGCTCTTTACCTAAAAATACCTACCTAATTAATCCCTCAACCCCTAGGAGGCACTCGGGTGCCACGATAACAATTGATTTCAACTCACGATCGAGGGATTAAAATGACATTACAATTACAACGAACAAATTAAAGTAACTATTTAGAATTACAAGTGAACATACTTAAAAACTAATTTACACAACTAAACTGTCCAGACAAATGATGTAAGTTACGAACACAAAGTTAGTCTAATGTTAGTGCGGTCCCCCGATGCGACAATATTAGTATAAAAAATTAACCTACGTGCTTATGTAGGGTCAAAATTTCAGTTTTATTTTTTGCTTTTTATAAGGTTTCCATTTAAACCAACTGTATTTGTTTTATTTGTATCTTGCTATAAGTCCATAGTTATTAAACTTTGTTTTAGGATTGTATGTGCATCTATTATTTTGGGCCGCCCACGTCACAATTTTTTAAAATTTAAAATTTTTTTTTCATGCTTTTTGTAGGGGACTTTTTTTTTTCATTTCTATTATCAATATACTATGATCAGTGTCATGCAGCTGGAAAAGTCCAACAGTGGACAAACACTGGCTGATGATGATGATGAAAAGGTAGGAACCTACTTTTATTCCAATAGTCAAGCTCTTTCATTTGAAACCCTTAATGAAGGAGTTGTGAAATAAAATACAATTCGCAATTTTTTGATAGTGACCATCTTGGATTTAAAATTTAGCATAGTGTATAGTATTCTACTAGTCAGCCCTTTCATTGGATACCTACTCATAATGAGGCACTTTAAAAAAAATATGTAATCCGCCATTTTGTTACGGCGGCCATCTGGGATTTGAAATTTGTCATAGTGTATAGTATTCTACTAGTCAAGCCCTTTCATTTGATACCAATAATGAGGGAGTTTTAAAAAAAATATGTATTCCGCCATTTTGTTACGGCGGCCATTTTGGACCGATTCATCATTCATCATCAAACATAGCTAAGAACACTCCTGACTAATTAATCATTTAAACAAAAAAAAACTAAATCAAAATCGCTTCATCCGTTCGGGAGCTACGATGCCAGAGACAGACACACACACACACACAGACATGTCAAACTTATAACACCCCGTCGTTTTTGCGTCGGAGGTTAAAAAACTGTCTCACTTAATATGTATTTTTAACACCTTTGTAATTTTATATACTTATAAAATTCTCGTGTCACAATGTTAGTTACCTTACTCCTCCGAAACGGCTTTACTGATTTTTACCAAATTTTATATGCATATTCAGCAGGTCTGAAAATCGGCTACTATCTATTTTTCATACCCCTAAGTGATACGGGTTGTTCACCCTTTTAATTTTTGTACAAAACTTTTTGTTTTTATTTTTCTATAATGTGGCAGTAAAAAATACATACAACCCTAAATTTTAACCTTTTACCACCAACCCCTATATTTTAATAGCCATTGCAGTAATTTAATAATTTTTATTGCAAAACAACGTTTGCCAGGTCAGCTAATGTTATATAAAATTTGAATTTAAATTCGAACTTAATTACTTTTATGACCATTTGGATCAGCGGTAGTTAAAGCTGCTTCTGAGCCATGGGTCGCGGGTTCGATCCCCGCACAGTACAAATATTTGTGTGCATGAACATGTCTGTTTGTACTGGTCTGGGTGTTTTCTATGTATTATAAGTATATATTTACAAAAAAAAAAAAGTATATAAGTAAGTTTATCGGTTGTCTAGTACCCTATACGACAGGGTACTTAATAGTACCTTAATTTGGGACTAGATGGCTCAGTGTGGCCCAGTGAGGCATGTCTTAAATATTTATTTATTTATTTATTATTATTTTATTAAATTTTTATGTAATAACTCAAAACGTGTATTTATCCTGAGCATCGCTCTAAAAACATTTAATTTGTTTGCATTTTCGAAGATGAGTATTACATTAATGTAAATTCTCATAATAGAAGGTATTCTCTTGATGGATGGTGTACATGATTGAACGTTACATATTACAAGTAAACGTTATAAGAAAAATAGACGGTTATTAACGTTAACTTTTGAGTACAAAGTAAGATATTAAGAAAATAACTCGCTTCCAAATTTGATTTGAAACCTTTTACTCCGAATAATAGATTCTTTACTTCACAGCAGCTGTGCAACACAAGAGATTAGTAAGTAAAGTAACAGCCTATAATCATCCCACTGTACGGTAAAGACCTCTATCAATGAGTTCAAGTTACCACTAGAGTTGCAGAACTAGAAGTGATAGTTTGACTATCGGTAGTTGACCTCGAAAAAAATGTTGATAGTGATATCGATAATATCGATAGTATTGTTCCGAAGAAATATATTCGTCTTCAATAGTGTCAATACCATCACTTATATCGATACTATTGATAGGCTCTCGATACTATTGAAATGACGTCAGCTATCGATAGACTGTTGACAGTGGACTATTCAGGAGCAACTCTAGTTACCACAGCAAATGCCAGTGATCACAAACCCGAAAAAAAACCCGAACACAATTCGAATTTTCAAACATTGCTATGTTCGAAATTAACAATTCAGTACAACAAAGTTTAACTCGTATCCAATGATTTAAATCCTAAAATAGTGTCCCTGGTAAAGTAAGCAGATAGTTGTAGACTAAAAGCAGTAAAACGACATCAAACGAAATTTACACATAGCTATGATCTTTTCGCCGGTGCAGAAATGACAACACGTAAGGCTATATACTGCATACTGCATCTTACGTCGTTGATTTAGGTGCGAGTTTGCAACCAAAAAAAATGCCTAATGTACAGGCTACTACGTGCAAAGTAGGTAATTTCGATAGGTATCGAGTCGAATTTCTAGGTTACAAATTAACAGTGTTTCGCATTTTCAAAAATGCTTGTTCTAATCTCACCTTCTCTTGTACTAGTTCATAAAAACACTGATATGTAGGTATACACCTACTCAAAATCATTTGGTCCACACCAATACATAAGCGTGGATTTTGTGGTTTCAAACTTAAATGTAAAAACATTTAAATTTAGTTTACTTGTGTGTAACAGTGTGAATTATTATTAGAAGAAAACAGACATTTTCTTTCCACAATTGGCTAAATTGACATGACCAATTCCTCCTTTTGGCATATATAAAATTTAACTAATAATATGGTCTGCATATTATAATCTGAAACAGATTGCCATATACCATAATAAAACACTGTTAATTGACAGTGTTTTAATATGAATAAGGTCATGAAATATTAGACGTTCTTAGCTGCAATGTGTGAAATACATTCTAGCAGCCGAAACTTATTTGGACATTTAAAATACAATACCAAATATTTTTCTCATTAGACCTCCGCGTAACAAAGATTCCACAGTAAATTAACACTCTGCAAAAGAAAACAGTGGAACAAAGAAAAACACATTTAATATTCTCTCTAGTGAGCTGTCCCATAATCAAGATAAAGGCAGTAGACTCGTTGTAATACTGTATACTGTATCAAATCTAAAATTCGTTTTGTTAATTAGTTTAATTTTTTAAAGGAGACCTGAAAGGGTATGTTTGCCTATTATGCTGACCATTAAGAACCCTTGCCCACTCATAAAACATAAACATGAGTCTGTGATATATAGATATCTAAAGATATTTTCTTCTATTATAAAAGTGCTGATTAGGTATGTATGTTCACAATATTTCAGCACGAATAGACCAATAAAGGTTTGGTTTCTTTGATATTAATATAGTACCGAGTCAGTTAACCTTATCTAAAAATTACCGGTGGTTCATGCCAATTAATTTTTCTTGCTGGTTTCTATTTCGGTTGTTAATACAGCTGAAGTCTCCTTCTTCTTCTTATCATGTCGATGGTAATTATTGTTGTTGTTACCAGTACTTCGCCGTATAGAGAATATCGTCATCGCGTGTGCAGCCGTCCTTGCAAGCAGGGCGTAAGGTGGGACATTATTTAGGGAGCCCCAAAAAACACACTTTGTGGCAAAACAAAAAAATACGTGTTTTTCTACGGTTGCGTTCGACATAGGACCTACCTTAAATGGCAGGGAGCTAAGACTAGCGGATGTTATTTAGAGATAGACAGGCGAACTTTTGTTTGACAATCGATATGAAAAGAGGAGAGAATTATGTTAAATTGACTTTATAAGTATATTTATTGACAAACCAACTGACTTTAAGCTTTTATAAGATCGTATGAACAGTACCTACTTTGCAGTTTACAATACAATTCAATTTGCAATACTTAGAGGTACTTAGAAGTACCTCTACTTTTGTTTTTCTATTATTATATCGACTTGAATCAGATTATTAGTACTCGTTGAGGTCATAATGTAATTACTTTTACCATCTCTTGCACCTAAATGTTTGTACCATTCTAATTATGTTATGAGTGAATAAATGAATATGAATATGAATATGAATATTTTTTACATCTCTCCGGCATTATTTTGCAAAGGCTATCCTTGTTGTGACTCTTCTGACTTTAACTACATTGTGCATGCAACTCGTGAAATATTACAATTTGCATACTGAACCCATTTTTTGAAAGGGTTCCTTTTAAAGTTATCAAGAGAAACTGAGAGAATCAGACTTGTTCATACGCTAAGTAAATTAAGCTTAATGTATTTAAACTTGTACTCGTATGTTTTTACGCTGATCACTCAGCGTAAAAACACGTTACGATTTTTCCTTCCTTCTTTTAACAATATTTTTAACTCATCCTAAAAACAAATCTAATCAATGTCCATCGCAACAAAAACTCAAGCACTTGACTACATCATTATAAGAATAACACTGATGCATATTTGAGATTAGATAATGCGAAGATATCATGATACATTTAATCAGGAGATATTGAGAAAATGTTCATGAAAATGCTAAGAATTGAAAGAAAGAAAGTAACATAATAATTTATTTGGCATCAAAACAAAACATACATGCAGTAATTTACAGACATAGTAAAATAAAACCGGCCAAGTGCGAGTCGGACTCGCGCACGAAGGGTTCCGTATAAAAAAGGCCAAAAAACGGGTTTGATGTATGGGAACACCCTTAAACATTTATGTTATTTCGTTTTTAGTATTTGTTGTTATTGCGGCAACAGAAATACATAATTTGTGAAAATTTCAACTGTCTAGCTATGGCGGCTCTTGAGATACAGCCTGCTGGTGACAGGCTGACGGACAGACGGACAGACAGCGAAGTCTTAGCAATAGGGTTCCGTTTTACGACGGCGACGATGCTGATATTCTGAGGAGGGTAATAATTCACTTGAAGGCATCGGACTCTCCCGGAGGAATTTGCCATGATCGCCACACTTGTCAAACGATTTGGTGATCACAATTTGGGAATAGCGAAAATCAGACGCTGAACCTGCCATTATGGTCGCTTTTACAACACACATAGAACGATACATAGGTGTTAATTCAGACACTGTTTGTCTGGCAGGATGGTGATCACAGTTTGACCAATGGTGGACAGAAGACATTTCTGCCCGTCTTCATATGGCAATACCTCATTAGTAGCCACTTACGATTGGCGGAGTGGCGTACACACCGGTTTTCGAGGTGTCGCCTGCTCCGAAGTTCCGACTTTGATTCTCGGACGGGTCAATGTAGAAAAAAAGTGGCTTTTCTACGTTTTCTCGGGTCTGGGTGTTTGTGGTACATTCGTTGTATCTGTTTTCCAAAATACGAGTGCTTTAAATAGTTATTCAAATTGAAATTAGAACAATGTATGTGATGTTGTCCACGATACTCAGAGAAGGAGAAAGTGGTGCTGTTATTATTTCTATTTACCGGCACCAAACGACGCATAACAGTAATCGAGTCCTACTACACTTAAAATATACAAAGTGGTAGTGGCTTTTGGCTTGGTAATTCAACATTAACGACAGTCTTGAAGGCACTTTCCTACTTAACAGGCCCAGTAAATGTCCTTGTGGTCGACTGAGGAAATGTCCGTAAATATCAAGTACCCCATAAAGTAGTTCAATACAGTTTTAGTGTTGTCCGAAGTATTTTAATTAAATACTTTGGTTTTTGGATTGAGGACATTCATTGAAGCTACTAGTATTATGAATCAAGAAGCCATCAGTATTTTAAGAACCAATTCTTGACAGTCTTGTTAATAATACTAGGTTCTGTTTAAGGTCTTTAATATCGAAGCTGTTATTTTGAACTTTACAAAAAAATACTTTTTTTATTAATTGCAAATTTTCAAATAAAAAAAACTTGCAGTAGCAAGTCAAATATATGAAATTAAAATATATACTTTCCCATCTAAAAAATTATGATGCATTTTCAATATTCCTTAAAATATAATTAAGTCCGTACCTAAAATTAGCTTAAAGAAAGCATCATTGTTCTGAATTCAAATATTTAAAAGGTCTTTTCCTCAATAATTTTTCGTGACAAGGGACGTTGTTCACATAAATTTTAACGCTACTTATTCCGATTCCCAAAAATAAAATTCCCATTTTCCTAGATGCAAATTAGACCTTATTTAGGGAAGTAAGGATTATCTACTAGGGATACTGGTTACGTTGGAAGATGTTCCTGACATTGAGAAGGGTCGGCGTAACAACGAATGACTTATCAAGCAGAAATAGGTAAATGAAACCATTTCGTTTAAGTAACTATATCAAGAATTTACCTATAATTGCTACTAGTGATTGATGTTTTCATTAATTTGTAGGAATGCAGTCGAGCATACTATCAATCCATTATATTAGACAATTTGTGTGAGTATTTAGCACTTAAAAATAAGAAAAACCACAAAAAAATTACCCCATTCACACAGTTTTAATAACTTAAATGTTCGAAGTTAGAACCTCCAATTTTTTAATTATAAATATTACCATAAGGCGCTTTGCAGACGGCGCGGAGCGGGCCGGGCCGGTCAATGTTACCGCGGACGATAGCGCAAAGGGAATCCTATACTACCAACGCACATGAATGAAGGGCAAAAAGACCGCGCCGCAGGTATAGACGGGCAGACGCGATCTACATTACTTTGCGGTCAAGAAGACCGGCCCGCCCCGCCGTCTGCAAAGCGCCTTACTGTCAAATAGTGCAAGCTAAAATAATAACATTAAAGTTCTATATAGGATGAAATTTTAACAACTTTCCAAAATTTTGTATGCGTTAAGTATCGTATATAGAGCCCATTTATGAAGTAAAAGATGTAAATCAAGGTTTCACCCAAAAATATTTTTCGCAACATAGTTTTAAATTTTTACTATTGTACGCTTGTTTAGGTATAAAGGAAAAATCAAAAACTTATGATTAGTATAGTAATTAATGAATGTGATGTCCATTGTGTAAAAAATTGTTGCTAGGCGGCCGTATCAAAAATTTTCTAAGTGCTTTATCTTGATATTTTTGTACTGGGCTTCACCAAAAGAAAAAATACGTCATTTGTATTTTGTTTCGTAGATTGATATATGAGAATTTGGAAAGTGGTTAAAATTTCACCCTGTATAGAGAAACCGTTCAAAATTACCTACACTACATTAAAATTTCCCCCAAAAGAAACGACAATGCACAAATCGTTTGATGTTCGTGTTCACGGTGAACATTTAACTTTTGAAGTATTTAAATTTGCGTCAACCCTAACCGTTCTAAAAGCTCTAGGTTACAAATTACCAAAATTATACCCTTTAATATTACAGTTCTTATCATTTGCTACAGTTATGTCTCAAAACTTGGATTAAAATTAAGACCGAAATACGATAAAGGGTAACGCTGTTTTAGACAGACTTTAAGACAGGCCAATTGCGTTTTATCGTCATTATAACCACCCCATTTCTGTCTGTTGGACACTGACCTATTTAAAAGAAGGACTTTGCCATAGGTAATAGCCACGCAAGGCAGGCAGTTAGCTATTTTTTTACATAATCATTGGGCTTGCAGCTCTTGACTACATACTTAACTCTACGGTTGAGAAGAAGCTTAAAATTGAGCGAGCTTACCCAGAGGCACTGGTTCTCCCACACACCAGTGGAACACTGAATAACTGTTTGGCGCTGGACTCCGGCAGGAGGGTCGTAGCATCCAGGCGGCCTCTTACGAAGCAAACCACTACAGATTTTGTTAGCCGTTATCATTGGTTAGAAAACCAAAGATGCCGTTGCCCAGGGTGGACCACTAGGAGGTAGATCCCACCACCCCAAAGTTGAAGCATAAGTACTTTATCAAAGTCTACTCTATCTTTGTTCCTGGATACCAAATTTCCTCGATATCGGTCATTATGTGTTTATACTATTAGTATCAGAATTTTAACTTAAAAAATTATGTCTACTCCATGCATACCGGGCGCGACGCATTAATTAATTGGTAAAGCGCCGCGCCTGGTATGCATGGAGCTGCGGGTTCGAGTCCCGCCTGAGTCAAATTTTTCAATTTTAAATTATGACGTCATGATTGCAATTAAGTTGCTAAAATATCACATAAAGCATACTATTAGTAGTTTAAGTAGTTTAGGCGTGTGAGTCTAACAGGCGGACAGGCAGAAAACAGACATACAGACTGACAGACAAAAGTTACTTACATATTTACAATATTATTAAGGATTATGTTATTAAAATTAGTAAGGAAGTAGGGATTATGTAATTAAAGTGTGTACAAAGCTTAGCTAAGTCCCCGCCCACAAACAATCTCGCATGACTTCAAAACGTTAAGGCCTAGACATAAAAGTTTACGAGTTAAACCCAAAACAGTTTTGCGTTTTTCTTGAATATTTCCTGATTTCTCTGTGGTGTGACACAGCTTTTTCTTTAACAGCCACTACATTTTTTCGCTTCAACTTCTTGAACGATTCTACAAAAGTACTTTATTCTCCAAAAGTACTTAATTGGTGCTTGTAATTAAATGTAGTAAATTCTGTCATTTTCTTATACCACACCATGATTTTTGATGATAAATTTAAATAAAAATAAATCGTATAAATTGAGGAACATAACCAAAAACATTGATGGAAAACCACAGTGTAACAAGCCTTGAATGAATTGTCAACACAAAACAATGCCTTGGTAATTCAAATGATTAGAGCAGGTAAACGTCAGACTGTGAGTTCAAGTACTACCCACGAAAGTCGCAATTTTTTTATTCAAATAATTGTATTGAAAATACAATTATTTGAAATCAAATCAAATCATTTATTTCGCAAAAAACATGGTAGATAATAGGTTATAATTTGAAAAAGAATCACATGTTTCGCCAACTTGGTGGCACGCAAAAGAAAACAAAGAAATTACTTAATTACAAAATTAGTCACAATTATTTATAAACTTTATACATGTCATAGATACTAATAGAATGTCACCTTTTATATAAATGTCTTAAATAAATTAATAAATGTCACCTAAATTACGTAAAATGTCCAGTTTATATTATCATTCATTTATAAGATGCCGGTTTTCAAAGGGTCGACAACTGAGTAGAAAAGTAGCTGTATCTAATAATACTCTTTGAATATCGAGCTAACTTTCAATATGAAATGGCATGGTGACAGGAAATAGGGCTATTTTGTACGAATAAAAACGGCCAGAGAAAATTTATATAGACTTAATGGCAGAAAATAGCTAGCCTGTAATAGAATGGGCGAGAGAAAATTAATAACTGATGATAAACTATGATAATAACATGGATATACTCGTATTTATTATTTTATTCAACAGTTTATTTTTTTTTTACCGCGCCTGACCTCCCGCCAAACATGTTATATTTGCCAGAAGAATTTTGCAATTAAAATTCAATAACTTTCACTAAATATTTCTTTTCTTTTCTACATACTTATTGAAAAGATACGACAATGAGATCCGATCTTGTGCGCTAAATCTTACCGGATTTAGTAGCCCTCAATTTAAGCCAAAAATTGGTCTAATCAAATATTTGAACTAGGTGCTAGGTCCAAAATTGTATAATTATTCTTATTGAATAAAAGTGACATGACAACATAACTATTTTTTACCGTATTTTTTACTATACTGGCTGATCTATTTTGCCTGTTATTGTACTGTCCATGTAAGCGTTTGACCCAAATTTTAGGTGCCATTTTATGAGCTCGGAAAGTTACATTATTTGGGTAAGGGATTAAAGGTTCAGTGGATAAAAGCTATTAAAGAAAGCCTATTAATATGATTAGTCAGAAATAATTTTCAGTAATTACATGCTTAGATATTAACGTTTAAGGATGCTTGTTTTACGAGTATAATTAAACGGAGAAATATCATGCTTTATCTCCTAGTCCTGGTATGTAACTGCGTAGCTTACTATATTCAGTCAGCTGAAATATGAATATACTTTTTAAAAAATAGTGAGACTTAATACATCTTCATAGGGATGGTGAAACGTTGGAAGTATTTTCATACTTTTAATGCTGACTTTACTTTTTTAAAAATTATAAAAGGATTTAATCAATAAATTGTTGAGTCGGCGCTAACAAAACAATCTCTGATGACTTCATCTTTTTTGGGTTCAGTGTTCTGTTCAGACAAATACATTATTTTATCCATCCTTTACTATTGAAATTTGTTTTTTAAATATAATTTGTTCTTAAAATAATTCTTAAGCTTTTTCATAAAATATTATTGTATTAGACATTTAGAAAATTCTATTTTAGGTTGCTCATCCTACTAAAAATAATTTCATACGCACCGATTTGGCTACCGCCCTTTTTAGTTGAAAGATACAGTATCATGTAAACAAAATGAAAACTATATGAAAATGTAAACAAAGCCTCTATTTCGCAGTTCAGCTGTTGAATGTGTTTCGCTCCGTTCAAAAACTTTTAATTTAGTGTTGTAACAATAAACACTCAATCGATAGAATCAATGCCAACATAAATTTACCAAAAAAATACTTAATAAATAGAATCCAACAGTGTCATTTCAAAATGATCCTCGAAGGCTCAAGGTCACATTGCTATGTGACCTTAAGCTTTCGAGAGCCTTGTGATCGCAGCCTTGGCTACATACATAGATACTTAATATTTGCCTGCACAATAGAATTTAAATTCAAGAAATAATAACATCATGATCTTGCAAAATATCGAAAACTTATAAAAAAAAGTAGGTATAACTTCTAATAAGCCCCGGAATAACTTGCTATTATAATATAAGTACTTATATAAACTATAAAAAAAAAAATTTTTTCGAGGATATGTGAGTTCGAGTCCCGCCTGAGAAATAAAAAAAATGAAAAAAAATAATAATTTTTATATACTGATATTATAATTGCAATTTAATTTCTAAAATCTAAAAAAAAACCTGCTATTAAAGATTACAATATTATTGATGTAATGTAAAAAACTAGATGCTCAATCAGCTTTAAGAAAGTTTCCCAATTAAAAGTGCACCCATTTGACATAAGGGTGTACATTTAGTGAAACCTTTATCACTTGAATAGTTATAACACGACGTAAATACCCATACCATTGTATGCCAACTTAATTTGGTCGTGTTAAAAAGTTAACACTGACATGATTTCAATACCAGAAATAAAGATAAACTTGCCGTTCCAGGCGAAACTGCGAAAAGTACGAAAATCGTTCATAGGAAATTGTATTCGCATTTTCAACAAATTGCCACAGGATATTGCTGAACTCCCTGTACATAAACTTAAATCGTATGTCAAAGCAATTTCAAAAACACTGTTAATGATTATTGAAATGATAGAAATGTATGGCATTTAAATTGTCCTAGCTCGTACTTGCTTAAACCTTAAAAAATATTTAAAAAAGAGGCTGACAACAGTAACCGAGTTTCTTGTGCTGCTTCTTCTCGGCACTAGCCCAGACTTGTCCCGAAGCAGTGGTAGGTTTAAATATATGGGACGTGTAAAACAGCCTCCTGGGGCCTATTTGCAGAAATAAAACTGATTTTATGAAATCAACGACAATCGTCAATCGAGGAGAGTATTAGTTGTAATTTTTATACCGGACTGTGTATCTTATCATCTTACATCGATGAATATACCTACGAGTATATTACCCAGAATCGCTCAGTTGAAGTGCCAGTGGGTAACAAATAAATATAGCGAAAAATCAATGGTTGTTTATGTAGCATAGCTCTGGAATTTTGCCCAACAGTAGATGTAACACTAGGTAGACGGCGGATAAATTAAAAGCCCGAGTGAGATGCCGATCGTCGCAAAAATCTTTAATGTTTTGTAAGTATCATCAAACACTTAAAATACTGATACAGACCGAGTATTATCAAACAATTAGGTACACTTAAAATACCGATACTATTAAATCTAGATCATCCCAACACTGTCTGGAAACCCTCGGTTCATCTCTCTTACATTTTGTGTATATTGAATATTCCATCTGAACTTTACGTTTAATATGCAGGTACGAATTCACGTTTGTTTTTCATACTATGTGACTTAAAGTTTTATTCAAAAATCTGATAATATCATGACTGTTCTACGTATAATCTAAGCATACTCGTATATAAGTTTTTGTATCTTTTGTACATCGTTTGTCTTGCACTGCTCTACTCGTATGCCACTAAAAACATTTTCCTCAACCCAAAATAAATAATTGCAAATTTTACCTGGTATGTATGTAATATTGTATCTTCTTTTAAATAAATAATAAATAATTGTGGACAACATCACATACATTGTAATGACCTCAAAATAATTGACTACTTATTTAAAGAAGTTGTTTCGTGGAAATCAGAAACAACAGCGGTATCACAAACACCCAAACACTAGCAAATATAAAAAAAAATCTTTTGAGTCGTCTGGGAATCGAACGTACAGGGCTCGGAGCAAGCGTCACCATGAAAACCGGTGCGTACGCCACTCCGCCACGGAGGGCTTGTATTTAGTGAATTAAAGTATATATCTATGTTACATCTATAAATACTTCAAAATTATTTACAAAAGTTAACATCAGTCAGGTAAAAAATATTTTTCATTTAAGTAACCTCAATTTGAAGCACTCGCTTCAAGGAATACCTATTTATCAAAACAAGTGAAATTTCTGTATCAAAACAATCGTAAGTTAGCCCAATATGCCAGCAAAATGGTTTTCTTGGAGAAAAATGGGTCTTGTTCATGCTCTTGATATTAGTAAGTTCTGAAGTATATGAAGTAAAAGCAATTCTGGCGCGAGTGTGTTTTCTTCTTGAGAGGTAGACGTTACATCACAAGTCGAGCAGGATTTTTAGAGTATGTATCGAAATTTTTTTGTGTGTCAGGTCTTGAATAATATTTTTCCTGAATACATTTAGATATAAAGAATTGTATATCTACTAATTTACAAACATGGATCTCTTGATACAGTACATATTAATGCATATTTCTAGTACATACTTCCACTGCCTCTACCCATTAAATTATGTGGGTGTTTTTCGGTCGCTAAAATGACAAAATTCCTTTTCTTTAAATGCACATACCTAGGTACTACTATCATCAAATGGACAGTTGTGTATGTTAAACATCAGCCTCCAGAAGACCACGGCTAAAAGTCACCATCATCAACGCTTGTCTACTGCTGGACAAAGGCTTCTCCAATGGTGGTTCTTGACAAGTTCACCAAGCTTTTCAGGCTGATAGGCGATCGCTGTTTGGCTAAAGATGGTAAGAAAACGTTGCTACCTATCTTTATCTGTCACTTGATATGCCCATATTATAATAATAGGCGATGGTGTTCCATTTAAGCCGAGTTAAGACACAAAGACTTTTTACATCGGTCGAGATAGAAATGACTTCTCGAAATCTAGATTGACCAGGTTACTTTGTGGTTTACCCACACTGCGTCTTCTGGTTTTAAATGATTAACATTTAACCAACCTATCACCCAAAATAGTTGTCTTTTCTGTAAGTCCGTAGTACGAAGATGCTTGTTACAAAATCAACTTTAATAATGATAACATGCCAGTAAAAAACGGGCAGCAGTCTTCTTTCCATCATTGACCATAATATGATCGCCAACTCGCCAGCCTAGGTTAGCGTGAATGGAGAAAGTCTCCTTATGGAGACTATAATCTAGAAGTCGACAGATGTAACTAAAGATCATCATCATCATCATAATCAGCCTATCGCAGTCCACTGCTGGACATAGGCCTCTCCAGTTGCATGCCACTTAGGTCGATCCTCGGCTTCTCGCATCCAGCTCGTGCCAGCCATCTTGCGCAAATCATCACTCCACCTGGCCTGAGGGCATCCTACACTACGTTTGCCGAGACGTGGTCTCTACTCAAAAACTCGTTTACCCCGGCGGTTGTCGGTTCCACAGCTAATATCGCCAGCCCTGTAACTAAAGATGATGATGACCAATGTGCCTGTAAAACACACATCAGCTTAAACTTTAAATTTCTTTCATATTTACAATCTGACTCCGGCTTGCGTGTACGCGCTTACACCTTGACATAATACAGCCCACCTGTTTGAGTTTTACTAAATATTTTGTAACTTATTATTAGAAATACCAAACATGATGGGCTGATTGATAGTGTATATGTTATTATAGGCGATTTTAGCTATTGCTAGATTTTAACAGTATACACATGGCTGATGAAATATACCTCCATTGTTTCAAAGAAAAATCACGACATATTAATGTTTTAGTACAAAAACGTTCTATTATTAGGTAGTATAGGTACCTAGTTACATAAAAAAATACTAGTGCTGTGAACATAAAGCATGAGTTTATAGTTATAAATAGGTAGCTGAGCGTAAAAGAATTTTTATTCTAGAATGATAAAAGCAGCAAATTTTTAGAAATAGGTACTTCAGATAAAAATAAGTATTATTTCATAGAATCTTTCAATGAAATACGAAATGACACATGGAAAATGCTACTCAATTTCTTAACATACAAAGTTGAAAGGATAAAGTATTACAACTATATCAATTGGACAATTTATGTCATTATACTGACATGTGTCAAGTCGTCTAGTTATTACGCGTCACGTATGTTTTTGAATTGAACCACAAAGTTTTCCTTTTAGATATATTCAATGAATTCTGAAAAATTAAAACAATATCTATTTATTGTACCTGTAAGTACCTCTACATGTAAAGTATATCCATGTGCAAAGACACATCATATTTTTTTAACTATCAGAAACTAGTACAAAAGAAAAAGTATTTTCTGGGGTGTTAACCCGTTGTTAGACCTACATGTGCTAAATCACTAGAGTCATTAAGGACTCTTCGCACCACAATCGATTTGGATCAATTTGGATGCAGTGCGAATCGCCTTAATACTGTTTCCGTACGGAACCATTTCACCGCAGCTGCAGTAGCTAAGTAGTGCAAATTTCCCAAGGTATTTTTTCGTCTAGAGTGGGTCAACTCGGACTATGGGGTAAAATCACCAAATCAGAAATCACCCATTAAATAGAAAACTGTTTTGTTTTCCTATGCAGTCCAAATCAAGCCTTTTCAAAAAGTACTTAGTTAATTTGCATTGTGGCTGCAAAACGGCCCATATCAGTCACTTTTACAGGTCGCAAACTTTCACTTCTTCGGGACAATTCAAAACTAATGACAAGACAAGGTAGTGCAAGAACCTCAAAGTCCTCAATTTCTGTTGCCGCAATAAGAACAAAATAAAATACTAAAAATAAAATAAAATAAATATCTAAGGGTAAGGCTCCCATACAATAAACGTGATTTTTTGCCCTTTTTGCTCCATATCAATAATGGCAACAGGTAGGCACTTGAAATATTCACAAAATACTCAGTTGTATTTTTGCTTTAATAATGATTAATAAAATAGAAATACTATAAATATATCAGGGGGCTCCCATAGGTAGGTACCTATTTATGCCTATTTTTGCTCGATATCAATAATTACATAGTAACAGGTTATGTATACCTAGTCAATGGTACGGAACCACTGATGCGGGAGTCCGACTCGTACTTAGCCGGTTTTTTTAATTCTGTTAGCTTTTGTTTTGACCCTATTAAAAGGATTTTTACCTCAAATGCAAATTGGAAAAATCATGAAAATATTCACTTTGAAATGAAAAGTTAATTTTTTTTGGAAAGAAAACATATTCACCAATTTTGTAACGCCAAGACTACGGTCAACGAACATGGCTATGCGATAGCTCAAAATTGGTAGTAGCCAATTTTTTTTCAATAACATTTTTGTAAAATCTTTTGCCAACCATAGCTGCTGTTCCAATGCAGTATAGACATACAAAGTTACAGAATCAAAACAATATAGACTAGACATAATTATTTATCAATAAATCGCTAACATTAGCACTTATGCGACATTATACCGCGATCTGGGTCAATCGGCTCTCAAACGAAGAGCTCTCGAGAACCGGTCAACGATTCTGATGAGTTACAAGATTTTTGAAAAAAAAAGTTTAGACGACGAACAAAAGGTTAACTACCAGCGGAGATATTAAAAAAGGCAATATAGAACATTATAATTTTGTTATACTAAAGGTACATACGTTAGGCTGATGGTCGCTTCTTTGGCGTAATTGGCTACATAAATCTTATCAATTTGGCGCTCCATCCATAATTATGTATAGTTTTTGTATTATTTCACTTTAAAAAACCAATAGTAAATTTTCGTTTATAATCAAAGTTTAAGATAGCTGCATACTTGTATCAATTAAAAAAAATCTTTTACTCGGACTCTAAAAAAGCTGTCGGCTATGTTAAGACGTCATAAAGATCTAAGCATTTTATTACGTATCTTACGATCGACATTTGTTAAGTAACCTATGCTCCGACACTGATATTTATAAAACAAGTGACAGAGTGCTATACCTAATCAAGATTATATTTGTGATAGATAACTATCCCAAAAATATAAGTATTTAAACTGAATGGCTAATATTCAGCTGAATGGTTAAAGCGCCGCGGCCAGCATGCGAGGAGATGCGGGTTCGAGTCCCGCCTGAAAAATAATGTTTCAAGATCAAATACTGATATTATAATTGCAATTAAATTGCTTAATCCAATATTATTGTAATTACGTGTATTTTGTGAATAAATAATTTGAATTTGAATTTGAATTTGAATTTAAATATCATATAAAAGTATCACAAAAATATTTATGATAAACACCCCATTCCGAGTTAAAATCAGTTTTATTTCTGCAAATAGGCCCCTGGAGGCGCTTTTACACTTGTGTTACTGTCACTCCTTCCTCTTTTTATTGATACCAGCAAATGTGGATGTTACATTCGTGAAAGCAGATAGAAGAGATATTAAACTATGCCCAGTATATCATAATTAACCAATACTTTACTTATATGATATTTTAGCAATATAATTGCAATTAAAATACTAGTATTTAAACCTGAAAAATTGTGTCCCAGGCGGGACTCGAACCCTCATCTACATTCGAGACTCGAACCAGCATCTTCATGCATGGAGATGCGGGTTCGAGTCCCGCCGGAGACATAATTTTTCAACTTTAAATACTGATAATTAACCAAATTGCCTTCAAATTCTGCAAGAGACATTATTTATATCATACTTACATGTCCGACCCATTTTTTTTGGGAATATGTGTTTCAATACAAAAATTTATAGATGAACGTTATAAAATACTAATACAAACATAATTTGGTAGAGTGAAGTTATAACGAGAACTAAGTAGCTTTATTTATTTCCAAGTTCGTTTACAAAGAGTGCGATAACGTTAGCTTTTTTTGACAGCCCACGGTGATATCAGGTAGCTTTCATTACTGAACAACTACACTCTAGCGTTCTGTTCATTGAAGTTCTCGCTTTCAACATACAGGAATGTTGTTTGTTTGTTTTGTTTTATCATCTTTATCAGTAGGTATATCAGTGTACTGTACCTACATACTCTTGTGTAAAGATCAGGGCTGAATGATGGAGAAAAGACGCTGCTATCTGTACATTTAACACATTAAGCGCTGAGAGTCACCGGTGAACAAATAAATGTTAATTGTGTCTTGTTCAAAGCTTCTTTTGAATTTGGTAGATATGAAAAAGAAATTTTCATTACAAATTTGAGCTTTAAAAGTTTCCTGCAATTGAAACATAAAAATTTTTTAAGTACCAAATAATTTATGAAAATTAAATTAAACCAAACCAGCCGAACTGAATTAAATTATGCTAACTGATTATGATCACGGTTGCTGCCTTAACAGACAATATTTTCAAGTCAACGTGAAAAGAGCTTTCATCTCCTCTATAACAGAAACAAGTACTCTTAAGGAAATACTCTTTTAGAGCTTTTTACGGCAGTAGAAAAGTATAATAAAAATGGTGGCTTTGTATTTTAAGGACGCATATATCCAGCAGTGGTATGTTATGTCTGTTCGAAGCTGATTACGGTGATGATCGTCATTGTTTGTGAGGAAACTTGCATACTCAGATAATACTGAATAATGTAGCCTACTGATGTAGCCTGTACTAAAATAAATTGGATTTCCCTTTTTTCAGGTAGTAAAAGCATTAATGCAACAACATTCAAATGTATTAATTTGACTTCTCGTATATCTGGTTATAACCAAGCATACCTTAAAGACTCTGAATAACCAGTACGTCGATTCTGTAAAATTCGTTCAACAACTCGCATCTCACTTCGATGTTCACTCTCACTTCGCATTAGGCAACAAATGACCTTGATTTTGTATTCTGTAAACATCACTTCGTCACTTCCGAAGTGAATTGAGCTTCGAAGCGTTCATCGATGTGCTAGTGCGTACCACACTCTACAAATCGTACGGGACAAAGTGGTGTGAGAATAAGTTATTTGCCTCCATCATAATACTCGTAGAACATACATTTTTTTCCGAGCAACCCAAATTTGTTTCCGCAAGCAATCTCATAGTACCCACGAAATCTCGGTCGGATCTGAAACGTTGCCGATGTGAAGAACGCATTATCTTTAAGCGAGATTTACGAAGTGAGCAAAAGAGGAGTATTAATGTTACTTGTATACATGGTAAACGTTAAGTATGGGTAGGGGTTCACTCTTCAAGTAAAGTTATTTTAAACCAATTCTTCTGGTATATTGATTGAATTGTTACGGTTCTAATGTATATGTCGGTTTTTTTTTGGGTTTCTAATATTTCTGCCGCAAACCAGCGTCCTTGCGTTATCACGTTACGACCCTTGCAAAAGTGGCGAAAGATCGGGCACTCAGTAAATAACAAGGTACAAGATACATAGTAAATGAAAACACCTTGAAACAACAAATCATGTGTTTTTGTTATTGAAAATACGATAATGCCTGTCACCCCATGGATGCTCACAAGGTTTATCTTGTTTTTTTTTCTCTTCTTACTACAAGGTTTTGTCTATGAAATTAAAATACACACTAAACCATTTGAAATATTCTGAAAGGTGTATCTAAAAACCTCATATTTTTTTGTTCTTTCACTTTTGTTATTGCCATAATCACATCTCATGATTTCTTATCAGTGAATGATTTACAAGTAAGGCACGTGTTTATTGATAGGTAGATACGAGTATTTAACCACTTAAAATGGAACATTCATTTTAAAATATTCTTTAAATGGGATAGATAATCATCTATCGTCATAAATATTAGAACATACCAAAAACTTATCGTGTCTTATTACTTTTTTTTCCTACATATATTTTTTAATAAAAACTCTTCAAAAAAGCTTTATGAATACCTACTTACCTCCCACACTAAATAGAGCTCTAGGCTGTAGAAATAGGTCTTTGATTCCATCATAACGGTTTAAGGCCACAGGCACTCTGTGACTAGGTCCTGATCTATAGCAAAGTTGACTCCCTTCATCTCTATGATGATAACGATGATTATTTTTTAGATTAACCTACCAGACATTTTCATAATATAATTGCTGAAGTCATAGTTTGAGATTCGTATTTAGAACCGTAATTGGGAATTCGTTATTGCAGTTAGTTTGATAATATCGTGTCTATTTTACATCACAATTATAAATAGTTTGTTTTTGTATACCTTTAGTGTTTTGGTGATTTAAGACTATGTCTAGACAAGTTTATAGTTAAAAGTCTATAAACGTGCCATAAAAACGTACAAATTTATTTTAGTAATCGGCATCTGTTCGCATCAGTCAAACAATGCATAAATACTAGTATCGAAACTCCTTGGTTGTATATTTTTGAGTATTTTCTGTGCCGAAATGAACCTTATGGTCCTACCTTATGATACTTTACTCACATGAGCTTAAGTACGTTAATATACGGCTGTAATGCCGGTATGAACAACGTGTGGACAGATAAGCTTACAGACTTTATTACTATACCAGTGAATAACAAATGAAAGTATTTCATGGACTTTTAGGCATAAAAGTAAATTTGCCCAGCTAGCGTGACTGATTGAAAGCCATATCTTTAGGCGACTACTAAATATATCGTACATTTTGATCGCCAAAAAGAGTTCAGGTAAATTTTCTTATTATGGTGAACAACTTTTTTATTTTACATACCTACATGCACGTCAAAATACACTTCTGTTACTAAATGCACCTACTCACCCAATCCCATAAATTTAATTATTTATTTTACAAATAGCTTCTGTTTTTCATTTTGTAAAAACATTTAAGCTTTAAAATGCAACAATATCAAGATGGCATGAATCCCTATTATAGAAAATGCTTCATTGATATTTTATACATAAAATTATCTCATTAGCACGTCTTAAATGTGCTATGTCTGTAGATTAGTACTATATAACAGCAGCTACAAGATAAATCATTAATGATTATTTAAAAATATATTATGTAGTAAATATGCTCATCTTAACTTATTTGATTGAGCTGACTATTAGAATTACTTTATCATAGAATACATTATTAGGCAGATATGAGCAGTGAGCATATAATACCAGCTGTATTTTTATGAACTTGCACATCTACACGACTTTTAATCTATGACAGGGGTACAAATTGCCAGTCGCTCCAATTTATAGCCTCAAAGTGTACGTTCATGGCAATTACGGTGATAGTTGAGTGGTAACAACTGAAGTTTGAAGGCTGGTTACACTATCATGTTGTGGATATACGAAATACTAGCGACCCGCCCCGGCTTCTCACGGGTGCAATGCTGATACTAAATACAATACAAAAAAACTGTGAACGTTGTATATAAAAAAACATAGTGGCCCGCTCCGGCTTCGCACGGGTAAGAAATATGTCACTGAAAAAATGATTAAAATCGATCCAGTAGTTTTGATTTATTAATTACCGCCCGTGGCCCGCACGTGTTAAATTTGGAGTAAAACAATTCCCCTTTCCCTAATACCATGAAGAGTTCCTGCTGTCTTTGGAATACTCGTATCTAAATTCCGCGCCGCCGCCGCCGCCCTGGCCGGCCTACCACCGCAAACGCTACGTCCCGTAATTTTTAAACCTGTAATATCTTCGAAAATATTTATTTAAATCATATTTTGTAAAGGGCCATATAGATCAATATTAAATCAATAATGTATTTGAAGTATTTAATTGGATAAGGATTAATGTTGTATTGGTTAAAATCGCTTCGAAGATTCGCCATTATTTGTCGTAAAAAGTAAATGACAAAAAAATGTTATTGTGGGATATCCATAACAGATAGACATACACCATCGCGGAGTTTTCTGTAGACCTTTTCAATAGGTACAATACTTAGTACATTATTTTGATAAATTTCGTAGGGTTTAGCCTGCGTTTGCAATGTAAGCGGAAAAAAAATTGAATGTTTACGACATCATATTAGAAACCTCAAAAATAACAGTATTTCTCCACTATTTAATGGATGTTATTATACATATGAACCTTCCTCTTGAATCACTCTATCTATTAAAAAAAAACGCATCAAAATCCGTTGCGTAGTTTTAAAGATTTAAGCATACAAAGGGACATGGTGAAAGAAAAAGCGACTTTGTTTTATACTATGCACTACATAGTATAAAACAAATACTACACTACACTACATACCTAAATTTGTTACGTGTAAACAATAAAAGTGATCGTTAGTCTAAGATCTTGTGAGTGTATTGGAAATTTCAGTACAGTATACGAGTAGGTTTATGTAGGCACAAGTTTAATTGCTATTTGTTTCTTAGAAATTTTAGTACACTGCTTGTTTTGTAAACTAAAATAAAGCTGCAATCATAGTAGTAGTCAAACATTTAATTTTATAGTTGGTCCCTTTGTTACTAAGCAAGACGAGGGAGTTCAATATATTTGCACGACTAAGGTCTGTCTAAGGTATGGGTGAAAAGAAAAATAATAATGTCACTACCATTTCATATATTACTTGAGAAGGTTTTCAATTTCCGCTTCGCTAGCCTTACGTTGATAAATATTAGTCACGACTGTTTGTATCGTTTGTGTTGTTCGTCATCATCATTTTAGCAAAAGAAGACGCTAACTGCTCGGCATAGGCATCCCCTAAAAATCTCTACGATGACTATAGTTCCACGCGACCGACATCCAAAAGCTTTATATATTGGTTTGTTAAAATTATTACGTTTCGTTATAATGTCACATTGTTCATTTATAAAGTGCAACTGATGTTTTCTTCTTTCTCATTTTATTTAAATTTTCTTTATCATTAATAGTTATAAAACATGAGCCTTAATTTTACGCCTAATTATCTGCAGTGAACCAATGTACCTAAAAATATTTAAACAACTCGATTGCTTCCTGTACAGTATAGTCACAAATTTATGTTCTCATCACGAACTTCTCGCAGCCTTGAAATTGAAATTAAAACCACCTTCAAAATTTGAATATAACAATCAACAAAATCAGAGACAAAAAACAAATGACATATTTTTGCTTTTGTTAAAGCCCAGTACAAAAATGTCAAGATAAAGCACTTAGAAAATGTCCGTCAAAAATCCAAAATTTTTGATACGGCCTCCTAGCAACACTTTTTTTTACGATATGCGCATATCATTCATTCATTACGATACTATTCATAAGTTTTTATTTTACCTTCATACCTTAACAGGCTTAAGACCGTAAAAATTTAAAACTATCTTGCGAAAAATATTTTCCGGTGAAATCTTGATTTACATTTTTTACTTGATAAATGGGCTCTGAATACGCCTATAAAATTTTTTGAAGATGTTGAAAAAGTCATTCTGTATAACTGCCGAGGCATTAATGAATCAATCCCTCATTTCTGCAGAATAAATACAGCCTCAAGATACAGATTAACATCAAACTTTCATCAAATGACTTCCAACTCAGTATTATCTGACCAGAGATGTAATAAGCTCGAACAAAAGCTTCGAAAAGCTTCTTAAAACCCTTTTCTATACAGAAACTTTGCTTTTGATTCACTCAAGCTTTCGAAGTTTTTTAATGAATGTTCGTGCTGAGTCCTTGAAAAAGTTTCTGAAGAACGGTTTGAAACCATTATTTGCTATATTTGAAATGGCTCATAACCGTTGATGCTTCGATGGAGAGACACAATGAACTAGAATATTGTTATGGCGATGTGCGGAAAGCCCGACTCCTAAGAGGTTAATAGACAGAATTTAAAAAGTAAAAGTAAAGTAACAGCCTATAATCATCCTACCAGGGAAAAAGTCTACATCACTGAATTCAAGTTATCACAGCAAGTGATGGGTGCTGGCATAATCGCCACGCTTGTCAAATGTTGTTCAAAAATTCGAAACTTTTTGTTGCCCGGCCCGGGGATCAAACCGGTATTGAACTTCTAGACCAACAGGGCGTTAGACAGAATTATGTGATATTTATTTATTCGTAAATTAGTCCCGTTTTATCGTAAGGTGTTGCCTGAAGTAGGGTGGAAACACCCTTTCTTACCCCATGGGCGCCGTAAGAGGCTCTCCACTAATTATGGATGGACCTATGGCACAGCCCTGGACGTAGGTTGGTTAGGATCTCTTTCGGTCCTTTTTTATTTGCCAGTTATTAAATTATGGCAAATTAAATTTGTAAATTAGTAATAATTAACTTGATTAGCTTTAAGTGCCAGATATTAATTGAAACCTTATGTTTCTTATGATACTGAATTAAAAATAATCATTTTCCCATGTTTATGTTCATCTGAGAGTTTGTCTTGACTAATTTAAAGCACGGATTTGAATAAGATCTTTAAGTGACTTATTATTATAATTGTCCATTTTTAAAACTCAGTGTCCTAAAGGCTTTCGTTTATAGAATTCAACAAATCAGATACATACAATGGGTGCGACGTCGCAAGAAATATTAAGTAAAAATTAAGAATAGAATAGAATAGAATATGTTTTTAATGCAGTAAATGTGGTGAAAGACAAAAAGATGAAACAAAATATATGGCTGCTCACATTTAGCCAATAAACCATAGCATGCAATAAGTAAGAGAGAAGCTGTAATTATTAACAAATAAAAAATAATAAAAAATGAAATTAAATAAAAACTAAACACAACAAAAAAAATATATAGGACACAATAAGATTGATCATTAAATTAATAACAATGAATTCATTCACTCACATTTTACAATTGATAAATTCATTCACACTATAAAACATTTCTTACTTAACAACTGATACAACGAATATAAAAACCTTTATAATACATAATTATACATAAACGTTCTTAGGGAAACTCTATTTTATAAATTCATACCCAAAGTTAAGGTAACGTATACATTACACGTTTACAGCACATAAACAAATCCTGAAACACTAATCGAATGCTTGTCAAGGTAAATTTTTGAAGCATACAAAATCAGACTTTATTTACAAGGTTTCTGCTCGAATTTGGACAAAAACCGGCCGAGGCACGTTCGTAGCTCATTTTTCAGTTTACAACAATCATTTCCCGCTCGGCCGCGGGTTGTACTAAATGCCAGCGATATTGGGGCGGTTACACACTCAGGCATTCATTTGTTACTTTTGCAACGGATAATATCCATTTGGAAATTAGTATGGCACAGTTGCAAAGAAAGTAATTCAATGCTGTGTGCATAAATAAAACAAAGTAACATACAAAATAAAAATATAAACGCACATTGCAAGTGCAAAAGACGCAATCCATTACGCTTGATACTTTGCAGGACCATATAACAATACAAAAAAATCAATGGTTAATAGAAAAAAGAATAACTAAAAATATAATAATAATAACTAGCTGTAGTATTTGATAGATAGTTGGCAAATTCTGAAGGGAAAGAACAGTGAAAGTTCTAAATGAGAAACAGAAGGAACACAACTGATGATGAACGTGCTTGACCAACTCAGCATGTGGGTTGCCGATCGCGCTTTGAGGAGAAATAAATAAATAAATAGATCTTTATTTCCTCTCTCACACAGAAAATGATAGTGACAACAGTTATTCATATTATCCAGGTAACAGCTTAGTAAATAAAAATCTAGCCTATGTGAGAAACTGGTCTCTGTACTAAGAGACCTGTATGACAGACTACCAGTCTCTTCACATTCGAACCAAAAGGTGCGATAGCTTTTTGATGAATTGTTAGCTCAGTGAGCACTAAACAGATTATTTTATACAATAAGAAGTAGCACAATATTATTAGAGAAAACTACATTGTATTACGATGATGAAGAGTGACAGTGAATGTGTATTTGTGTATGTGTGAGTGTGTGTGTATGTGTGTGTGTGTGTCAGTGTGTGTGTCAGTGTATGTAAGAGTGTGTGTCAGTGTGTGTAAGAGTGTGTGTGTCTGGGCGTGTGTAATTTGGGGTTATAGGTAACTTGCGCGGACCATTTGGATCAGCTGTAGTAAACGCTGCTTCTGAGCCATGGGTCGCGGGTCGATCCCCGCACAGTACAAATATTTGTGTGCATGAACATGTCTGTTTGTATTGGTCTGGGTGTTTTCTATGTATTATAAGTATGTATTTACAAAAAAAAAGTATATAAGTAAGATTATCGTTTGTCTAGTACCCCATAGGACAGGGTACTCAATAGTACCTTATTTGGGACTAGATGGCTCTGTGTGGCCCAGTGAGGCATGTCTTAAATATTTATCTATTTATTTATTTATTAACCGAGTCATAAAATCTGACCATGATATCAAATGCTGATACATGAATTCTAAATCAGTGTTTGACCAAGTGTGTCCCGGACTTAACCTTTTAAGTAGTCCGTGCAGCCCCGTTTGGCCTCTTTGACCTAGTTACTACTACAGTGCAAGACGAATCAAAAGCCGGCCGTAGTTTTTCGGCCATACAAGTTCAAAAAAAGAACACTGAGACTTGTTGAATTGAAAAATAAAAATGGCTGCCTCACTGCCTTACCAGTTGGATGTATGCGAATGGGGTATTTGTTAGTTATTGTTTAAAAATTTTATTTTTTCGTTAACTTACTGGTAGACTTGGATATTCTTTTGTTTACTCATTAAAAGTAAATAAATCGAACATCTTTTTAAGTTGCATTTACGCAGAAATATATTTTTATTAACCTCTGTACCTTGTGTTTCAAACCTTAGCATAAATGGAATTTGCATTAAAAATTTCAACAATATTTATTCGTCATCCCATCATTTAACATAGCACGAAAACAAAATACATTTTAAAAACATATAAAACGTTTTTCGTCTGACAATGGTCCACTTGTTTTATACAATTCATTTTTCACAGCTGTCGCAGAACAGTATGGATTTCAGTGAAATACCTACCTTTTTCATCAGTAAATTCATCTGTACCTAATACTGGTCGAAAGTGCGTCAAGCATTTTAGTTTGTTCAGTTTTGATATATTTTTTACACTACTTCTAGCAATTAAATTACCATCACAATTTTGTATCGTAAATTCGAATTTCTTAAAATAAGTTTTTAATTTTTTTTAATTTTCATTGTTTTTTAAACGTCTGTAAATATATTTCTATCGGACGTTAAAGGAAATAACCAAAAACCTTGATGAAACTTTGCTTAAAGCATTAATTCGTAAACGTAAACAATATCTTGCTTGCTAATCTCATCTGACGCAATTGTGATTTCTAGTCAAGGAATTATATTTCCACCGTTATGATATTTAGAGTGCTGTTACACCATTGGCAACATCAACTTACTGCTGGTCAAATACCTCTCAAACATCTGTTTGCTAAATTTATCAAAATTTTGCTAAAAATAGCACCTTGGTTGCTTGGTTGGCAATCATAGAGGACCCCATGGTGGAGAGAAAACGCTGCACCCTGCCCGTGTTTTTCTGGCAGCTCCTTCTTAGCTCTTACAAATCCTATAAAACGAAAAAGGGTAGTCTTATTTTATTTTAGGGCAGCATCAACGTCGGCAATCAAATTTATTCCTTTATTTTTTCATCGTTAAATAACTATTTCGATATTTAATTAAAAGAATCATAAATTTGTTTACATGACCAAAACAACGTGCAAAATCTCTCATTTAAATTAAACACCCGTATTTCTGTTGCAAAAATTTTTGGAATCTTGCCACATTACACGGAGACGTCCTTTGTTCATACCTTACATGTCATTTTATCCTGGATTCCCGTAATCAGTCTTCCAGGCCATCCCAGACAACACCCCATTGCGGATCCCTCGAGTCGCATTCTGTGTGGCCCTTTCCGGCTTCGGAGTAATTAGCGTGATGAGACGTTATCAGTAGGACCTTTGCTTTGAGACCGCAAACTACTGAGGACATTAATTCTGTTGACTAATGCAAGCTCATTGGCAGTGAGATACCTCACGTTCGAGGATTCAAAAACTCTGATTAAACTTTGTGTTAACCTTAGAAGTCCTTTAAAGAATTATTGTAAAACTTTTATATTTTACACTTTATCTAGTTTCTATTTAAGGCGACGTAGTCCTAAGAGACAGCGTTTTTGAGTTTTTAAAACCCATCTGAGAACTAGAAAACAGCGTTTTAAAGTCTGAAAAAAAAAATTAATAGTTAAGAATCTAGTCCATTCAAATTCGCATAGGCGCTTCGTATTAGGTGATCAATGGATGTCAATCAATAAATGCTGACCTACCGGGCCTTAATTGGAGATATTATCATATATATTTTAATGAATGTAATATAAAGCACGGTATCGATTAGTGTTGATTTTAATAATAATAGGGGTTAAAGTATGAAATTGCCGATTATTTTTCCACTTTTTATTTTGTTTATAGCTCTTAAGTATAGTCATATTATTGCCTAATTCTTTTTGTATTGTATCAAAAATTAAATAAAATAACTTTTGACTAACAACAAAATGCAATACTAGTGCCTATTACTTCAAAGGAAGTCGTTGAAAAGACCCCTTACAATGTGTCAGCTGACCTTCTTGTTTCAATTAAGTATATTTGTATTATATACTTTGATTTTTAGAAATTTAAATACTATAATGCGTAGCTTTATAACCATCTAACTTTCACCTTTAATTGCATCGAAAACGGATCAGGCGTTTTTAAAAAAACTAAAAAATTGTTAGAATGGAAAAATGACTTTTCTCGATTTTGTCCATACAAAACGGCAATTTCATACTTTAACCCCTAATATTACCATCACTCATTGTCATCCTATAAATGTTCAAATTAGCTAGAAGATAAAATAAGATGAATAGTGTCTTCTTTAAAAACCATTGACCAAACTGCGACTGTCAAACTACTTGGAGGGTATATTCCATTATGCCAAGCGACACTGGGTAAGTTATATTTTGGCTTCATTTTTCAACCGACGCAAGAAAGAACAGGTTGAATGAAACGCGTGTAGTAATATTTTAAGATAATAACATGCACCTAGCCTTTTCAAGTAAAGTGCGGTTCATCTGCTCTGCAATTCCATTACTTTGTGGTGAATACGGTGTCGTCAGCCTTCTCTTAATTCCTACACTTTGTAAATAATTCGAAAAATCACTATTTACAAATTCCTTTCCATTATCTGAATGAAAATATTTTATACGTTTTCCCGTCAAATTTTCAACCTGACATTTGAATATTTTGAATTTTGACAACACGTCACTTTTATTCTTTAATATGAAAACTTCACACCAACGAGTACAATCGTCAATAAAAGTGACAAAATATTTATTTCCTCCGTTCGATTGAACTCTCATCGGGCCTACCACATCAGAATAAATTATTTCTAAAATTTTACTACATGGTTTTCTGGACTTCACAAAAGGCAACGAAACCATCTTTCCTTTAGCACACACATCACAATCACGCAAATCAGTTTCACACTTTACATGATTTATACCTGACTTTTTCAGTACTTTCATAAGATCTCTAGCATTCAAATGTCCCATACGCTCATGCCATTTATACAAATCTACTTGCTTACCTGATACAACAGACGCTGACATCTGGCTCCCTTAAATAATATAAACTACCTCGTCGGTCAGCAGTCAACTTAACTTCCCCGTTTTTAATAGCGTAAGCTACATCACGTTTGAAAGTTACTGTGCAACCTCGTTCAGTCAATTTAGAAATTGATACTAAATTACTGCGTAGTTCGGGAACTAACAACGTATCTTCAAATTGGATCTTTCGCGTAATATCATCATTGCATGCTAATATCTTAACTGTACCCTTACCTTGCGCTGTTGTTACGGAATCAGTGGCTAATTTTAAATTTTGGTTAGTTGGCAGTACCTCATCAAACCTTCTTGCGTCATTACACATGTGCGAGCTGCAACCGCTATCAAACAACCATTCCTGAGACTGCGTTTGGCTTCAATAGCCAAACAATCATCTGAAACATGATACACGGTTAAAGTTTCATGTTCTACATTTTCATTTATAAATAATTGTTCAACGCAACTAGTTTCTGTCTGCAAAGACTTCTTCTTTTTACAGTCTGATGCCTTGTGTCCAAAATTATGACATTTAAAACATTTATACTTAAATTTTGATCCAGTTCCATAATTTTTCTTCTGATGTCTACATATAAACATAGCCCCTTCTCTACTCTCAACTTGGGTGTTGCCCCCTGAACTAAATTCTTCAATTATTTTCAACCTAAGTTGATCAGGTTTTGGTAGCTCGTCTCTTGACTCAATGGCGCATCTGAAGTTCTCATAGCTTGCTGGTAAACTGTAAAGCAGCATTATCGCTAGTAGATCATCATGAATAACGATGTCCATTTCTTCCAGTTTGTCGACGGCTTCAAAAAATGAATCAAGATGTTCGCTTGCTTTCTTCTCCTCACTCATCTTTTGTAACATGAGTCTTTTCATCAACGTCGCCTTCTTTGCAGGCCCACGTGACGCGAACATGCTCTCTAATTTCAGCCATACCTCTCGTGCAGTCTTCACTCTTTTTACATGATGGACTACACTTGGATCCAATGCCAAAATCAACTCGGATCTTGCCTTCCTATCAGCAGTCTCCCATAACGTTGATGACACACCATCCGTGGGTTTCGGCTTTTCTCCACTCACGTATTCCCAAAAATCATTTCGGATTAATAGTGCTTCTACTTGTACTTTCCATGTATCATAGTTTTCCTTAGTCAATAATTCGATTCGTACATTCGACGCCATTTTGTTCATACATGTACTTTCACGAAATTATTTTTACGAATACTATTTTATCAGTTACTGCTGCCCTGGGCCCATAACCTTTGTTAGGGGGAATTGGCAGAGCAATCAGAACAAAGGAGCGTGCAGTAACATAAAATATATTAATAGAAAAGTACACACATAGAATTAACATAGAATACAATACGAGAGCTGGATAAATAATAAACAGTGAATGTCAACACATTTTTTTAGTGACAGCTTAATCATTACGGTTGCAGCCAGCTCTCTCTACACACAGCATGAAGGTGATATTCAACAAAATCAACCTACCTTTTTATAATTCGACATTAAAAAAGAATACAGGCCTGTGTAGATAAATTAGTTTTAGTTGACACCGACATTCGTGATTACTAAACATTGAAATTTAAGATCGTTTCGCAACGACAAACACCAGTTTACTGTACTCCAACAAACGCACTCAAAGTCAACGAACTACAAGTACCGCACTCCGCTTCCCAAACTGTCGAAAACCATCCACAGTTCAGCGTCTACTAAACTGTACTCCTGATGAAGGGGTGTCACAGACAAAGTTGGTAGAATGTTTCTATCAAGACTTTTTTTAAGCTGAAGAGCAACCAATACTTACGATACGTATACAGATAAAGCTATTAAAATATGTAAAAAAATAATTAAAAATTAAAACAATCAATTTAAAAATATTAACATGCACTAATCAACCAAAATAATAAGGCGCATAATAGTCTATTTAGCTCATCACACCACTCAATCATTTAGCCCTCGGGAGGTGTTAATAGGTTAACTCATCCTACTTTTCATAGTTGTTTTAAGAAAGTTTTTTTTTATAAAAACGTCTAATAGTTACACACGCAGTGAAATAATTTAACATAAAAGTAACTAGTGTATAATAAGTAATGGATTACCGCTCCATTAAATACTAGACGTCCTAACATTATGCGCTAATTCTTTTGTAAAGCTTTTATTTTTTTAATTACAGTGGCCTTCTCGTCGACCTATCCATGTATGTCAAATTTATCCTATCGATTCTCATCCATAATCATAACATATAAATAATTATCTATACTAATCTCAAATCAGTCGATAATAAAAAAATCTAGTAGTTTCTACTAGTAAAAGTTTAATACCTTGTTTTCATTTATAACTTTATACCCTCGAGACTCGTAGTAAGTGTGACCCTAACACGCGCTTAGAGATCAATTAGTGCAAGCGGAGATGTTAAGAGCTAGACCTTTGTTCGGGGCTAAAAGGTAAATTGGCTGCAAATTATGTAATAGAAATAACGCTATAATAATGTACCACAGTGGAGTGATGATTTGCGCAAGATGGCAGGAGCTGGATGCGAGAAGCCGAGGATCGACCTAAGTGGTGTGCAACTGGAGAGGCCTATGTCCAGCAGTGGACTGCGATAGGCTGATGATGATGATGATGAACGTACCAAAGGTATTGATTTACATTGTGCATGTATTTTAACGGGCACATTAATTAGCACCTAAATATACAGGAAGTTAATACCAAGAGGGGTTTTTTAAAATCGACTTAATATTACAAGCGAAAATATTTTGAATTAAAAATAGGACAAAAATGTTTTTATCCCGTTTCTCGGTAAACTTCGGTAACATTCGCTGTGCAAATGATTGGACGGTAAAAGTATTAACGGAACTCCAATTAATCTCTTCCCTCACGAGTTTAGGACCGTCAAAATACCTGCAGTAAATTAAAAAACTTGAGAGGTGTCAATTGACACCCGGATAGAACGAAGTTCCTTTTTAGTGAATTGTAATAAAATTTTATGTTATTTTAAATAAATAATCTCTCTCTCTCTCTCTCTCTCTCTATCTCTACCTCTCTCTCTATTTCTCTCTCTAACTCTCTCTCTCTCTCTATCTCTCTATGAGAGAGACAGATTATTATTATTATTTATTTATTTTTTTTTTTTTTAAAAAAGCACTCGTGTTGTGGAAATAAGAAGCAACGAAGGTCCCACAAACACCCAGACCAGAGAAAATGTAGAAAAACCCTCTTCTGCATTGACCCGTCCGTAAATCGAACCCGAGACCTCGGAGAAGGCGGCACCTTGAAAATCGGTGTGTACACCATTCCGCCACGGAGGTCGTCAATTTATCTTCGTTTCTAATGCAGAACTTTTTGGTTTGATAGATTATAGTTGTATTCTTAGATGCAATTTTGAAGCCCAAATTTTTATGTTCATTGACAGACCTATATGGGAAGGCTTTATTCAATATAACCGGGCAGATAATATTAGCGAGCGTTGAGAGCGCTCAGCCTAGGTCCGGCCGACAGTATAGACATGAAATCAACACGGTCGTGCGAGGGTGAGGCTTTGCTTCGGTCAGGCTCGCTCGAACCGAGGCCCATTCTAGCGGGCGAGATTGGGCCGGTGGTCCAAAACTCTATCAGGTCTTTCCGTAATATGGAAATGCGTTATTTTAAAAATTGGGTTAATAATAAGACAATCAGCATCAGCGTTTTTTGTCCACCATTGACTAATAGTCGACTGCTAACTTGCCTGCCAAGCGAAGCGATACTAAATAAAGCTCCTTATGTCATACAGAGTAAAGTGGGTTGATGATGATCATGATGGTGACGTGTATATGTCACCGTAAAATTGTAAACTTCGTCAGTTCATAATTGAACGTCGATGGATTGCAATCTAACCTTTTTTTTTGTTTACGCAGGAAAAAATGCATTACGCATATTAACTGCTTCAGGGGCAGCAGTAGGTTATGTGGGACTCTCTTGTCGGTGCCCGACAAGCATACCCACTAAAAAGACCTGCAGTTTACCTTGCAACGTATGTTGGCAGTGTATGGGTTTCCCTTAGGATGCCTTCCATGCACCGCCTACGTACGGCCTATGCCGGGCCTCAGGCATAAAGTATGGGTGCTCCTGTACACCAGGAATCACCCCCAGTCTGGCAAGCTGTGCAATGCGAACGTTGAGCCCCCTGGCCCAACGCCCACTAGCCTGCTAGAGGGGGGAAGTTGAGTTCGACGTATGCCTTCTCGTCCTCCCCCATCTACGACTTCGGGTCGGGTCCGCATGCAACCTAGCCGACCCGATCCGTGGCTACTATTTGCAACGACAGTGCATGTCGTAGCAAGGGGCCGCCAACGTCTCACGCTCACTCGCCACCTAGCATAGCTCAAACCATACTGGGAAGCAAGCGACTATCGTCCGCCGCGGGGCTGATGCCCCAACGGCAATACCGCCGTCGCGCCCTCCAGCGCGAACGGCCACATCAGGCCACAGGCCGAAGCCCGCTATCACCGTCTGGCGGAGACGCATTCAACAGCGGGCTGCCCAAGCCCACTGGAAGCGCCTCCCGTGTGGGTTTTTGGTCAGCGGCGGCCAAATGGCCGGTACCCTCCATGTCTGGAGGGCTTTCCCCTATCCGCCACCTGGGGACGCGCCCGGTAGGAGACCCAAAACTCCCTCGGGATAATCTAACCTAACCTAACCTAACCCACCGTTAGTTTATAATCTCACGCGTTGTTTTGTATCACTCATACTCTATCTCTAACTATCTCACAATTTTACGGTGACAGATATACGACTGATTGAAAGAGTATCTTGTTAAAGTTTAAATGCAGGTTTTAATTTCCATGAGAAAGACTGCACATTTCAATAAAATACAATAACTGGTGTGTTCTTAGGCATAATGTTCCGTACTTTAGACGAACGCATATCCTTTGAAATCTGATAATGCTTCTGTAAAGATTTTATTATACTGGAACCTAACCTTCTTTGAAAATAGATAGGTGCGATTTCAGAGGCAAATAATTAGACATGAAATCAAATCAAATTCATTACAAAGGCGTCATTTAAAGATTTTATTACGACAATAATGTTCTTGACAATCCAATTAAGTGACCCTTTGTAATAATTAAAGTGAAACATAGGAATTTAAAATGCTACGAGTACTTACCTAATAATTAATTCAGCTGCAGTAAATCCCGTAAAGTGATATTGTTTCAAGTGTAAAGTGATACAGTTTTTTTACTATGAAAACTCTAGCTGCATCCTATTGCAGTAATAGTTGTTGGCCAGTAGCATTGGCCCTTAATCTCCAGTCATCCGCAGGACTTGCTTATATAAGGTTTTTTGACGACCATTTGTCTCAGCGGTAGTAAACGCTGCTTCTGAGCCATGGGTCACGGGTTCGATCCCCGCACAGTACAAATATTTGTATGCATGAAAATGTCTGTTTGTACTGGTCTGAGTATATTATAAGTAAGTAATAAAAGTATATAAGTAAGTTTATCGGTTATCTAGTACCCCATATGACAGGGTACCTACTTAATAGTAGCTTAATTTGGGACTAGATGGCTCTGTGTGGCCCAGTGAGGCATGTCTCAAAATATTTATTATTTATTTATTATTAAAAGAAGGATTTAACCGTAATTATCAAAGTTATACATTTTTGCTAGTCAATATCATTGATCCACGTCTGCAGTCTCTGGCCAGGTAAAGGACTTTCTGAATGAAGGCCTTTACCATATTCGCTATGCTCGGCAGGCTGCTAGTGATCGCAATTTGTCTCATGCTGAAGAGAAAACACTGATGTCCATCTTCTACTGGTAATGCTCCTCTCATACGACAACCATAAGACAACAAGGAGTTCTGATATTCAACCTTATGACAGTTGCTAGTTACTCTGCAATAAACTTAGCCAGACGTCACTGGCAATAAAGTCTATTTTACAACATAGGAGTGCTGTAATTCAGTTTTTATCGTATCGCGTTTATTAAATGCATTTCTCGTTATAACCGAGGGCACTTCGGCTTCGTGAGTATTATGACTTTGTTTATGCTAAAAGCACTGTCGTACCCATTTAGTATGGAAATTAATCTTTATGGTAACTGAAACAACCATGGTGCCCAGTGCATGGTTGAAAAAAAAAGATAATAGTTATGATGGTATTTCTAAATACTGATGCTAATAAAAAAATACAATAATTATGAACATAATTGCAATAATTATGAACAACATGTGTGGCAAAATCGCTTACTCGTCTCAGAATCATGGCAATTATGGCAAAAATCATCCTAATGGAGAATCAATTCAGCAACTATTGTGGCCTGGTCATTAAAATGATGTTGAAAAAGTGAATCATTTTTGTAAAGTAAGATGTGAAAGTGCCACAATGTCAAAATATTAGAGACTCAACACTGACGAACTTTCAAAACCATTCCATTCCATTCTCAATTATTTCTATTAAAAAATTAGTTTTGTTGTTTCTTTTTTAACAGGTTTTTTCTTTTTATGTCATTTCTAAAGGTTTGTTTTTCTAAAAATAGCCAGCCATTTGTTCATTTTTTTTTATTCTACTTAGGATTCACGATCTTTTGAGATTTTACGCATTGCTGAGTTGGTGTGTGGATAGCCTAACAGGAGATAGTACTGCATGAATTTCGTTCAGTTTTATCTTTACATTACTTTTATATCTTTATCGTCCATGGGCATGCTTTATGGCGAAGGCTATTAATGAAAGTTCATACTAAACATTTATTATAGGTTTGCTTTGTTTCCGTCATATTGAATTGGATGCACGGGACTTTTACAGGTGGGATACAAAACAATATGTAAGGCAACCCAATGGGGACTACCGTTTCTTTGCTCACCAGTTGGCGCCACTGTAGACTGAGGTCCAGAGGTATAACTGACAAAGGCGACTTTATAAGATCGGCGCCGAAACAAAGTTTTAAATCTTGAATCTAATTAAAGTTTATTATTTATAAATAACTATCTTCATATCAACAAACTAACTTTTGAAATAGTAGCTTTTTGAGGCCGCCTATTTTTGCGCTTTTTCTTAGTTCCGCTTTCAAAGCGTTTACAATTATCGTCAAATAATCCATATTTGCGATAATTTTACAAAGGAGATCACTTTTCAGTTGGTAAATTTAAAAATAGTATAATTTGTGTCACAAAGCCCGCTAAAACCAGTGAAAAGTGAATTTTATTGGACCTCACGCGACAGAAGCGCCTCTAGTGGCAAATCCACTAGCGATAGCCCCCATTGCGTATTAATAAATACAAACAAGATACCTATCAAAATGTCGAAATTCAAAAACAGACACAATTTATGGTTTGAAACTCTGTCTTTTTGACAACCAGTTTACCATAAAGTCCCGACGATAACCGGCCTTCATAAATCTCCTATCAGCGTTTATGTGTAATAATAATATTATCCATAAACTATACCCCCTAAATTGTGCAGGTCGAATGTATTTTCTGTGTTATATCAATTTTGTATGGTATACAATAAAGATGATCCTTTTTCTTTATTAAATTACCATTATCGTCATCAGCCTATCATCATAAATCATATTATAGTTCACTGCTGGGCATAGGCCTCTCCAGTTGCACGCCACTTAGGTCGATCCTCGGCTTCTCGCATTCAGCTCCTGCCAGCCATCTTGCGCAAATCATCACTCTACCTAGCCCGAGGTCGTCCTTTCTTCAATCATCTTATTCTATGTTCAACATTGTTTATACTACGGCGAGCAATATTTGTAAAAGACTTTTACATAAAGCCAATTTATTATTTAAAACATCATTTACATGTTCTATATAACTTTCTTACGAATTGAGTGGCAGTATATACGATAAATATATTGTGACATATATAACTAAATTTTATGATTTTTATTGAAAATTGAAAACCTCCACACTACAATTACTTGCCCTTAACTTAGTCCCTTTCTATGAAATAAATAAATCTCACCTCAAGAAAATTTTCCCACATATAAAGTCAACACGAGCGCGGGCTCTGCTGAAGATCTCATAATAAAACTATATATGAATAAAGTTGTGAAAACTGCCCAAAGACGATTAACTTTATGTACATTAAATCCTTCTTTGTTTACTGCCAGTCCCATAGATTTATAGAGCGATATTTCTGAACAATTGCCGCATTTATTGACGCTTAAATCGTCCCACGCTACCATCCACCAAAGTGGGATTTATACCTGATTTGTTACCCATGGCAATATTGAGTTGGTGCGGTAAATTCCCATTAAAAGTAAGCCTAGGGTCAGGACTATGAATAGACACAATGAATCTACCTTGGTATTTATATTGGGGATAAAAGTTTATTTCTAGAAAAAGAAAATATATAGGTACTACCTTTAACATCTTACTTACTGACATTAACTCGCTCCTTTAAACTCAAAGTAAATTTGAATAAACCAGTTTTTAACTTAGATATAATCAGATGTTTATTTAAATGTTGAAAAAGTTCATGCTAGGTGGCTTTAACACGTGCATATATTTTACTATTGTAGAAAATGGAAAAATAAATTGCTTTTCACTAATGGACAGGACCTGCTACCCATTCATACACTTACATGAAAAAAATTTTTTACTTTATACACAATGCATAAAATTCATTTGTAATAAAATAAATGTGTCATTTTGTAGAACATAAGTTGATCTACTGTTGCTGTTGAAGGACAATCATATATATATATATATATAATAATAATACTCGTAATAATACATCTACACTAATAATAGGGGTTAAAGTATGAAATTGCCGATTATTTTCCCACTTTTTATTTTGTTTATAGCTCTTAAGTATAGTCATATTATTGCGTAATTCTTTTTGTATTGTATTAAAAACTAAATAAAGTAATTTTTGACTAAAAAAAAAAGGCAATACTAGTGCCTATTACTTCAAAGGAAGTCGTTGAAAAGACCCCTTACAATGTGTCAGCTGACCTTCTTGCTTCAATTAAGTATATTTGTATTATATATTTTGATTTTCAGAAATTTAAATACTATGATGCGTAGCTTTATAACCATCTAACTTTCACCTTTAATTGCATCGAAAACGATTCAGGCGTTTTTAAAAAAACTAATAAATTGTTAGTATGGAAAAAATACTTTTCTCGATTTTGTCCATACAAAACGGCAATTTCGTACTTTAACCCCTAATACTCGTATTATAGATCTGAAGGAAAGACTTGTATATATGTGTGCGTATATGTTAATAAACTCAAAAACTACGGTGCCGATTTAAAAAATTCTTTTACCATTAAAAAGCTACATTTACCCTGAGTGACATAGGCTATATTAATTGCTACATAAGATTAGGGATCCTGTGAATGAATGTTTTTTAAGTAAATAATCACACCATAACTGCTAAGTGTATCCAATTGAAATTATATACACATAAATACTCGTATTTCCTGAAAACAGCACATACTGTTATTTATATATATAGACCACTTGAAACAATTGTCATCTTTTATCAAAAACGTATCAATTTGATTAAAGCCCCATGGGCGCTTTTACACGTCCTAATTTACTTTTCGTGTCGAATCTGGAATACTTAGCACCAGCCCTTCTGATGACGATGACACATAAGAGCAGTCTTATCCTTAATAGTTCAATAAAAGGTAAAGTGTCCAAAAAACAAACTTTACCGATAAAACTAAAACTTACCGGAATGTGGTGAGAAGCTACAGCGCACGCTCAGAATACGTAATTAGATCTAGGAGTTAATTACTTCCACTAATGAGCTGAAATTTGTTAGGCGCAAACGTGAGGGAAATTTAAAAGTTTTACTGTTTTGGCGGAGAGCAACACACTTATTTCGGCCTGATTAAAAAACTTGTAAAATTAACGATTTTTTCTTTGTACAGCTGAACTGCAAGAATAAATTTGTAAAGGGAATGTCAACTTATATCTACAAAGAATAACAGTTTTGAAAGACAATTGTTCATAAAGGAAGACTTATTATTGCACTAAACTAGCTCATGACTGCGAATTCGTTTTTAGATAACATGCTATAACCTGACAACTATTATACACTACCACTACGCAAAAAATCAGGGAGATCCCTTGCTAAATGAATAACAAATATATATATCCCATGAGAACACCGTATTGATCCGGAATAAAAAATAACAGTATGTGCTGTTTTCAGGAAATACGAGTATTTATTGTGTATATAATTTCAATTGGATACACTTAGCAGTTATGGTGTGATTATTTACTAAAAAACATTCATTCACAGGATCCCTAATCTTATGTAGCAATTAATATAGCCTATGTCACTCAGGGTAAATGTAGCTTTTTAATGGTAAAAGAATTTTTGAAATCGGCACCGTAGTTTTTGAGTTTATTAACATATACGCACACATATATACAAGTCTTTCCTCCAGATCTATAATATTAGGGGTTAAAGTACGAAATTGCCGTTTTGTATGGACAAAATCGAGAAAAGTAATTTTTCCATACTAACAATTTATTAGTTTTTTTAAAAACGCCTGAATCGTTTTCGATGCAATTAAAGGTGCAAGTTAGATGGTTATAAAGCTACGCATCATAGTATTTAAATTTCTGAAAATCAAAGTATATAATACAAATATACTTAATTGAAGCAAGAAGGTCAGCTGACACATTGTAAGGGGTCTTTTCAACGACTTCCTTTGAAGTAATAGGCACTAGCATTGCATTTTTTTTTAGTCAAAAGTTACTTTATTTAGTTTTTGATACAATACAAAAAGAATTACGCAATAATATGACTATACTTAAGAGCTATAAACAAAATAAAAAGTGGGAAAATAATCGGCAATTTCATACTTTAACCCCTATTATTAGTGTAGATGTATTATTATTATTCGACTCATATCTTAACGTAGTTATGAATTAATTGAAATGTTAAGATATTATATTTACGGAATTAGAGTATGCGTTTATATTTTATTGAACCCGACGTTTCGAAAACTTTACAGGGTTCATAGTCACGGGCAGACTGAACACTATGAACGTAAAGTGTTCGAAACCAGTTAAAATCAGTTAATATCAGTTTTATTTCTGCAAATAGGCCCCAGGAGTCGCTTTTACACGTCCCAATATTTAAACCTACCACTGCTTCGGGACAAGTCTGGGCTAGTGCCGAGGAGAAGCAGCGCAAGAAACTCGGTCACTATTTGTCAGCCTCTTTTTAAATAAATTTTTACAAGGTAAGGTAATTTTTACAAGGTTTAAGCAAGTACGAGCTGGGACAACTTAGTGCCATACATTTCTATCATTTAAATAATCATTAACAGTGTAATAGCCCTTTTTCATTAAAATAACTTTGACATACGATTTAAGTTTATGTACAGGGAGTTCAGCAATATCCTTTGTATAAACGTCGGGTTATATAAAAAATTAACGCGTCATATAAACCGTCAGCCTTTCATTTCAATGTACCTATCTAGTGTTCGCGTAAACTCAAGAAATCATTATGAATTAATGTAAATTTTCCAACATTCAATTTATGTCTATGATGCGTATTTTCACTTTTATAAGATAACGAAAGGTGGAAAATATTTTTGACACGATAAAATAAAAATACTCTTTTCCAGCAAATATTTTTAATTTTGTGCCAAACATACGTACTTACGTAGAGTTTGTTAGTAATTTGTATTGCTTATTGTTTTTGCAGTATGTACTTTATATATATAAAAAAAAACTTAACACACACAGATACGTTAATTATGTTTTCTAGTTGAAATCAAGTAAGTGTAACTAACTTTAATGATTAATGCATACGATACGTCATAATTTAATTAAATAATGAACAGCATCTACAGGCATCTACTTTAATCATTAGGAATTCTTCGACAAAAAAAAACATTAATAATACCAACTTAATTGTCATTTTTTATGAAATTATTATGAATTTATTATTAACTTTGTTTTATTCTTATTTTTGACTTTGTAATAATAAAATCTACTTAAACCTATTGACATAACTGATAAAATGATATAATTATAATTTGACATTTATTTTTGTATTTTCACTGTGTTATGGTTAATTTCTATAAATAATTGTTTTTTTGCATGCTATATAATGTAGTAAGACATGAGCGCATTATAAAATCTGTGTGAACTTTTATACCATGTTTTGGGCAAATAAAGATATTACTATTACTATTACCCAGATTTATATATTTATTTGCTTTATTTGCTAGCGACTCGCCTCGCATTTGCACAGCTTAGGCATAAAACAAAGTATAAATCTTCTACTTGAATCACTTTATCTTTTGCTGGAAAACACTTCGAAATACATTTAACCGTAATGGGACAGGACAGGACGGCGGGAAGCAATTTTATTTTGTACTATATATTGATTGTTATATTTGTTCTGGTACACAACATAATACCGTTTCCCCAAAAATGAGAGTCCATTTGTTCCGTAATTTTTAGAGCATGTAATCTAGAAGTGCTTTGACAACAAGTACCTTTTGTCTCGCCATGTTTGATTGATCACTCTACCAATGGCCTTCAGCCTAAAATAAATCTACATTTTCCTCCTGAACGTTGGGAAAATACGTAATGTTTGGAACCTAGAACTAACTTTTGAATAATAAACATTTTCTTATAAATAAGAGTTTTATAAGAAGTTGATGTAGCATTAAAATAATTGTTACAAACTATTTTATTTAATATTGTAATCTAATGACATTGTTCTATACTTATTTTACTTTAATAGAGAAGTAGTAAATATTTTTTTATTATCATCATTACCAGCCCATATCAGTCTATAAATGGAAACACAGGCCTCTCCAAAAGACGAATATTGCCATAATCGCTAAGTTTGGTAGGGTTGGTTGGGTTGGCGATCGCAGTTTGGCCAATGATGAAGAGAGTCTTCTTCTAGCAATGCTCATTGAGTCTCCTCTTACGGCACACAGGAAGATCAGGAGTGGTGCTATTCTTTTCAAGTGCCGGCACTATACTAATTACAAACTAATGTTTTACACAGCAAACAATAACATTCCACATTCTTCGTTGCAGATATCGGACGCCAGTATGAACCTAACCTTTAATGCGTCCGCAAAATGGATTATCGAAGCATCACGAGGTATACAAGACCCAAATGTTTTACTTGAGAAGTTCTCCCAAAACCGGAAGGTCGATGAGCCGACCAGATCACTGCTGCTTGCGTTTTATGGGATCCTGGTAGTCATAGGCGCTGTCGGCAATGCGTTGGTCGTTATTTCCGTAAGTGTATGTTTATTTTTAACATATGTTATTTGTTAGCTTTTGTTTTAGTGGAGCACGATAGTTTCGAGTCCTGGATGAATTAAAAAATAAAGTGTGTTAATTTAATTATGAATTTCGTGTTTATAAAATAAAACGCAGATTTTTATCGAAATTCGTTACTATCCAAACAAAAAATGCTGCTATCTGAATTGCCATTTAAACTCACGACTTTACTAGATGGGTAACTGACTTTCTTATTGAACTCTGAGGATAATATTTGTTTAAAAAAATCGTCGTATTTTTTGCATGTAACACAAAATCAAAAACATTGAAACATTACGCTGTCTTTCTCTTCAGCAAGAAATCGTCTAAAAAATCGGTAGCTCACTTAAAAAAGCAGTCATCCGTTATTGTATTGTATATTTATGCATATATTTTATACAGAAAATAGTGCTATCATCTGTAATGGTAATAGATGATAGTAAAAGAAGCAACAGTGATCTCTGCTTAAAAACACTGCCCAGTCACTTCGTGTCACATTGCCGGCTTGAGTTTGACACTGTATTATGAGATCACTTAAGTAAAAACTCGTAGTCACTTCCACAAATTAACTATGTCGTGGCAGCTGCTTAGATAAGGCAATGCCCGACATGTACAGATTTATCGTACCTGTGTATTTGGTTATGTATGTCTTGTCAGCTGTCGTCAAATGTCAGCAACAGATCCAATAAAGTCATTAGGGTCTAAAAGTCTTCTCGAAATTGCTCATGACACCTATTGCCATTCAATAAAGTTGAGTTTTTTTTTGTTTACACTGTCAACAAGCTCTCCTAACCAAAAATTTCTTTCAGGTAGTCAGAAAACCAGTGATGCGCACAGCAAGAAATATGTTCATAGTCAACCTAGCCGTCTCAGATGCTTTGGTATGCTGTGTGGGCACACCCTTAACACTGATGGAACTACTCACAAAACACTGGCCTCTACCTGACTGGCCTAGCTTATGCAAAGCCTGCGGCGCCATCCAAGCAATTTCAATATTTGTTTCTACAATATCCATCACTGCGATTGCTTTGGATAGATATCAGGTATAAATACTCTTCTTGATCGAAGGATATTCGGATTGGATGTACTTACTTTGAGTGGTTGTTTGCGATGGTGCGCGATACAATTAAGAAAACGTTTAACAAGCGAATACGATTATAAATCATACAAGAGATTCCTTTCAGGATTAAATGCAAGTTTTATTAACGTTTATGTTTATCTTTAAATTGTAAACGGTCACAAGTATTTTAATAGAGAACAATTAAAATCTATATAGAAATCTTGTGTCTAAGTTTATATTCTAGGTAATTAAACAATTATAAAATCATCATCATTATTAAAAACAGCCATAATCAGTCCACTACTGGACATAGACCTTAACAAGAGGATTTCGCCAATGATTACCGTGCTTGTAAGGCTGGATTTTGCCAATAGTGGAGCAAAGTCTATGCTATCCGTCTTTTTGTGGCAACACTATTCAAATGATCTCTTACGTCATTAATAGAACAAAAGGGGTAATGGTTTCTATTTTAGGGCCGCACTGGCTTATTATTTAGGTCTATACAAATAATATACAATAGAATATGCTAGTTGAAGGTAAGAACAAGATTTTCAATAGTACTAGCTTGTTCGGTAGGTCTGGCGAAGTCTGATATCTGCTGCCATTAATGATTCAACCAGAAATTCCCTTTGCCGTTAACAATTCCCTTTGATCTGGCCGATTTCCTGAATATAGTTTACGCCGAGTAAATAATTGGATTTAGTGTTTATTACTTAGTAGAAATCTCAATAATTTTCTATAAATAAATATCTAGTTTGACGTCATACCTTAGGTTAAGTCGCTTCATAAATACTTGTAAGAATTCTTTTAAAGTATCATTGACTAAAAGTTGAAATGAAAATCCCATTAATTATATAACGTAACAAAAATTGTTGTATTTAAAAAAAGGATTCTTTACTTGAATAAAAATGTTTCATGACTACCCTAGGTAAGACTCGAAACCCAATATTTTCGATCATTATCAATATACACCGTGAAATTTTAGTGGTTGTTTTCCCGATACAGAACGATTTACCTTTAGTAGCACCATCGAATCGTGCGAGTTATTTTTTAAAAATAAAGATATCGTTGTTCTCAACTAATCAAAAAAATAATCATCAACTCAAAAGCGTGAGATACGATAGTATCTTTAAAAAATGTGACGTGTTTGGGTACTGCTTGCCGCACGAAATCAATGTTCAAAGCAAAAGAAGCTCTACGCACTAAGTAATACAGCATAAACTGCACCGCGCGAGGGGCAATGACCCCGGCCGGTGACCGGCTGCGGCGCGGCTGGTACCATTGGTTCGAGGTTGCTTTCGAGTTTCGTTTATCACAATCGTAAAACTGCTATTTTTTTATTTGAATAAAAAAAACTGCACAAATCTGTTGTACAACTAAGATAGAATCATTTTACTGCGGGAAAACAACCACTAAAATTTCACGGTGTATAAAAATCAGTCAAGAAATTATTCATTTCCCATGAAAGCCTCCGACATCCTTTTCAAGCATTGATGTAGTATATAAAATATTATATAATAACTAGATACATAGTCTGATACATAAAATATTATACCTAAAACTGTCCTCTATTGAATGGCTGACGCAACAACATTGTGATCCACGCCCTTACGGTTATAGGGCAAAATTTACAAATCCGTGATTAGACCTGCCTTAATGATCGGTATGTTGGGCTGCTAAGAAGACGGATGAGAAGCGAATGCATGTAGCAGAAATGAGAATGTTAAGATGGATGTGTGGGGTTACAAGAATGGACAAGATAAGGAATGAGTGTATACGAGGAAGTCTGAAAGTGGCACCGGTTACGGAAAAGATGGTGGGGCATCGTCTGTCTTGATATGGTCATGTAATGAGAAGATGATGAGAGGGAGAGTGATGAGTATGAATGTGGAAGGCTGGAAGGAAAGAGGCCGACCGAGAAAGAGATGGATGGACTGTGTGAGACAAGATATGAGTGTGAAAGGAGTGGATAGGTCAGTAACGAGTGATAGAATAGTGTGGAAGAGAATAACAACTTTTTCAAATACAAAAAATCTGTATATTATATAAAATGAAAACTAAATTTAGGTCATTACAATGCGAATTGTGTTTTAAATTTCTGGAAATCATTTCTGGAGTTTCAATCTAAAACGTCTAAATTTATTTAACGTCCGTTTTATCAGACAGTGTGAAAGGTTTGGTTGGATGATAGTATTTTTCAAATTGTTTCTTGTGTATTTTATTAGTTGAAAAAACCTAACAAGTGCGAGCAGTACTCACCCTACCAAGGGTTCTGTATACTTATAGAATCATGATCATCAGATAATTATAAAGATTCGATTTAATTACACATGTATTAGTATTTAGATTTTTCTTGTAGTTCTTGTGGTAGGAAGTTGCTTGCCAAATTTCATAGTTTTGGATTACGTAAAGTTATGAGATTTTATTTCCATGAAAGTATCGAAATATGCGTTTTTAGGGTTCCGTTGCCGAATGGCAAAAAACGGAACCCTTATAGATTCGTTAAGTCTGTCTGTCTGTCTGTCTGTCCGTCCGTATGTCACAGCCACTTTATTCTGAAAGTAGAAACATTTCATAGTTGAAACTTGGTAGGTAGGTGTATCCTGTTAACCGCTTTACGATTCTTATACAAAAAATTAAAAATAATGATATTTAAGGGGGGCTTCCCATACATACAACTAAAACAAAAATTTTTTTTTTACTTCTACCTATGCGTTTGGGGTATCTATGGATAGGTCTTTTAAAATGACATAGAGGTTTCTATAACCATATTTTTTCCAAAAGTCTCAACGAAAATTAATTTGAACGAGATCAAACCGGTAGTTTTGGAGATCTATCACATTTTAAACAACCGCAAATATAACTTTGTCCTTCATACAAATACTAAGAAAAACAAAGTTATTGCAGTCAACAAAATAGTGTGGTATTTTAGTTAAAGTTGGTACGGAACCCTCAGTGCGCGAGTCCGACCGCACTTGGTCGGTTTTTGTTAAACGAACAGCTAGGAGTTAGTAATAATAGAGAGTAAACTAGGATAAATTTGATTTTGTCACATATTTTTAAACTGCTTATGAACCACGTCCTTGATTTTTGATTTTAACATTCAAATATCCGCAATACCAATAACCGAACAACTTCCAACAACAATTAGTCAAGTTAATCGAGTTACCTCGCTTGAGGTATGCTGGCAGCACCTTTGGCGTTATCCTAACAGCTTTAATCAAATGGATGGACTCAAAACACATATCCCATTTATTGATCACTCCAAATTTATTTCTTGAGAATATATTAATCACAAAGACGTTGACGTCATCAACAATAATTACCAGGAAACCGAAAAATTTAAATCCCTTGACGTTTTGATGGATTTAAGCGCTCGAGTTTTACATCATGCTAAAAAACTTTAAATTCCTGATCAAAATTTGGGTCAGAAAGATGTATATCTTTTGTCGTCGTGAACTCGTGACTTCAAATCCATAACGTATTCAGCTCTGGCCCTATTAAATTTCCAAGGTCCCGTTTGTTTACCAGTAAACCAAGTTAATTTTGCTGTAACAATACGTATTGTACTAGTTTCTGAAACTTTAATTAGGCTATCACAATTGTTGTCGATAGGGCTTGCCTTACAATAGAATTATTGTTCCAATTAATTGATTCCTTTTTTAATCTGTCAAAAAATTATTCTGAAATGTTAATAATCTTGCTAGATATTATAAATGTAAAGTTTTGGATGGATGTTGTTTCCACAATCAAGCCAAAATGCGTAAAAAATAGGGATTAAGTTTGGCACAAAGATGGCTTATTGGCAGTTTAGTAGAAGCACTTTGCAGCAGCAGCTGATGGTGCAGAGTAGGCGCTTCTGTCCATCTTCTCTTGGTGGAAAGATTTTATTTGCCTCTTAATACACCTATAGGTTTAAGAGTAATTTAATCAAAAGTAGGACATATGATAACTAAAAACCTTCGTAGGTTTAGATAAAGGTAAATCTAAGACATGACCATCGGTTAAAATTGAAGATTTATTTCGCTTTTCGCGTTGAAAAAATGTTTTCATACATTTTATATCATTAAGGTTCATTAGTAAGTAATACCGAGCTCAGGGGCTATCCAATTTTGTGACATAAGCAGATTTTCCAACATTTTCCTGTATTAAAATTTTCATGACCCAACAGTTTTAAATGTTTGATGTTCGCACGCCTTTAAGTAAATACTTCAACAGCATTATATGCTGATCTTTTTATTGCTAAGTAGTCGCATAATGACAGTTTTAAAATGGAGATGTCCAGGTTCACTTGCAGCCAAGAACCTAGGAATATAGTGTGCCGTAAGGTTGAAAATTGCAAAACAAATTTAGCGAAACTGTGAATCATCTCTGCTGGCCAGAGCTATCTTCACTACACTGGGCGTCCGATGTGAAAACCAAACAGCGCTCCTGTAACCCTAGAAACATACCATCCAATAGTATGCTCTTTATAGTCATCATTACAGAAACTCCCGAAAAATTCTTGACACAGGAAGTTGCGAGCCACTAGCTAGTCTATTTTTACGTTAGTTTACATATTGGTTTTTTAAATATACGCGAACACTGTAGATGGAAATGAAAGATAATATGATAACAGTCATAACTCGCTTATTAGGATTTTGAACTATTTTCATTCTGACTTTTCGAAAACTTTACAACGTTCTCGGGAATGGGTAGACTGAATTTTTGCTCGTCTTTAGAAGTTAATTTTAAAATAACCACTCGTCAAGCCAAATATAACAAATTACATAATCAGCTGCCCAACATACATATCTACGACCATTCCATAGTAATACCAATGGGACCCGAATCCGTGTAGTGCTACACTGCAAGGAACACGTTAGCATACTGCTTTAGAGTGAGTGCCTTCTCCAAAGGGCCCAATTAAGTAGCCAAGGCCTCCAACTAACAGTAGCTACACGTGTATCATTTAAAAAATAAATATATCAGTCACGATATAACCCCGATGATACTAGTCATATTATAATTTATAGCGATATTTATTCAGCATTGCCAAATTGGACAGTTATTGAACTCTTCGATGTTTTATAGCTGCTGTTATCAATATATTGAGTAGCGTTATCCATTTATAGTAGTATGTACTTGAACCATTACTCTTGAATGATAAACTTATGAAATAATGCAGTCCACACAAAATCAATAAACTTTGCGTCGAGGGCTGTGTATTTATACTTCAATGGATAACCTTTTAAATCGAGTGTATGACACTAACTTTATGTTAACTTAACAACTAAAGGATATTGTACTTCTCAAATTGTTATCACAACTAGAGAAGCCATTGATAAAGTAGGTAATACTAACACTTACACCCTGTGCTTACACCAGATTAACCCAAATCCCGGATAAAAATAATGTCATATTTAAAAATCTTTTGAAAATGGAAACAATTCGCATTATGACCATTTTTTTGATGAGAAAGTTATGTGTATTTGCCACTTCCATAAACACAATAAGAAAATATCCGACCAAAAATTATTGTTTTAATGATATTTTCTTTCAATCTTTGTTCACAGCTCATCGTGTACCCAACACGCTCTGGTCTCCAAACCATGGGGGCTCTCATCACAATGTTCTTCATTTGGCTGACAGCCTTCACGCTTGCCTCACCTCTTTACATATTCAGGAACCTCAAAACACACAAACTAGGTTTAATAGGCATGGACTCCTTAAGTTTCTGCATCGAAGACTGGCCCATCAAGAATGGTAGGGCAATCTACTCACTACTAAGTTTAATCTTCCAATACCTCTTGCCTGTCCTAGTGGTAGTATTGGCACATGTCCAAATTCATAGAAGATTGAGAGGTAGAAGAAGGACCACTAGAAAAACACCAGCCATCTTAATAGCTATAGCAGCTACGTATGTCATCAGCTGGTTACCGCTGAATGTATTCAATATAGTAGCAGATTTCAGCACAGAACCGTTTCTAGATGAGAAACCCATGACAATAACGTATGCTATTTGCCACATGTTCGGCATGTCGAGTGCTGTTTCAAATCCACTTCTGTACGGTTGGTTGAACGACAACTTCAGGAAGGAGTTCGAGGAGATTCTATGCTGTTGTCGTAAGAAAGGACAGTTGAAGAATAATATGAGAATCAAAAACAGGAAAATGGAAACAGAATTGACGGCGTTGGCCCAACTTGAGCATACTGTAACTGCAAACACGAAGACATCTCAGTGCTCTCAGATTTTCTGACTAAAAACCTGCTTTAAATAGCATGAAACCAGCAGTGTTGAAATGCACAACATTTGAACTCTTCTGTGTCAATTAAGTGACTATTTAGTTTATACACGTGCTGTGTAGAGAGTTCCTTTGTTTATTTCATATTTTAAAAATATCATTGTAAATTTAATTAATTCTAAAAAATGTTTTGCGTAAGTATAGTTTATGTAGATTTGTACTCTGCGTTTTCTTGAGCCCAAAACGTAAAGTACAAATTTAATATATTGTAAGTTGTTAGCTGTAGGTTTTTTAATTAAATTAAATACCGAAATGGTGTTTTGTTTTCTCTCTATTAGCGTTGGTCGTGTACTTAAAACCCAGGTAGTGCAACATCTGAGTAAGATTAAATAATTTTGGCTAAAAAAGTTACCGAAGCGGAAGGCAAGCTCGAAATTAAATTCTTTAGGAAGGTCTGTGGCCTCGGGGCAAACGTACCTTTTTTACAGCATCTAATTACATTTTGCTTTCTCAATAAATTTTGTTACAATCTTCAATCAATTTATTAAAAAATCTAATGAGTTACGGAAAATAAATACAATTTTCTTTTCAACCTTGATCTGTAATTGCCGTACTGGTTTTGTTTTTGGTACAGTCGACATAATATTGCCCTTTTGCTGAACGTTTTCTATTTTTAATCGACATAAATCTTAAATTTGTTTGAACAACCATACCTATTTCTAAATAGTTTGATTTTAATAAGGTTGTTATAATAACTGCTTACAAAAACCAATATGATTAAGCAAATTTGGAATCGCTATACCCTATACCTATTGGAGGAGGTAGCTAGAACTTATTAGATGTGAACAGTTTACCAGTTATGGATCTCCATTATGGACCCACTTTTGGGCATAAACCTAACTTAAGGATCTTAGTTAGGTTTATGCCCAAAAGTGGGTACTATCATCCAGCCAACATGAAATATCGGCAGTGGAAAGGTGGACAAAAACAATGAAATTACTTACGTAACTAAAGTAAGATCCTTCAAAGCAAAATCTAATTGAAATTCAGCTATATAGGTGAAAGCTTTATGAAAACGTTAATTGATTTTAGATGAAAATTATATGTATTGGAAATTGCTGATTTGTTTTGCAATTGAACATTTTTTAATGTCAAGTTGTATTATTTTGTGTGATGTAACTTTAAAGAGATAAATAGTGGTGATGAAATTGTGATAACATTGGTAATGATTCCGATGATGAATTATGATTTTAAATTTAAATCAAAAATCATTCTGCATAATGACAGGTAAATACTAATAGAAATATTCAATACGTTAGGTAAGTAATTTAAACATGACGATATCTGTGATGCAGTGGCGTTCACAGTTTCAAGGTGTCACCTGCCCCAACGTTTTGGGTTCGATTCCCAAACGGGTCAATGTATGAAAAAGATTTTTTCCCATTTGTTTGTGTTACCTTGTTGTGTATATGTTTGTGGTTCCCTCGTTAATTCGGATATACATATATAAAAATTAATCAAAGTCTTTTTGAGTCTTCTAAAATGCTGCTTTAAATTTGTGAAATGATAAAAAATTGCACTGTATATTGACCTCAGCTATTCACGCCCCAAGCAAGGATACCGGATTCGATTCCCCATCAAGATTTGATAAACAATCTAAATTGGCTTAATTTGGGGTAAAAATCGTGCTTCAGAAGGCCATTTAACACATTGGTTCCATCTTCTGTCACAAGATAGAATCCACTATAGCAAGTCACATCAATACCTGGATAACTCTGACACCAGCTTAATTTTGAAGGATAATCACCCGATAAGAAAGTCTTCAAACGAGCCTACAACCTACAATACAAGATGGGTTGATATTTTTCAGTTGTATTCAATTTACTCGCTACTTCGAACTCTCAAGTTGGAGTATTGTACTATGACGCCGCGTATGCAGACGTGACAACCAGACCCATGCCAGCAGACCTACTCAACATGTTCACGAACAAAACCGAATACGATCGGGATATGGAGGAGTGCATGAACGAGTTCGTTAGCTGCTCAGCTTTTGTCATTAAGTATGTTTTACAATACCCATTCTATCAGTAATCAGACTGAGACGAGCTCAGCCATTCTGCTGCACATACCTTCTGACTGTAGGAGATGTATCTAGGGAGATTTCATAGAAGTAGGTAGTATAATTTACGTTACGAAAAACCTGTTACGAAAAATCTTAATGAGATTTTTTTAAACATCCAATATAGTTATAGATATTATGAAACAATATTGAGCAATTGCCTCTTTTATCGCAGAAGAGCGATATACGATTATGGAAAAAGTAGAATCCATTTTCCTTTTCACTTAATCTTTAGAATACTGCTAATCGTTTTTGAATCTTTGTTAGGACAAAACATTGCATTTTATGTAAAGATACTATTTGATTATACTAAAGCAAAGATAAGTAAAGATGCTATTTCTTCTAACCTTAATTACTTGGCTCAAATCAATCCTACAACTTTATGGCCATATGAACTATTGTGCCATATGACCAGTTCTAAATATACCTAAGTACTTTTTTTTGTTAGCCGGCAGTTTGGAAAAAATAATGCCCAAAAATATATGGAGCCAGAATGTTTTCCTTTTTGCGATCGTATTTAATCTTGAGCAGTATTCATTCGAATGCCGCACAGAATCCCCAAAATTAACTACGAGTACCTATTCCTAACACTGGTGATTACAAGCGAGCTATATTTCACGATTCGGTGGACAGAACTATCGTGCACGCACGAAATCCCGCGTTTGCTCTCGATCCAATGAGTATGTCAATTGCAATACGGTTCCGTATAAGGTTTGTTACACAGTTTAGATGGAATATCTTACTCAAATAACTGCCTATAATCATCCCACCGCAGGGTAAAGGCCTCCATCATTATGTTCAAGTTACCATAGCAATGACTTATACTTTTTGAGGCAATCTACCCCTTAGCTTATCTTGATCTGCCCAAATTAATCTGCATAGATTGACGCAACTTAGAACTTAGTGTATGAGCTACCTCAACGCTGGCACGATGCAAAGTTCTGAGTTTATCAGTCTTACGTGTTTTATTATGACTGCGAATGATTATCTCAATACTCGTAAATATCGTGTTCAGTCCCGTTTTGATAGAACTGGTCTACATACGGTATTCATTGCTTATTTCGTACCATCCACCAGTTCTATCCCATTATCCTTCGACGTGTCGGTCGCGTTACAGCTATGGATAGCTGGGCGTTCAGGAATTACCATGTCAGCCTAACGATGCCTATTGCTGGACAAAGGTCTCATTTAAGGGTCACTACAGTTTCAGGAATATTAGATAAATTTTGGGCTTATTGGATAAATGTTTAGGCATAGAACCATCTCACGTTCAATTAAAAATTAACGCTACAAAAAAACCTGTTTCGGGTATTTAAAGAAGATCAAATTGGCGAGAAGGTCTGTACAAATGTAATGAGAAATTTTTCCAACGTAGGAACCTGTCAAATAAGTTATATAAGAAATCTGATCGTTTGTTTGTTTACATAAATGTTCATGAGGTTCAAATTCACATAGAGATGGATCTAAATTGCGGCTTAGGTACCTGATACAGGGTAAACATGAAATCGTTACATTCATCAGAAGTATGTATCGTAAGTAATCGTTAAATTCAACTTTCGGGGTAAATATACTAAATTTATAAATATGACACTTTGTGAAAATTTAAGCATCTTAGTTACTCTTTCACACGCAAAAATTACTATACTGATTTTGGTAAAAACTTTCCAGTAATGTAGCATAAACATCAGAATGACTAGTCTCTCTTACGTTATATAGAAGAAAATTCAAATTCAAATTCAAATTCAAATCATTTATTTCAGACACAAACGAGTCCACATGGCATAATTAATTATTAGAAACAAAAAGAATAAAACAAACAAACAAATATAGAAGAAAAGTAAGACCCAAGTTCACCAATTCTTAAACAGCCGGTAAACATAGATTGACGATTAATTTGACACAATTCCCATACAAAATATGTCAAATAATATTTTAAACGCTGTTTAAACGCTGTTTAAACTTAAACGTCTGTTGGTGAACTCGGGCCTAAGACCAACAAAAAATTAGTCACACGAACAAAATTAAATAACACCTCTTTGATAGAAGCGTTTTCCCGATTCGATTTGTTCCCATTATAAGTTTGTGGTTATACGCAATTAAGAGCAGTGACTGTGCCCCGAAGTATTTTTGCCCGCATGCAAGTTAGTTTTAACGATAATGAAATTTCTGAAAACGCTTTACAGTTTTGGGTCATATGGTAACTTTAATGAGTTTAAAGTTGAAATGCGGGCTTTAATCTAGATGATTGTTGAAATTATTTTTGTGAAAACTAAAAACTAATGCTTAGTTTCATTATATTTTTAAAGAGGGTTATGAGAAATAAATCTCATTGTATTGATAATTAAGTGGATTGGAATCATTATTTTATTAAAGATTTAGAAAATATTTTGTGTTCTTAAACCTTGTAACAGAATTAGAGTTTGGATTTTCAAACACCCTATATAGAAAGATACTCTTTTGCAAGTTTTACTATACAAAAATAATAATAATAGAAATCAATAAATAGTAACAATGTTTTTCAGAGAAAGACCGTTTTGTGGGGAACACGACAACGGTACAAAGAAATTCTTCTACAGCATCTGTGAAATGGTATACGAGAATTGCAAGGAGCAAACAGGCATGACTTTTGTTACCATTCAAGCCAAAGATAAATAATTTATTGCGCTTTAAGTTTTAACATAACTAAAAAATATTTGAAGTCGTTCTACATTTAACACTCTTGCGTAACCATCTATCCTTGAAAATTGAAGCTTTTAACAGGTTTAGGTTTAAGTAACATTAGTTTTCATATATTTAAGAGCATTTTTGTCGTCAAACAATAAATGCATGTGTATTTGTGACAAGTGTTATTGTTAAAACGTTTGTCTCGTTATCATTTACCTACTCGATATTTATCTAATCGGATATCTCTTTACAGAACATTGGCATTATCTTGATGACAAGCTGTGTTGAAACAGAAAATGCTACTGTGTATCCATTAAATCTATGTTGATAATGTATTTGTTTTATTATGTGTTCCTGTCAATGTAAACATAATTAAATTAAAAAAGATTCAAAATTATTGTCATCATCAGCCTTCATTAGTTCATTGCTGGGCATAAAATCTCTACAGGAAAGGATTCTGCTATTATTATAACACGTAGGCACGTGATGGTGGGGAAATGTATTTTTTCTTCTTCTGGCAGTACCCCTTAACATAACGCTATTTCTCATTTTTGGTAGTACCCCATTAGTCGTCTCTCTCGACATATCACGAGAGTTCATTGATACAGGGTTTTAGATATTTCTGGAACTGGAGAGGCCTATGTCCAGCTGTGGATTGCGATAGGCTAATGATAATGATGAAGATATTTCGGCTTTATCATAATAAATAAGGTACACGATATAAACCCCTATTCAATTAACTCTTGTGATAGTGACTATGTACTGGTCACTATGACCACGAATGTTTAAATTGATAAATCAGAGGAATAGGTTCTGTATTACAGATTTTAATTAACAAAACAATTAACTAGTATGATATTGATTTTTTGGAAAAAAAAACTTAAGTGTATCCCTTTATTATTTAAATAAGATAAATATATTATAATTAGCACTACAAAATTTTCCGCATAATATTTTGATGATTCTTTAGATTAGGCGCTAACCAGATACTTCAATGACAAAGTAATTTTGTTATCTTCTATTTTGTTTAAATCTTGCTTCCTATTTTAAACATAGATAAATTATACTGAAATCAAAAAGATTCCAAACGCCTGTAAGTCGCATAATATTTTACTTCATGTCAAATCAAAATATGGCGCTATCGGTATTATACACTGCAGTAGCAATCTAGACCATTAAATTAAAGACCATCTCGCCCATTGGTATTCAAATCAGATAATAATACGCATATTACTAGTTTAAGTACTTCAACAATAGAGATCGACGTCGCGATAGTGTATTATGTAATTTATATTCAATAGTTAACAACATTTATTATACATAATAAATGGGGTAGTGAGGGTAATGTTGGGCAACATTTGGGAAACTACGTCGAGTCTTCTCATCGTCGATCCCACAATGCCTCAAGACGAAAGTCTTCAATCAGTGCGTCCTACCCGTCATGACATACGGAGCCGAAACGTGGACACTGACGGTACGGCTAGTCCACAAGTTCAAAGTCGCTCAGCGGGCTATGGAAAGAGCTATGCTCGGAGTTTCTCTTAGGGACAAAATCAGAAATGAGGTGATCCGGCAGAGAACTAAAGTTACCGACATAGCCCACCGGATTAGCAAGCTGAAGTGGAAGTGGGCTGGCCATATTAGCCGCAGAACCGACAACCGATGGGGTAAACGAGTTCTTGTGGAGACCGCGTCTCGGAAAACGTAATGTAGAGGACGCCCACGGCCAGGTGGAGTGATGATTTGCGCAAGGTGGCTGGCAGGAGCTGGATGCGAGAAGCCGAGGATCGACCTAAGTGGCGTGCATTTGGAGAGGCCTATGTCCAGCAGTGGACTGCAATAGGCTGATGATGAGGGTAATGTTATATAGAAACATCATGAGGTTACATGATTAAGCCTATCTAAAATCAAATCATATTAAAATATTTATCTGCATTATTTTGGATAGTTACCTAGACATATGGTGAATGTCACAAAGTTTAAAGCAAAGCTAATATGTAGCGTACAAATGTTTAATAGAGAATTTTACTAAGATTGTTTATAAACAATAAACTTTAATCAATAGTTACCTACATCCATACACATTAAAAATCTAAAGGAATCTGAAGATTGCATATAATAAAAAGAAATAATAAGCAACAAACACAAAATCTAATAGGGACCTACTCGCTTTCATCTGCAAATTATAACTTAGTTAACTAAATTCTATAAGACATCTAAGTGCAGGACAGTTGCAGAACAGTGAATGCAGGCCCACGCTAAATCTAATACCAGAAACTGCTTTAGTGCTTATTATATTAGTTTCCTTCAACATTCGCATAGCTAAGTTGCGTTGCCAACTGAATGCAAATAAAATATGTATCTCTCAGGCGTTCAAGTGAATGTTCGAAACGTTTCTTAAATTTTATTTTATATGCACTATTTAATGTTCCTTTAGAATTAGTTTATTACGCACTATTTATATGTAAGATTTTAATAGTGTTACAAGTGTATAACAGTAGGTATTCTAATATGTAGGTACTATGGTGTGTGTTTATCACGATGATGAAAGAGAAAGACGTAGGTAAGACTTATATAACTTATGTAATAAAAAAAAAACTCCGCAAGTAACAAATGTATTTTTGAGCTCCCGTAACGAAAAAGTTGTAAAATTGGTTTTCATTAAGTATTTGTGCAGTGCTGTTGCTAAAAGTGCGTTAAAACTCACGTATTTCAAGTGCAGTTATAAGCAAATCTCTAGTGAAGCTATAAAGGTCTGTTTTTATCAATCTAAAACCTAATCACTTTAGAGACTTTCTTCTTATACCCTACAACAATAACAACATAGTGCGCTCGGCGCATACGCGTAAGCGACGCCTCCTGCACGGCACTTAATACCTTTTGGTCGCGACATTCAGCGTAACCGTATGTTCGAGAGCATTTATTAGCGAGGCATTTTAGCGACGTGAAGAGAACGGTGTGTTATATGCGCGCCTTTATTAGTGTGCAATTTCCATATTTCAATAAAAGTTTAATTTTTGGAAATCATGAGCAAATTAATCCCTCGATCGTGAGTTATTCCAGACACAATTGAAATCAATTGTTATCGCGGCAGGCGCGTGCCGCTTGGGGGTTGAGGGATTAAGTTTAGAGTGGGGATGCTGTGATCAGGACTTAGAGGGTGACAATAATAGTTTTATACGCTGCAATACTTGCAAGAAGTCATTTCATCTCGATTGCTTGGCCATTGAATTGACATGCGACCTGACCTCGTGGACCTGTCCTTTATGCGCCGCAAAACTTCCCAAGACAAAGAACAATGACAACGCTCCAGTACGTTTTAACCCAAACATCACAGTACGCTCGAATAAAAGGCAGGCGCTGCAATCTCCTCCAGGAGTAGACTCATCTGATAAGCCGGTGACGGAGGACGGTGTTCGTGCCATCGTCCAGGAAGTGATGCAGCAACAACTTGAACATTTTACCTCATCATTGAGAGCATTGTTCAATACTGAATTAAAGTCCATACGTGAGGAAATGAAAGATGTTACAAATTCAGTAAACTACATGAATAGTCAGTTTGAGGATGTTCTTAAAGAGAACAAGGAAGCTAAAGAAAGAATCAAAGAATTACAAGAACAAAATGGCGAGTTGTCTGCAACTGTTAAAGAGATGTCAGTACGTATTAATAGCTTGGAGCAACACGCTCGATCAAACAATGTTGAAATTCAATGCGTTCCTCAGAAAAATAACGAAAACCTAATTACACTTGTCACCCAACTTAGTAAAGTCATCAAATGCGACGTCAAGGAAGAAAATATTGCAAATTGCTCCCGGGTAATGAAGATCAATAATGGCAACAATCGTCCGAAATCAATTATAGTCCAGTTCAACACACCACGACTCCGTGATACGTTCTTAGCGGCAGCCATTAGCTTCAACAGATCTAAACCCATGACCGATAAGCTGAACACGTCCCACCTCGGGTTCGGAGGTGAGAAATCGCCAATCTTCATTGCTGAGCACTTGAGTCCCGCAAACAGGGCACTTCATGCGGCCACACGACTTAAAGCCAAATCAAAAGGCTACAAGCATGTCTGGGTCCGAGGAGGTCGGATTTATGCAAGAAAAACAGATGACTCCGAGTATATATTTATTAGAGACATGGACTCATTAAATAAAATTATTTAATTTTTTTTTCTTTTGTTAATATAAGACATAATATTTTAGCTCTTAGTACATAGTTTTTATTCAGTAAAAATTCACTATTTATTATCAAAATACTCGGGGCTTACGCTCCAAAACACAAGATTTTTATCGTAACCTGGCTTGTTCTAATTACGATGCAATAGTACTAACAGAAACTTGCCTTAATACTAATGTCCTCAGCGGTGAGCTTTTTGACAACAGGTACTTTGTATTTAGAAGAGACAGAGAATCATCGGGGTTTCATAAGAAAAAAGATGGTGGTGGCGTTCTGGTTGCTGTTTCCAAAAAGTTCACTGCTAATAGAATGCCTATCTGGGAGAGTGAGTGTGAGGACCTGTGGGTAGCTGTGGATACTGGATCCAGTCTTAAAATAGCAATTTGCGCGGTCTATTTGCCTTCACCAGTGCAAGCAACTGTTGTTAACCATTTCTTGGACAATTGCAATTCTGTTGCCGATAGTAATAGTGATTACCATACGGTCTTGGTTGGAGACTTCAACATGAGCATTATTGACTGGAGACAGGCGCACGGTTCCGCGGACTCGCACTCATATTCTAAGCTATGTCGTGACTTGTTAGATTTTATACACATGAATAACTTAAGACAGTGTAATGGAGTTCTTAATAGTACCAACAAAGTTCTGGATTTGGTTTTGGTTGATGTGGCATATTGTGACGTATCTGAAGCTGTAAATAGTCTATGTAAGGTTGATCCATACCATCCCCCCCTCGAAATCCTACTACAAGCTAACACGCAGCATAACTTGAAGCCAAATAAGACTACAAAATTAAACTTTAATAAAACTGATTATCAATCTATTAACACTGAACTAGCTAAAATGGATTGGCATAACATTTTTCTAGATAAAAACGACTCAAATGTAATGCTTACTGTCCTCTATCAAATCATAGATGAATTAGTAAGGAAGTTTGTTCCTTCCACTTTATTTAAAGGTACTTCGAGACCACCATGGATTAGTAAACAACTGGAAAAAATGTTACGCGAAAAAAATAAGTATAGAAAACGATATAACCTTTATAAAAACCCAATGGACAAAATTTCCTTTAGGTTGCTTAGCAAACGTTGTGAAAAGCAATCTAAACTATGTTATGACTCGTATTTAGACCATATAGAACAAAAAATTACGACAAATCCTAAATATATCTGGTCCTACATTAAAAGTAAACGCAAAAATAGCAGTAATTATCCGTCTTCTTTGTCCGATGGCAGCAGTGTGGTGACCGATGGTACTGATATGTGTAATATGTTAGGTTCATACTTTTCGTCTGTCTATTCATCAGTTGTTAGTTCTTGCGATACGATTGAGATGTCTTCTTATCTAAGTAACCGAAAGACAAATTCAGATAGTTTCTTAAACGTAGACATTGATATTGAAACTGTTGTCAGATATCTTAGGAGTTTGGACGTGACCAAACTCCTAAGATATCTGACAACAGTTTCAATATCAATGTCTACGTTTAAGAAACTATCTGAATTTGTCTTTCGGTTACTTAGATAAGAAGACATCTCAATCGTATCGCAAGAACTAACAACTGATGAATAGACAGACGAAAAGTATGAACCTAACATATTACACATATCAGTACCATCGGTCACCACACTGCTTCGGGACCAGGTTCAGACAATATTCCTGCAACTTTTATCGTAAATTGTGCAGATGCACTGGCCATCCCGCTTACCAAGGTTTTCGACAAATCTCTCTCTTCTGGAATATTTCCTCAGCAATGGAAACTGGCTAAAGTGGTCCCTACTCACAAAGGTGAAGCTATAGATGTTGTCGAAAACTATAGACCTATATCGATCTTACCAACTATGGCTAAAGTGTTTGAAGCGTTAATTTGTCTCAAAATTCAAAATTATTTCAAAAAATATTTGTCTACTCACCAGCATGGATTCACTCCAGCTAGGTTCACAACAAGTAATCTGCTAACTTTTGTCGAAAGTACCATTGAATCCATGGATTTAAATAAACAAATCGACGCAGTTTACACCTACTTTAGTAACTAAAAGAAGACTAAGCTGGATAAAATCATACCTAACTAATAGATCATTTTCTGTTGTTGCTGATGGTTACAAGTCGGATACCTTTGAAATCTCTTCTGGCGTTCCACAGGGTTCGCATTTGGGGCCTATTCTTTTTAATATATTCATCAATGACCTGCCTGACTGCTTCGTCTACTCTACACCGTATATGTTTGCCGATGATCTGAAGATAGCCCGAGTTATAGGTTCTCATGAGGATGCGCTGTTGCTCCAGACCGATATTGACAGGCTTATAGCTTGGTGCGAAATTAACAAAATGCAACTGAATGTTAAAAAATGCTCCCAAATAAGTTTTACTCGCAAATTGAACCCAATTGAACATAACTACAACATGCAGGGTGCACATCTAAACAGAGTTGAAGTTGTAAGGGATCTTGGCGTACTTCTTGATCGGAAACTAACTTTTGTCCCTCATATTGATAACGTCATTAAGAAATCTTTTAAAACACTTGGTTTCATTTTAAGGAACGCAAGATGCTTTCGTAAGCCCAAAACGAAATGCATTCTATATAATTCTCTTGTTCGTAGCATTCTTGAGTACTGTGGAGTTGTTTGGCGTCCTCACTACGCGACTCACAGCTTACGGTTGGAACGTGTTCAAAAACGGTTTATGAACCACTTAGCCTATTCCACAGGTTTAGCAAAAAAAATGCCTAGCTACACAAAAAGACTTCAAAAGTTCAAACTGAAATCTTTGGAAACACGTAGAACTGCACACGATCTTATATTCTTGTTTAAAGTACTGAACTGTGTTGTCGACTGTCCCAATCTTCTATCAAAAATTAACTTTAAAGTTCCCCGTAATTATCCTAGATATCCCGTCAAGCTTTTAAGTCCCCCTTTTCGTAAAACTGTGTCAGGATGCAACTCTCCAATCTCCAGATTTTGTAAAATCTACAATAGTCATAGCACTAAAATTGATATATTTGGCACTTCACTGAGAAAATTTAAGCAACAAGTCCACTTATTGTCCAGCTAATCGTTGCAATAAGCTTACACAATAATAATTAAGGTAGTTTATTTTATTTTTATTATATTTTTTTCACTTCTCAAAATATTGTAAGTTGTTGCTTCCATTTACTTCTCAAACCTGTTTAGTTACATAACTCCTAAATGTGCAAAAGCTGTCATGACGGTTGAGGATGGATGGATGAAACAATATTTAGTATTTAGATTTAATTAATTCGTACATGCTGTGTATACCTAAAAAAAAATATTGTGCAATTAGCCATCCAATTTATTAATAATGTAACAAACATGTAATGTTGTACAATTGTTGGTAGACCAATAAATAAATAAATAAATAAAAATAAATAAATAAATAAATAACGTAATTCTCTTTTATTATAGACTACTCGAAATCTTAGTTTAGAGTATTGGTATATTATATTTATTGATATTTCAGGTTTGCATTAGTGATGTGTAAGGCCTTGGCCACCATAAGAACCAGAAGCTAACAAAATAATAGAAGAACGATAATTTCAACGACAAGACAATTTGAAGAACTTAAGTACATTTACCCTTCAGTAGTAGTAGATTAATCTACCTAAGATTAATAAAAGACACTCTTACAGGAAGATTGCTGTAATTTTTGTGTTAAAATGGTTTTAGATTTGAATAATTAAGAAAGTAGAAATAGTAATGTGAGTGTATTTTTCATAACTAGGCACGTAATTTCAAACCGCTATCGAATAATAAAAACAATATGGTAAGTACTTTGAAAAATTTATTTAAGAATAAGATTTTTTACAAAAGTAATGTACATTTATCAAAGATGAAAATTACCAGTACTAAACAGACAACTACGGGATGTACTACCATTCATCAGTCAGGGTAGTTCTGTATCTTACTGTCCTCCTTTCAACACCTTCTGGGCCTCCAAAATAGTATCCACAGCCGGTCGAGCGCTAATAATGCTATCACGTACTCTTTGACCTATACCTTCCTGAAAGCAGAAACAGTCAACAATGTTTATAACCTCTTGGAAGGGGCCACAGTTGGCCTTTGCTACTTATCGTCTACTTCATCATTATTATTTTAGGATTCCGTTCTGAACTTCAAGAAGAAACAACGGATCTCTTAGAAATTGAATAATAGAATTGCCCGGGTTATAGTCTTGCTTCGACAGACTTAGGTCTTGGAGTGGTCAATTTGGGGGTGGTGGGATCTACCTCCTAGTGGTCCACCCTGGGCAATGGCATCTTTGATTTTCTAACCATTGATGACGACTAACAGATCCCTCTGCGGTGGTAGGCTTCGTAAGAGGCCGCCTGAATGATACCATCCTCCTGCCGGAGTCAAGCGCCAAACAGTTTTATTGCGTTCCGCTAGTGTGTGGGAGAGCCAGTACCTCTGGGTAAGCTCGCTCCATCTTAGGCTTCCTTTTAACCGTATAGTTATGTATGAAGTCAAGAGCAAGCCCATTATTAAAAAAAAAAAGGATTCTATCGCAAGATAAAAGTTGAAGAGAAATAGGTGACTTAGGTACATAATATCTCCTGAAACCAGATCATCCTTACTTATAAGAAAATGACATAGTAAAAGAATCAGAAAAACACTTCATAAATCCACATTATTTTATACCAACAACAGACATGGCCTCTTAAAAATGAGGAATGTGCCACAATGGGGACTACCGTTTCTTTGCTCACCAGTTGGCGCCACTGTAGACTGAGGTCCGGAGGTATAGCTGTAAAAGGCGACTTTATAAGAAAACAAAGTTTTAAATCTTGAATCTAATTAAAGTTTATTATTTATAAATAACTAATCTTCATATCAACAAACTAACTTCTAAAATAGTTGCTCTTTGAGGGCGCCTATTTAATCGCTTTTTCTTAATTCCGCTTTTTTTAATCGCCAAATAATCCATATTTGCGATATTTTACGAAGGTGATCACTTTCCAGCAGGTAAATTAAAGAAATTGTAATTAACGTAACGAAACCCGCTAAAACCAGTGAAAAGTTAATGTTATTGGACCTCACGCGACACTAGCGCCTCTAGTGGCAAATTCACTAGCGATAGCCCCCATTGGCCCTTGCCACTGATCTCCTAATTCATCACAATTCATCACAATACAAATCACTCACTTATGAGTAGAATAATAAGATTGCCCGAGAAATGCTTGGAGTTTTCAAATCAAAACGAATACTACATGTCGGCCTATAATAAAATATCACCACCCTTCGTTGTTCTATGGGTGCCGTGAAAGAGTACACAACACTGAAGGAGTACAGAATAAGACGATCAGCAGCGAGTTCTCTACCCATTGGTCAAACTTCGATTGCTCACAGTTTGACCGATGGAGATGAGAAAATCAGTCGCCCGCTAGATACTCGCAAAACAAATGAAGATCAACAAATTTCTTTCGGGTTACCTATAATCGTGTTTTATTTATAAGAATTAAGGTGTGGCGTCACTTTTATTAAAGGCACAAGCGAGAGTAGAAAATCTGAAAACTTTGAGTGTTAGGGTTTAAAAAAAAAAGAAAAATGTTTTATCTTACAAGCTCCTTCCCCAAGTTCCACGGTGAAGCGGTCACTGTCCCTAGCGCAGCGATGAACGCACATACAACAAAGAAAATCCTTGTGAACTTCATTTTAAAATTTATCGAGTTTTCCCTCTACACTTGCTTTCACTTATAACGTTCAACTAAAAGTGACACGACATCCTTCTTCAAACGCAGTTTATATATGCGAAAACTGTCCATCAAACAAAGGCATGTAGGGTCAGTAAACACAATACACATAGGTGCCGTTGCATTGTAGACCTTAAGACAAGGTAGTGAATGGTTAAAAATTAGAATGACAAAATGTTGGTGCTAAATGGCTTCAGTACTTCCCCTTAGATTAGCCCTGCTGATTTAATTGCATTCATGTTATTGGATACTAACCTTAAATGATAATTCATTTGGCAAAAACAAAAACTTTTTTGTCAATATTTACTCACTACCCAAGTATCAGACAAAGACTTTAATTTTCCAAATTTGAAGGACGGACGACTACTTTCCAATTTTAGTGGAACAAAGTTTTTATGCTGTGCAATATCTGGGCCTATTATGGCACGTCTCGTATGCTTATTAAGAAGATTGAAAATAAAGAGGTTTTATAATATGGTATAACATGCCATCACACTATGCATATAAGAAAATTATATTGTTAGCATTCTAATCGCTCTGATTCAAAGACCTTAGTGTAAATGAGACAGAACATTTAGTTAGCGTAACATCTCCGACCAGACATCAGGCTGCGTTTCCACTGACGCGGAGAGGAGCGGAGAGGAGCTTAGCGGTACATGAATTGACCAATCACAATGCTCTAAATCTCTGCTCCGCTTCATTGGAAACATTGTGATTGGTCAATTCATGCACTGCTAAGCTCCTCTCCGCTCCTCTCCGCGTCAGTGAAAACGTAGCCTCAAACCTGATTCATAGTTATCGCAAATCACACCAAGCCATATCAAAAGGGGATTAACATGCGCAAGAGTTCCCCGGCGAACTGCGAACTCTTTATCTCGACCCTAGTCACTACGTCATCACAGGTCAAGTATTGATAATAATATACACAATATTTCTAGCTACAAGGTTTATTTTGGAATGACAAGGAATTCAATTATTTCGAAAGGACGTATGGAAGCACTAAAACTTGAACATCAAGCCGGTCAAGTTCGAGCCGGAGTCAGTAACAATTTTTGTATTAAACTATTAAGCAATTATTGTGGTTATTATATAATATTTCAACTAAATATTCTTTATAGTGATATTTAAAACACACTACTTTGAATCTAATACATATATTTGATTGGTTTTTATCATTCACTAATACATTTCTTTCAGAAACACTATTTATTAAACGTGAAAATCTACACCTTAATAGCATTTTAAACAGATCAAAACATTATAATGGCGTTTTGTTTGAATTTTGAATTACCATATCAATAAAAATTTTAGAAATTGTTAACAATTCAATTCAACCTTTAACATCTTGTCGGCTTGGAAAAAAAAATGTGATTGGTGTAATACATTTATTGTATTCGCATCAAGACTATAATACAACCATGTGTCGCTTTGTCATGATATGAGATATTATATTTTATACATACATTCCATTTGGATCAGCGATAGTTAACGCTGCTTCTGAGCCATGGGTCGCGGGTTCGATCCCCGCACAGTACAAATATTTGTGTGCATGAACATGTCTGTTTGTACTGGTCTGGGTGTTTTCTATGTATTATAAGTATGTATTTACAAAAAAAAAAAAGTATATAAGTAAGTTTATCGGTTGTCTAGTACCCCATTCGACAGGGTACTTAATAGTACCTTAATTTGGGACTAGATGGCTCTGTGTGGCCCAGTGTGGCATGTCTTAAATATTTATTTATTATTATTATTATTTATTATTCCATTAAAAAAGAAAATCTTCACCAAACAGTTATTTTAATTAAAGCTAAGGATCTCAAAAAATGTTTTTAAAATGAAAACCTTCAATCACGTTCTCCGCAAGAGGTTATAGGATAATAAAAGACTTAAAAAAACAAATTATTTATTAATACTTCAGGAAATAACCAAAGGAAACATCAAAGCTGAAATTATCATAGCAGAGCCAGTATTTTGCGAAACAGGAAGAGGAGGTAAAATGAATCTTGGACTGTTATGATAAATTCTAAAATCGTAAAAAATATTTTACCGTCCGAAATTTAAACATTTATTTGCTTGATAAGTATTTTAAAATAGATATTTTAGTATAGGTACTAGGTGGTAAGTAAATGGTACTACATGCCAAAACTCGAGAACGGCTAGGCCGATTTAGCTGAATTTAGTTTTGAAATGTTTTTCGTAATCCAAGGAAGGTTTAAAACGTAAGAAAATATAAAAAAATTGGAGAAAGATAGTAAAAACAATAATTACAGTTTCTTATATAAAATGTTCCACATCAAAATTTTCACTCATTTATGTCGTTAGGATAGGTAAGTTACATATATATTACATCATTGCAAATTAAACATTTGATAGATGCATTATTTCTAAAAAAAGATGAAACAAAATTAAATAGAAACCATTTTGTATGAAAATCTAAATTTTTTAAATATTGAATGTTAATCTTCGCCATTATATGGGAGTCGTTGTAACGGCTTACCTAACTTACAATCAGATTACAAACGAACCTCAAAAACTATCAACTTTAACATCTTACTCTCTTGACCATACTCCATTCTGGAAGAAAAAAAAAACATAAACAGAAAACACACTAACAAAGTGACCTAGTAAATTGCTCTACCATGACATAACATAACAAATTTTAGTTCAAAGTTACTTTTCTTCAAAGTATCGTTTAACATTTTACTATAAAAATAGCATAAAACCTAATGCATTTATTAGATAAAATATCTTTATAAACCTTTTTTTTTCATTTGGGCAAAGCAAGGGTTATAAAAATAGCGGTTGTCAATTCGAATCCTACATGGGGCAAACGTATTTGTTGTGAGCTAGCATTCTTACTCAAACTCAAACTGTCTTCAAAATAACTGATTCTGTAGGTATATTAATTAAAGATAAACTACAATCAATGGACTGGTTTTTATCAAAATGACATATTATGTTAAAACATATTATAAGATTTTTTGTCTGTCTGAGTGATTTTTTTACTGACTCATTATTATAATTCATAATTCATTTATTCACTTCAAATTTGTGATACAGAACAGGTTGATACCTTTGTAGAAGCAGTTGGTAGTGCTTGTCACAAATTTACCTTTTCAAGGCATCAGTGATACATTAGATTGTAATTACCTACTTTCTTTATAAAACATTAATACATTATCCATCATCATAAATTACACTGTTACATACAGGTAAGTGTTATATACAGATAAGTGTAACTTAAAAACATACTCGATTTGATGATACTAAACGCATATCATGAAGTTGCTTTCTTATGCTAAGTTTAAAATATATCCGTTATTATAAGTACCATAATACAAATGCTTAGTTTGATTCAATTCAAAGAATACCTTTTTTATTATATCATCTTGCACATTCTACCAATATTGGCTTGCCTTGACTTGGCACGTGCTCTATTTATGATGATGAAGATGATGATAAAGTCAGTACTCACGTCTCCAGCTGTTGCAGTTCTCAAACTCCATCTCACAGTAGTTGTTGAAAGTTTTGTATTTGCCATCGTAATGTCTAGCGCAGATGACATTTTGCCTGAAAATGTCACTCAATAAATATCGTATCTTGTTTATTTCTTTAAGTACTTGTTAAATAAATTTCTTTAAAAATTTATTAACTAATTGATTTCCTCTCAAATCACAGAGTAAAACTTCCCCCTATTCACCCCTTAAAGGTTCATTTATGTTATTACTAGGGTCTTAATGCCTCAATACAATAAAAAAAAAAGTATATAAGTAAGTTTATCGGTTGTCTAGTACCCCATACGACAGGGTACTTAATAGTACCTTAATTTGGGACTAGATGGCTCAGTGTGGCCCGGTGAGGTAAAAAAAAAAAAAAAAAATACCAACTTTCATTTAAATCAGATTTTGAAAATGAGCCAGACACACGAACAGGGTTATTTATGTATTTATTATATTAGTATTGATGTGATGAGTTGCTGTAATGCCAATTTTATAGCATACTATCTAAACTTTAAGTAAATCGACTAAAAGCGTAAAACAAGTGCAAAATTTAGACTTGGTACCAGACTGAAAATTTCGGGATTTATTTCACACTCCAAGCGTTTTTTTTACCAAAATAGGTCTACTTTAAATAAGTTTGAAATTCCCTAGATCTGACACAAAACTTTAACATATTAAACAAAGTTACATTCAAATAAGATAAGAAAATTTCAGCTATTGTCACACTTGACCGGATAAACAGCTTTTGTTATACTTACTTGTAAGCTTTTGGACAATCCCTAATAAACACAGTACAACCTTTGTCCAAGAGATCAGCTTTTCTGAATAAAGATTTTTTTGGATAGAACCTCACTTTCCAGGGCTTAGTGTGTCTTTTGTTTACATAGTCGGCCGCCATTGTATTTACTATAAGAACTGAAAACAAACAAAAATAATCTTTGTTTTTACGTTTCGCAAGAAAAATTACTTAAAAAAATTGCCTATAATCATCCCACTGCATGGGGAAAGGCCTCCATCATCGAATTCAAGTTACCAAAGCAATGATGTGTACAGGCGTAATCACCACGTTTGCTAATTGCAGATTCGTGAACACAAACCAGAGTAATGTTCGAAAATTTGAAGCTCTTTTTGGCCAACCCGGGGATCGAACCCTGGATCCCGAGATCTTGGCTCGGTATTAAAACCACTTGACCGTTGACTTTAGAGTTTAGACTAACGGGTTATATTCATATTGTAAACTTATTATTTATTATCATATTTTTATTTGTTTGAAATTGTTTGTGTAGCCTTTTGCAGAGTTGATTGCAATCAGCGCAATTTTAATGGGATGTCTCCAAATTAACCGATTTCAATTTTAAAGGAAATCGTACATTACAAATGTAGGATTTTTTTCATTTTTTTAATAAATATCTTGTGTTGCTGTTTGGTAAAAATATTTTTGGGTCACAAAGATTGTAGACACAAAACTTCTACGTCCATTTTTATTCTCTAATTAATCCGAAATGACCTTCAGCTGAAAATTGTGTATGGGGATAGTATTGCATGACTATCCCTGCATTTTTTGAATCACTAGAGTTTGTCAAAAACATTGTTGCTACTAGAGAGCTTACTCTAATAAACATGAAATAAAAATTTATATTATTATGTTTTCAAAAATGTAGAAATATCAAAAAATAAATGCACTCACAGAGGCATATCAGTATCGTTGGATTTCGTAACATTATGGTCACTTAAAATGTAAATGTCAGTAGCTATAACATCGAAATTTTATTTTCCAATAACCATAAAACCTACAAGGCAATGTATGAGAGTAGTCACTGTGACAAGTATGTAATGTGATTCATTGGTTCCTATTACAGTTCTGCTGGCCGTTGGGGAAGAAAGGCTCTAAAATGGCGACTGCGCAACGGTGGATCTACGATCTGGTTAAGATCGCACTGACAGATTGGGGGGGAGGGGGGTAGCGCTGATCCTTTTATTGTGAAGATCCTCAAGGAAGGCCTATGTTCAGCGGTGGTCCTATTTGGCCGTTTGGGCAAACTGGTACTTAAATGGCAACCACGAAACGGGCGAAGATTTGTGGCATTTACAAGTACGTTCACTGGTCTAGGACGATTCTAATTTACTCACCTACTTGTTTGGAGGAATGTTCGTCACTTAATCATGCCAATTTACGGTTCCCGTGGGTACGTTTTTCATACTTATGTGATCGACATAGTTTTTGTTTATTGATTGTTCAAGGGTCAGGGTATAGCAAAGGTAAGCTAAGTTTTATCCGCAAACAAAGACGCGGGCAACAGTCAGTTATGCTTATGATTATAAAAGTAAATTATTTTCGGAATTTGTTTATTCCATTTTTCTTTGTTTGGAATTTATGTACAATGTGATTATTAAAATTCGCAAATTTCAAATTCGGTATCGTATTTTTACGGGCAAGTGATTAAGTCATTTTAAAATCAGATTACCTACGGTAAGGGATATCTAAAAAGCCATAAAAACATTTGGGTGATTAAAGCCAATTGAAATGTTGGTATTCAGTGGCTATTTTGAAATCAGTGTTATCAATAACCGGAAATAAATTCTTTTTTTTTTATCATGGGCTTACTCTTGACTACCTACATACTTAACTAACGGTTAAGAAGAAGCCTATGGAGCGAGCTAACTAACTGTTTAATTTTAAGTAGTCTCATTATAATGTAATTTGATATCTTTGTACTAAATAAACGATTTATATTATTATTATTATTATTATATTATTATTATTATATTATTATATAGCTTACCCAGAGGTACTGGTTTTCCCACACACTAGCGGAATACAGAAAAACTGTTTGGCGCTGGACTCCGGCAGGAGGGTGGTAGCATCCAGGCGACCTCTTACGAAGCCTACCACCGCAGAGGGATCTGTTAGCCGTCATCATTAGTTAGAAAACCAAAGATGCCGTTGCCCAGGGTGGACCACTAGGAGGTAGATCCCACTACCCCAAAAAGCTTCCCGTGTTTGAAGCCTTTTAATTAATTCTACGAATTTGTTCACCGCGTTTAGTTTTGCAGGATTATAGCACTTGTAGCCCTTCATAATATAAATGCGAAAGTAACTTTGTCTGTCTGTTGGTTACGCTTTCATTACCACGCTTTTATTAGCTTGAGTTGTATAATAACAAATAACAATAACAAAAGTCTTTATTTTCTCCACAATCTTTAAGTAATTATAACTAATTATAAAAATACATAACAATACATAAAACTATATAAGATTGTGAGAGACTGGCGACTGAACTAGGAAAGTCTGTATTTCAGAGCGCCAGCACTCTCCTCTCTCGATGTGGTCAAGGTGCACATAATGTACCTAAGTGGATACCAACTATAGAGGATAATAATACATTTCTTAGCTGTGATAACTGCGTGCAAGCACGAGTAGGTGTTTGTGTTTGTGTGTGTGTGTGTGTGTGTGTGTGTGTGTGTGTGTGTGTGTGTGTGTGTGTGTGTGTGTGTAAGTGTGTGTGTGTGTGTAAGTGTGAGTGAGTGATTTGAGTGAGTTATGATTACCTATTTGGAAGAAGTAAATTCTCAGAACTTGAATAAGTCATCCCTTGCAAATATGTTGAAACTTTAGATTTACAGTTGAATTTTGTTAAGGCGTAGATATCTAACTTCTGGTGTAATGAGTTGTACAAGAAGGGGCCTAAAAAACAGAAGAATCGGTGTGAAAAGGAAGTTTTAGTACTAAGTGGTTTCGCCGACTTTGTGTGATATTAGATACGAAATTTGTAAGCTGGTGTTGTTTAAGGACTACCTGAAGGATAAAAAGCTGGCGAACAGAAAGTAGTTGGCAATATTGAAACAGATCAAAGGTAGGGAAACAGAGTGGCTTAAAGGTGAAGATCTTGAGAATTGCTCTTTGGAAACGTTCCAGCTTAATCAGCACAGATTTACAGGCACCTCCCCAAGAAAATAAGCAATAGGTCAGCAGCGACTGACAAATGGACATGTAAACCCTTTTGACGAGGTCAGGGTCCGCTACCTGACGGAGGTTTCAAAAAACATACATAAGTTTGCGAAGTCTACCTGCAGTGAGATTGATATGGGGTTGAAATGAGAGCCTGCTGTCGATCAAGACACCTAGATATTTTATACATTCGGTAGAGGTTAATGGGGGGCAGTCGCAAGGGGTACCCGTCAATTCGGAATGGGAGTGAGCGAATAGGCCAAGGCCGTCCAATGCATTATCGTGAATATTGTTTATAGAGAAAGTAATATATTGGGTCTTTTTGACATTTAGAGTAAGCAAGTTATCATGGAGCCAGAGAGAGACTAGGTGAAATCCAGATTGGGCAAGGTGAAAAGTTTCTTCCCATGTGTCAGCTATGAAAGTAAGGGCGGTGTCATCGTGTATGTATCTTTGTATGTATGTAATGGAATCTTTGAGCATAGTTTTCACCTATTTCCAGAAATTTGATTAATTTGAAACTTTGCACACGTATCAAGGACCGATGACAATGCAATAATTTAATAACAGTTTCCCAATAGGTCCGCCAGGATTAATCTTACTCTTTCGCTCGGGCACTCGGCAGAACACAACGGAGGCAGATACTTTTTCAGGCTAGTTGCAGTTTCACCGTGTTGTTCGTAAGGCATTTTAATACTATCACATGTCCGCAAATAATTAATTGAAATATCGAACTAAAAAATAACAAATAAAATATAGTTTAAAAAAACTACAAAACCACGCTTTTGTAGCGAATCGAACTAAAAAGTAAAAAATAATTTTAAATTACAAAGAGTTTATATTTCGGTAGTAGAAGATCGAACAGTCAATCATAACTAAATACTTCAAAATAAAATTACAATAAAATATAAATTATTAGGAGAAAAATTCAATTCAGAGTAAAAAGCGTGGGGTGCTTGATATATTATAAAATGTAACAATTATTCTACGTGCAACTATCTATGTGCAGAGAGTTATGAAAACATAGTAAAAAGTTATGAAAATATAGTAAAATGCACCCCATGTTTTTTACTCTGAATTGAAATTATTCTCGTTATTATTTAAATTTTATTATAATTTTATTTTGAAATAATTAGTTATGATTACTTAATTGTTCGATCTTCTACTACTGAAATATAAACTCTTTGTAATTAAAAAATATTTTCTACTTTTTAGTTCGATTCGCTATAAAAGCGTGGTTTTTTAGTTTATTTAAACTATATTTCGAAATGCTTAACCGATTTGATGAAATTTGAGACATAGCTAATATGTATATCAGACTTGAGAAAGGATCAGAACATTGGCTTTTTTGGAATCCTACTACTGGGTACAAGTCAATATAAATTACTTACTAGTATCAGTATTCAAACTTAAAAATTATGCCGCAGGCGGTACTCGATCCCGCATCTCTATGCATAACGGGCGCGGTACCACCTATGTGCTGCCCCAAATTGATTTAATTTTATTACTTCTAAACCAAATCAATTCTCAAAAAACTAGAACAGTATCATTTTAGCAAATTACCTCTGGTATTTATTGAATCACTGTTGACTGCTTTTCATTCTGGCATTCTTTCGTATCGTACGTTATTGCTAAAAGCGGCCGCTTTTGGCGTTAGCGACAAATTCGACTTTTTAAACAACAATGAAAAGTTTACTGTAGTTTAATAAATACTAGAGATAATTTGCTAAAATGATACTGTTCTAGTTTTTTGAGAATTGATTTTGTTTAGAAGTAATAAATTTAAATCGATTGGGGGCCGCACATAGCTCTAGTAGAAAACAGCCCTTAAGGGGAAACACTACGGACGAGAGAATTGAAAAATAGGTATTTGTAAAATCTATTGCTGTCGCGCAGTGCCAAACGCATTCACCGCAGTGTGATAGAGACAACTGCTTTTTGGACCGAAAATATCTACTAAAAGCACACCAAATCAACGTTTCGTAGTCCCCGATTACTTTTCCAAAACTAGACCGATTTAAATATTTTTTTCATTAAAAATTAAAGAAAGGCCTTGGCCGTGTTCGTATGATTTCTTTTTTTTTCTAAAATTTAGCCAAATTTGTTTTCTGGATGTTTGAACACAGCGGAAAATCTGGCGAATATTTTCGATTTTTGAGGGCTCATATCTTTTTTATTAATTAATTTATGAAAAAACAGAAAACATAGAAACGTGCTATTAGTGGCCATAGATTTTTATGATAAAAATTATTGCTCTACTGGCATTATCCAGGGAGGAAACAGGGGACTATGTTTTTATGGAAAAACGGCCGTTTTGTTTCCTCTTAATGATATGCCTGTACCCATCATTACTACGAGTATAGTAACTTGAATTTAATGATGGAGGCCTTTGCCCTGCAGTGGGGATATTAAGCTGTTACATGGAATACTTCATAGGATTATCATAATACCAAATCAGAAACATGCAAAGCCTGCAACATTACCATGTCAAAGAGTTCGAATGCCGATGACATCATAAGAATAATGACCTCATCTGTCTTCGGATGTGTGACGTCATTATTACCGACCTATTTTTTGACCTGGAACAGTTTTGCATTTTGAGACTTGTACGTTAGTCGGTACGTTCATTGGTTTAAAGCGATCGTGGTGAGCATACACATCGGTTATGATTGTGTTGCCTCCTCTGAGGTGTTGCAGTGTAGAAATAAAGTATTTTTATATGATATCTGTGGTATTTTTGTTAATTCGGGTTTCTACAAAACAAGACGTGTTAAAAAGTTAACTTACTTTGAGAAGAGAACAAGGTATGTTATGTAGTCCATATTACTTTACTTAAATTACATAAGCTATATATCATAACATAATATGTTATGTGCTGGTCTAGAATACAAACACCATCCTTCTCGTCGTATAAGTGTCTAAAAGTATAAAGTAATACTGTCAAAAAAAGACTGGCCGCAACGATGTTATGGCCACACTGCGAACCCACCTGCCAAACATAATTATTAATAACTAGCGGCCCGTCCCGGCTTTGCTCGGGTGGACCGGTTAAGTTTTAGAAAGGATCCCTAATCTTTTCTAACAATAAATATAGCCTATGTCACTCAAGATGAATGTAGCTTTCCAATGGTGAAATAATTTTTGAAATCGACATGGTAGTTTTTGAGTTCATTCAATACAAACATACACACACACAAAAATACAAATCTTTCCTCTTTACAATATTAGTGTAGATGTAGATAGTAAAATCCTCATTTTGGAAAATTCTATGTCCAGCAGTGGACTGATGTGGGCTGATAATGATGATGAGTATTGTAAGACCAAAACGTTTGTAGCTTTCCGGTTACGAAGTTTGAAACGAAGTAGATTTCGATGAGGAAAAACGGTAATATAAAAAAACCTCCATTTAATTTATTTCATAAAGTTATGGTCATCTATTATTATAACTACCAGTTGAAGGAAGTTTAATAACGAGAAACACATCGCTTAATTATATGGTCATACACCGTAATACTTTCTCATAACATTAGCAAGTCCCGGGGAGTTCCCTGTACCCAAACAAGATAACAAAAGTTAAGCGTAGCCACTTAGTTTTATTGAGTTTTATTTTCAAGGCAATAAGGTTGATATTAACCGTAGTTTGTAACGCCGTGTTGTGGCTATATAAAGTTCTGTGATAAGAAATTTAGCGTCAGTGATCTTAAAGCCGTTTAGTGAACAACAAGTTATTTTGTTACAATGGATTTTTGCAAATATCTGTTCGTATTGTTAGCCTGCTTTATGGCTTTGTCTACTGCGGCCCCAGACCCTAGGTGGAATCCTTTTAAGAAACTGGTAATTAATACTACTTAACCCTTTATATCTTTTTTCCATTGTAATTTGATTGAAAAAATATTTTGTTCGAAACACCCACTCTTAGATCCTTGACCCAAGTTACCCATTTTGTAATTGATACTCAGGCTGAATTGATTCTGCTTCTAAAGCTACTCGTATAATATAAACCTTCTTGGAATTCCTGTCTTTATAAAGACTGCTTTGGGTCAGAGGGTATCCTTATTTGTTTTTATATTCGCAGGATAAATGTGGCCATGGATATCATGTGCTGCACGTTGGCTTTAATGAAGCCGTTATAATCTCTTAAAAATTATTTTTAATTTCGAAATGTAAGCCTGGATAAACTGCTGAAATAATACCGTTAGCAATATACCTACATAAAAAATAGTAACAACTGTTTTTTTTAATTATTTTTTTAATTGTAAAAACAGTAAATAAGTTGCAAGTTATATAGCTTGGATACAATTTTTTTGTTACTGTTGTAAAAAAAAACTCTCCTTAATATCTCGAAAATATCTGAATTTCCTTATAACATGAAATAGCGGCTAGATCAGTATAAAAAAGTGTTTTTTGGTTTTTAAATATTATGATTCGACTTTTGTATCAAATGATATTTTGCATTTGAAAACCAAATTCAACCTCAAAAGAGTTACACTCTTATAAAGTATGAAATTCTTAATGCATATCTTCACTGTTTACAAACAACCTAAGTAAACTGTATTTGTAACTTGTAAATTATTTTGAATGACATTATTTTAACAGTTGTTGTTGTTTTTCATAGGAGCGAGTAGGTCAGAATATCCGAGACGGCATCATCAAGGCGGGGCCTGCGATCCAGGTTGTTGGCGAAGCAGCAACTATTTACAAGGGCGGGAAGTGATCTGCTAAATGACTGAAGACCAAAGTTGGGAACGAATAAAGAATAAGCATTTTAGACACTAGTACTGGGATACTCTGATTATGAAATTAACACACGATTGATGATCAATGTTTTTGTAGAGTTGCGAGTGGTTTGACAGCTTAGCTGTTTCCTTGAATTTACGCAAACACTATTAATGAGAATAACGGATTAACTCGCGTTTACATTATATACAAACTTTAAGTTCTACATTGTATTTCGAATTATCCGGACGTTCTTTCGTGGTCTGGATTGTGGCGAGTTACATACGTAAAATGTATCTTTTATTTCAAAGCAAATACTCTGTCTCATTTTTTGTGAAATACTGGTTAGTATAAAAGCAGATATGTAAAGGTATCTGAGCAATAAATAATGATTTAGCCGAGATTATTTAGAGACCTAATTGATTAATTAGCTTACTTATAACAGAACAGAAGTATAACATATAGTACAGCCATGTGTTTGACAGTTGTCAATTTCATACTATAGATAAGTACTGAGTAGGTACTACATGTATTATTTCGCGCTAGATTAAATAAGTTTTTACTATTTAACTCATATTTTCATAAGGAATAATAACTTATTGTAAACCTATTTTGTTAAGAGTCTGTAAATAATTAAATAAATTAATTGAATAACAATATGTATGCTCTTTTTTTACTCGTACCTTAGATATACAGCGTTTCAGGTAAATATAATAAATAGTATATCAAGCCGAAACCAGATGTGATGTCAGAAATTTGATACTTATCATAATTTTTGAAAAAAATATTTTTATACAAATCGAAATCTTAAACTTTTAGTTTAATTAAATAATAAATATAATAAATAATATTTAAGACATGGCTCACTGGGCCACACAGAGCCATCTAGTCCCAAATTAAGCTACTATTAAGTACCCCGTCGTATGGGGTACTAGACAACCGATAAACTTACTTCTTTTTTTTGTAAATACATACTTATAATAATAAAAAACACCCAGACCAGTACAAACAGACATGTTCATCAAAAAGGCGCACTGCGTAGTGCTGCCACCCTCAGCTTAGTGAGCTGTTTTTTTTTGTCTGTGGCGCTATTGGTGTCTGTGTCCAGCTACACCCATTCAGACGGCTTATTTATTATTAGGTATTGGATTTTTCATTACAAATATTATTATTACAGATATTGTTTCTATTTAATTCTTATTGTTATCATTGTGTTGTTTCTTCTTGTTTTTAAATCATTATTAAATTTTAATTTTGGATTTTTATTGTAATTTGTATGTAATTTTTTTTTCTTTATTAATTAGGTATCAAATTAAAGCAATCAATCGTAATTAATATATTTTCCCTTTTCTTGTTTTCCACTGATTGTTAATGTATATTCCATTTTAAACTTGTTATTATTTTATATTAATTTCTATTCAATCCTAATGTATTTTATTAATTAAGTATTTGCGTTATCTTGAATTTTTTATTATTTTAAAACGCCTCTGGGCTCCCACTGAAAATCAGTGTCGCAGCACGCCTTTGGCTGTTGCGCCCAATGCTGAGTGGGGACCTTTTTGGCACATTAATTATTAACTTTTCTTTTTGTTTATTTAATTATTTTTTGATGTGCCAAATAAAAAAATTCTATTCTATTCTATTCTATTCTAAATATTTGTACTGTGCGGGTTCGATCCCCGCATAGTACAAATATTTTTATTATTAAAAACAATAAAAAATATCTTCAAAATTTCTGACTTTACCAAAGTATTTATATACATTTGTTATGTTAAGGCTGTTTTCTGCTTATTTATACCATTACATAACTCGCTGTATAAAAAATAAGTTACCAAAATGTATGTATAGACAACGGCACGTCAACCTACCCAAAAAGTTAAAGGTCATTGAATTGATTTTCAACTTTAAGTCCAACAAGTAGAGATCAATATCAATTGAGAAAATTTGACGTTTTGCGGCAGGTTGACGTGCTGTTGTCATACGTGAATCACTTCAGTGGCTTCAACGATTTTGATAATTATTTTTTTGTTTGTAATTTATCAGTAAGTAGTTTATATGGAAGAAAATTTTTGATAATTTTATGGAAAAAAACTGCTTTCAAAACTCTTTGCGTGAAAAGTGTGTAAGGGTAACATGGTCCTAAGCAGACTTGCTTACATTGTCGTCGTTGGTAAATCTGTAAAAAGACGAAAATATAATATTTATTTATTTGGAACTAAAAACACGTTACATTAATTATTGTGTCCGATAGTGACCGCATATAGTTTTTAACTGAGCCGCAGCACAGATAAGATAATAGCAGTCACCAAAACTGTCCAGCTATCTAGCCAGTTTTTTATTAAAGTTAGTTTAAAACATCACAGCTATCTAGCCAGTTTTTCATAAAAATATGTTAGTTAGTATAGCTGTTGCTCTTGCATGCTGTTGTCACCTATAATTAAGTTTGCGCTTAGCCTGTTAAATCTAAATAAGTGTATCTACTAAGCATAGTACTAGTGTAAACTTGTTGGTGATCTAGATAAAAAAAATAAATAAATAAATAAATAAAAAAAAATTATCTAGAAAAATAATACAGATTTAGGAATTACTGAAAACCACAGAGTGTATTTGAAATTGTACACATTTTATGAGGATATTTTAAATATTTAGATCACAAGTCTAATACCTAAAAATTTACACATTGCTATTTAATTATTCACTTTGTATAGGTATACATACTTTATGCCTATTTAGACCAGTTAGGCATGAAAAATCTCAAAATTTGTACTTAATAAGATGGACGATTAAAAACTACCTTTTACAAAAAGTTTATTGGTGGAAATCACGTACATATGTGTCAACTCAATATTTTTCTGGTTCATATTTACTGCTTACATGTTTTTTTTTTTTTTAACTGTGGCTTCTTTTTTATTTTTAAACCGTTTAATATAATAAGTTTTTATCATTTAATTATCATAAAAGTTCTGCTGGGACACATAGCAAAAAGAAACGTTGGAGCGGAAATATTCTCGAGTGGCGACCACGCACTAAACGTCGATCTGTGGGTAAGCCACTCACCAGGTGGACAGACGATGTAGTGGAGGTTGTGGATCGGTGCGGTGCAGGAGTGGGCATCGTTTGTAAATGATTAATATAAAAATAAAAACACTTGTAGAAACATTTTGTTAGCCAGCCCAATGGTTCTATAGTTATCTATTAGATTAATATTTTTTAATATTTTATTGATGTATTATTTTTAACTAGTAATATAAAAAATAATTGCCTCCTAGGCAATTATTTTTTATATAGGGGCCTCCTACCACAGGTGCTTTATAAACGCACTTACTAGGTAGACCCCAGCCTCAGATTATTGTTATATTTTTAAGTGGTAAAAGAAATAAACGATTTTTAATTTAAAAAAAAAAAAAAAAAAAAAAAATTTTAAAAAATTGCTGATTTTCCAATTAAGCCCTGCTTTAGCAGAAGTAGCTATAAAGAATAAAAATAATAAGCTAACAATTGTCGTTAATCTCAAAATTGGTTGCTATTTTTAACTTTTTTAGTGCTCATTTCTACTATTCTATAATCCAATTTTACTTTTACATAAACAATAATAAACAATATTAATAAAAAGTTTAAAGTTATAGATGCTTACACATACAAGTGTTATATTGAGATCCTCTTCTTTTATGTCAGTACAAATAAAAAATCTTATGATTAGAAATAAGATCTTATTAGCATGTACTGAACCCTAACAACAAAGACATATTTATATATCCTAAAAGGTACTTATAAAGAAAAAACAAATAAGTATAAAAATTAAAAATAATTTATTTGGCAAGAAAACTAATATAATACATCATATTACTTACATTATATGAATACTCGTACTAAGTTAAAATTCTTACAACAGCAGATTTTTAATTAGGTAATATAAATGCAATATTGTGTTTTGGTTAAACATTTAATTTTACACATATTTGAAAGTAAAAAGCCAACATTTTCTATGTAATACTTTTTCTTTTGAGCATCCCTGTAGTACGCAAAACAGTTGACAAATAATTTGATTTTCACCCCAGCAAGCCACTAAATTAGAATACGTTCTCATTCACTATCAAGAGATAAAAAAAAACAAAGAAACAGACAAATGGTATAAATCTATCATACTCAGCTTACTATGAATGTTCTAGTTAGCAAAGCCTAGTTATACTGGGTGAGTAATTAAAATGCTATACTTCAAACTGAGTCGAACTATAAGTACTTAATATAGCTAGTAATTTATAGTCCCGCTAATGAATTACCTAAACCTCTCCAAGTCAGTTAACTAAATCACTAACCCCCGTATTTATAAACAAGTAAAAGTAATTACTGGATTACAAGTAATTACTTGAGAGACAATTTGTATGCCTTAATCAAGAAATTACTAGAAGTCATAACTACCAAAAGTTAGCATTTTTAGCCAAATAATGTGACTATTAATGGTGACCAATTTCTTTCACTAAAGCACTAGGTATGAACACTTTAAGTTATGACTTTCTTAAGCAATAAGTAATTACTTCTTTGTAAATACGGGGGTTAGTCTTTTACAATGTTATTGTACTACCTAAATTTCTTTTGATGAGATGGCACCATACGATAAGGCTAAGTGAATTGTAGATTATTTAGAACAAAGTGGCAGCGTCTCCCACAACTTGGACAGCTGGTTCAGCTTTGATGAGTCCATTTCTAATGTTTCTGCCTGCTTTTTCCTGAAAAAAAAAACTTATTAAGACTTTTTCATATCAATATAATACTAGGTAGATAGGTAACTTATTTCTTTGCTTATCGTCATAAGTCAGTAGAATCTGTATTTAAAATTGAAATTATTAAACGACATGAACTTAAAAAAATATTGGAATACAATGAACACGGAAAAAAAGGGAAAATATTATCTATTAAAATTTTATCTAAACCTGGTATACTTATATTTTTGAAATTTAAATTGATAATATTATGTTCATAAATTTTAATAATTGATTTCATTTCGAGTACGAGTATCTTACTCGTATCTTTTAGCATTACATAGATCAACGATTAAATTAGAAACAAATAATAATGAAATAACTTACAATCTTCTTGAAGATCTTCCACTTAGGAGCCGCAGACACCGTGCTCATGGCCAGAAACAAAGCGAAGACGAAGAAAAAAACTTTTGAGAAGTTCATTTTGATGATTAGTAAAGGAATTCAAAATTGGATTTTGGAATATGTACTGTTCGAACACAGTGTTTTGTTTTGAATGATGGGTGGTAGAACTTGACTTGTATTTTATAGTAACCTGGACGCAATTTTATACAGCAGCGTTAAGTTGATAGCAAATTTGAACTTTATTCCATTGGAATAACACTTTATAACAATTATTATGACGCGTTTAAGATAACCGGTTCAAGAGTTCGTTTGGGAAGAGCTATTTTAATAATATCAGACGTAAGTTTAAAGGTTATATGTTTGAGTATTTTTTTTTGTGGTTTGGCACCACGCACAATGGTCTACGATTATTAACCGACTTTGAAAATGAGGAGCTTCTGTATTCCGTATGTATGAATGTTTAGCTTAACTTTAGTATAATGTTAACCTGCAGTGGCTTAACTAAGATCTTGATACATTATCTGGGTTGTTAATTAGTACCTTTTTTTTTGATAAATGTAAATGTAAGCAACGCGAATATTTTAAGAAAACATTTCCGTAACAAGAGCTTAACTTTCTACAGTGATTATGGCAAAATATCGGAAGGCGACTGGGCTCAGGCCTACTTTCGTACGTGCAGTTTCTCTCCACTACCATGCATTGGTCTTACGCCCCGTCGATCGAGTGGTTTAAGGGACTACTAGAGCTGAGTGCTGCCCCCAATTGATTTATTTTATTACTTCTAAACAAAATCAATTCTCAAAAAACTAGAACAGTATCATTTTAGCAAATTACCTCTAGCATTTATTGAATCGCTGCTAAATGCTTTTCATTTTGGCATTCTTTTGGCATTAGCGACAAATTCGAATTTATAAACAACTAAATGAGAAGTTTACTGTGATTCAATAAATACTAGAGTTAATTTGCTAAAATGATAATATCAGTATAAAAAAAAAATTTTGGGACTCGATGCGGGTTCGAGTCCCGCCTGAGACAAAATTTTTCATGTTTATATACTGATATTATAAGTGCAATTAAGTTGCTAAAATATTAAATAAAGTATTGCTAAAATGATACTGTTCTAGTTTTTTGAGAATTGATTTTGTTTAGAAGTAATAAAATAAATCAATTGGGTGCAGCACTCAGCTCTAGTATTCCCCTTAAGTAGGTAGGTACCGTACCAAGATGTCAAGGTCCAGGGCTCAATCCCCGGATCTGGCAACAAGAGTTTTGAATTTTCGAACATTGCTCGGGTTTGTGATCTACATCATCATTTAACGTAAGGAAACATAGTTTATAACCAACAGGACAACTCGTTCACATAGTCTTTAGTTTATATATAAACTAGCTGACCCCGCGAACTTCGTATCGCCTAAGAATAGTATGTATTTGATTTGACGTCTTTAATGTCATTGTCATCAAATATGGCGTGGCTGAAAAACTATATACAATTTTAATATTTTACTACCCTACCCCTACCCTACCCTACCCTACCCTACCCTACCCTACCCTACCCCTACCCTACCCTACTCCTACCCTACCCCTACCCTGCCCCTACCCTACCCCTAGCCTAAACCCTTCCCTACTCCTACAAAAAAGACGATAATTGATCAGTTATCGAGCGGGATGAAACATGATTAAATTACTAAAATGGCTATAAAAAAATAGGGGTTGGTGATAAAAAAGTAAAAATTTAGGGGTGTATGTATTTTTTAATGCCACAATAAAGAAAAATAAAAACAAAAAAATTTGTCCAATAATTTAAAAAAAAAATTTAGGGGTGGACTACCCCTAACATTTAGGGGGATGAAAAATAGATGTTGGCCGATTCTCATAGATACTAGATAAGCACAAAAAATTTCATTAAAATCGGTCGAGCCGTTTCGGAGGAGTTCAAGTTCGAACACCGTGACACGAGAATTTTATATATTAGATGTTTACTCCAAACACTGTGTCTAGACTAGACTAATTGTCTAAGTAGAGATCTGTATTCCAGTTGTGTAACAATTATGTAATCATATTCTCTTGTGTCAATCCATTTGCAATGGAATAACCTTAGTATTTGTTAGTAGTTTAAAGAATTGTAAAGTTGTTTTATTTTATAATATGTAGGAAATAAAGATAAAAAGAAAAGAGAATACAAAAAACCCCTAGATAAAATCCCTGAAAGAATATCAGGGGACAGAAAGCAGAAAAAAAAAGAAAAACAAAACGTAAAGAAACATAGTTTATAACCGACAGGACAACTCGTTCATATTATAGTCTTTAATTTATATAGAAATGTTTACTCCAAACACTGTTTAATTAGTCTAAGTAAAGATCTGTATTCCAGTTGTGTTACAATGGGGGCTATCGCTAGTGAATTTGCCACTAGAGGCGCTAGTGTCGCGTGAGGTCCAAAATCATTCACTTTGTACTGGTTTTAGCGGAATTTGTTGCATAAATTATAATTTCTTTAATTTACCTGCTGGAAAGTGATCTCCTTCGTGAAATATTGCAAATATGGATTATTTGGCGATTAATGTGAACGCTTTAAAAGCGGAATCAAGAAAAATCGCAAAAATAGGCGGCCTCAAGAGCAACTATTTCAGAAGTTAGTTCGTTGATATCAAGATAGTTATTTATAAACAATATAACCTTAATTAGATTCAAGATATAACACTTTGTTTCGGCGCCAGTCGCCTTTGATAGCTATACTTCCGGACCTCAGTCTACAGTGGCGCCAACTGGTGAGCAAAGAAACGGTAGTCCCCATTATGTAATCATATTCTCTTGTGTCAATCCATTTGCAATGGAATAGCCTTAGTATTTGTTATTAGTTTAAAGAATTGAAAAGTTGTTTTATTTTATAATATGTAGGAAATTAAGATAAAAAGAAAAGAGAATACAAAAAACCTCTAGATAAAATCCCTGAAAGAATATCAGGGGACAGAAAGCAGAGAAAAAAAGAAAAACAAGCATGGTGATCAGCCTATACTCACCATTGCTATGGAAAAATTCAACGATGGATGCATTTTACCCGCAGTAGGATGATCATATTATTATGCTGTTACTGTACTATACTTTTACTAGGGTCTATTTAAAATCGCTAACCCTACTGCCAACCAAGTTAACTTTGAGAAAATAACCTGAAACTTATGCTTAATAAGGTATCTAATAGTTAATATTCTTATAGTAATATATATCTTAGATACAAAAATCTTTTGAGAGTCATGACTACAAAAACTTACTATACCTACTACTGTTCAGTAGTATACTCAATGCAACAAACGTCAAAGTTAAATAAGAAAACACTTATTCTGAAAATTACTCCTAAAGTATTTTCAAAATGATTGAAAAAGTAAACAGAATATAAAAAAAGATAATAATATTCCAAAGTAAAAGACAATGCAGTACACTGAGCACTAAACGTAGTTCGTGGCCCACGTACGTAAGAGACGGAAAAATGTAATGATGATGAAGTACCAATCCCTGGATGCATGACTCCAACTTAAAAATAATTAACTAATTACGGAGAATCGTTCAGACTGAGGGTGCGGGAGATCCCTAACGAACTAGCAAACCCGCTAACGCAACTCGAAACAATAAATTGTTTGAATGTGTCTTATCTCTGTGCACGAAAGTTCACATTTGCTCAAAACTTAAAGCAATACGAGGAGACCGTTCCGATTACTATAAAACAAGAACCTGGTGATTCAACGCATCATTCAAAGTAGAGCACTGTATTTGAACGGTATTCGATATTTGAATTTTAAATTAAAACCTTTTAATTAATCAAAATGAATTTTACAAAAGTTTTTTTCTTCGTCTTCGCATTGTTTCTGGCCATGAGCACAGTGTCGGCCGCCCCAAAGTGGAAGATTTTCAAGAAGATTGTGAGTTATTTTAACCTTATTTTTTTCATCTAATAAGTGATGACCGATCATCAACTCCGAGAAGAACGTAAATTACATGAAAACGATAAAAATTTGAATATTAAAAAAGATCTAAACATTATTTTGTTGACAGTCTCAGCATAGGCCAGGGTCGGTTTTTGTGTTCTAATGGAGGTCAATAAAAACAAAATAAACTTTTTTGACGTTAGTTTAGTTCCTCAAAAATCTTTCAAGTCACTGATCACTGTCCATAGTAACGAGAGCGCGGCATTCGTGCTGTTCTATGTTTTGTATCGCGCAGGACGCTTTATAAGTTAGTCAACGTCTGGCTGAAACGAGTCAACCCTACATCCAGTATTACCACCTCACACACGCTACACAGTTATTGTAACAAATTGTTACCTTGCTCTATGTTTATTTATTTTTGCTAAAAACTATTTTGTTGGTTTGTTTTTCAGGAAAAAGTCGGCAGAAATGTTAGAAATGGACTCATCAAGGCGGGACCGGCTGTCCAAGTTGTAGGAGATGCTGCCACCATATACAGGGGTGGAAAATAATCTACTAAAATAATACATACTTAGGGTGGAGTTCACCAATAGATGGTTAAAATTAAAACAGCGTTTAAAATATTATTTCACATATTTTGTATTGGAATTGTGTCAAATTAATCGTCAATCTATGCTTACCGGCTGTTTAAATATTGGTGAACTCGGGTCTTAATCTTCTGGTAAAATGGCAAACCGGCTCGCGGCTGAATCGGCTGAAATCTCCCGAGCTGACAGTACTTAATTCACAGTTATGTTAAATTGTCTGTAAACTTAAAATTTTATGTTAAATTTGTCTGGTTTTAACCCTTCTTAATCTGTACAATTTCTAGAAGTCTTTGATCAATATTTTTTACCAACATCAGAATGGGAAATTCTGTATAATACCTAATATTTTTTACTTAATTATGTAGCTAAGAGTCAGTACGAACTAAGCCATTAAACTTTTTCAAGTTGAGACATAAATATTTAGGTGAAATCTGACATACTATACATAATACAGAACTAGGACACAAATAATAGTGAACTTTAATATCGTTTAAATACTGGTTTCATTCCATTAGCTGCCGATTTTCAATTCCAACTGTGTCAAATGAAACTTTAACGTATGAAGTGATAAGTTTCAGTGCGTTAAGTGCTTGGTTCTTTCGAATCAAGCACTTAACGCAGTAAAATATAGGAAATAGACTTAGATTTAATTTAACTAGATAATTGTATTGTTGTTAAGATAAAATCACTTTTACATCATTGTTAAAATGTATAATTTAATTTATTTGTAATGTATCAAACCTGCCTTATTCATAATCTGTACATAGTATTATAAGTTTATTTATTAAATAATATTTTACATAGTACGTGAGTCTATTTTCACTTCATCTTTTGATTATGATGTTTTTGGCTTCTTTGGTACCGTACTCAAAGATGCCAAAAATATAACGTTAAGTACCTACTTAGTTTTTTAATACCGGACTACGGCAAAGTCAACAGGAAGGGTTATGATTGGGTCTTTCCACTTTCAACCGGCGATTTTTCTAACGGTGAATATTTTTCCACTTTCTACCGATTTTTATTCCATATTCTACCGGCAAATTGTTAGTTCCAATTTCAACCGGCAGTTTATTATTTTTTCAACCGGCAAAAAAAATAGGTATACAAGTACAATAAATCAGGTAGTGCAACGTAATTATTCAAATCAAATAGTAAGAAATGTTTATGAATTATTCCATTTTTCTCTCTACCAATTATCTAGTTTTTTAAAATCTATAATAACTTTTCTTAATTTGTAGATTATATTTCTAAATAGGCAAAAATGAATTGTTTTTTTTTCTATTTTGATAGCATTATTATTTTCATGTTATGTAGGTAAATAATATACGATTTATCTTTTTACGATCTACATATTTCTTTCATTAAATGGTTCCTCTATAGTCCACTTTATACCTAGCTTTCCAAGTTTCCGGTTGAAATTGGAATGATTTTTACTGACCGGTAGAAAAAATATTCACCGGTAGAAAAACCGCTGGTTGAATGTGGACCCTTATGATATTAGCAGTAAACAATCCTATATATAAAATTCTCGTGTCACAATGTTAGTTACCTTACTCCTCCGAAACAGCTTTACTGATTTTTACCAAATTTTATATGCATATTCAGTAGGTCTGAGAATCGGCTACTATCTATTTTTAATACCCCTAAGTGATAAGGGTTCTTCACCCTTAACATTTTTTTTTAAATTTTTAAACAATTTTTTGGTTTTATTTAAATAAATAAATAAAATAAATAAATGTGGACAACAGCACATACATTGTTCTGATCCCAATTTGAATAACTATTTAAAGCATTCGTATTTTGGAAACCAGAAACAACGAAGGTACCACAAACACCCAGACCCGAGAAAATGTAGAAAAACTCATTTTTTCTACATTGACGCGTCCGGGAATCGAACCCGGGACCTCGGAGCAGGCGACACCTTGAAAACCGGTGTGTACGCCACTCCGTTACGGAGGTCGTCAAAAGGTTTTTCTATAATGTGGCATTAAAAAATACACACAACCATAAATTTTTACTCTTTTATCGCCAGCCCCTATTTTTTAATAGCCATTTTTAGTAATTTAATCATTTTTATGGCAAAACAACGTTTGCCGGGTCAGCTAGTAATGTATATATATATATGGGATTTTGTGAATAAGGTTTCAATCGATTCCTTATTATAGTTCGGGTAACATAGGCTACCTTTTGTTAAAAAAAGCTACATGGCGAATGCTACAACAATATTGGGGTACTATGAAAAAAATATTCAGTCATAAGGGTATCAAATGAAAGATGACAAAAATCCAAGTACAAAAATGTTTAAACATTTTATCAAATATACAGGGTGACTTAGGCATTTTCGTAGTTAGTTATAAATGTTTACAGAGTTGTTTTTGAAATGTAGCCTGAATTCAATACGGGTTTATGGTAAATAGTTTGTACATAGACTAAAACCAGCCTATGTATTTTCATATTGTTTTGAAACTAAAATATTGAATGCCTTAAGTAGGATTATATTAGGTTGGTCCCAAATATGGCAATTTAATTTTCAATTAAGGAATTGTCTTTTCAATTGACATCAACAATTTAATTGCTTAAATTGTAAAATATAACCAAAAACATTAATGAAACTCGCAGACTTACAACGTAAAATCGTTGTATGTTATAATAAAAAAATAATTAAAAAAGTATTAACAGATAGTGGATGTGTTCTTTTAAAAATTACCTGTAACACTTTGTTGGCTTTGCACTTTCACGTTAAACTTTACTTGAACTTTTGGATAAGCGCTGAATATAGGGTTGTCAAAGTAATATTGTCAAGTAAGTACAGTTCTCAAATCACTTGTAAACAGTTACAATCGGAGATTTTTTTAAATGATATTTATTGCTTATCTACTAGAATTCTTATTGCCATTGCACCAGTAATAGAAAAAATACTTGTATTTTCAGTTTTTTTTTAAACTAAGGTAGCTGTAACTAAGTAAAACTGCAAAGAGGTATAATTTTATATCTAAAATAAATTGATTTAAAAAAAAACTTATGAAACTGTAAAATGTGTATGCTAACTGACACTTTTTTAAATATGGGCATTTCAATCTATCTATATATATAAAACTGAAAACTGATTTAATGACTGACTGACTGACATATCAACGCACAGCCCAAACTACTGGGATTTAAAATCTGAAAATTTTTACCGTGCTTCCTTTTATAGTGTAAGTGAGCACTAAGAAAGGAATTTTGGAAATTCCGCCTCTAAGGGGGTAAAAAGGGCCCCATAAGTTTGTATGAAACTCCCTCAGTTTTGGAGCTAAGTCAATGAAAATTGGTATCTAGCTACCTGATTAGAAATTAAGAATGACGTCTTTCAGGATTTTTGTAAATTTAATCTTTAAGGGGATAAAAAATGGGGGCAAAGGTTGTTCGGTTCCGCGTCATATCCATACTCTTTACATATTTGTACTCTCTGACTTTACTTAGTTTGTTATGACATTCAATGTGTCAATCAGAAAATAAATAGGTAATTTCTTACAAACAGAATGGTATTATTTTAGAATTTAATAATTGGCGCCGAATTGGATGAATTAACTTAATTAAAACGTGTGGAACTTTAGTTAAAGGCTGCATTACAAAATTCGGCAGCCAGATACAAACCCTACGAGAAATTTCTGATTATGAATTGAAATAAGTGAGTGACCAGTTGGGGACCAGTGACAAATGAACAAAATTACCAAGAATAATTTGGAAGAGATACGACTACAAATAATATTACTGATGACCCACAGTTGGAATCTGAGATTGAAGAAAAAAATAACCATCAGGATGTTACAACACAGCTTAAACTAAAACTGCAGAGTTTCAATTCGATAGCACGAAACAATTCCATGTATGCAGAAGGTACTGAGGAGCAAAGGTCGGTCACAAACAAATCTTAGGACATCTAAATTGAACTCAGTACCATTAGACAAGGACGAAACATTCAAAAACATCATTAATCGGTTGGATACTTACTTAAAACTGAACAGATGTGATGATATTACATACAAGGAAATACACGTTTCTAACATCTTTGAGCCCAGAATTACATCTTATAACGTATTATATTATATTTATGTACTCCACGGGATCCTTGTGAGTTAGAATTTGAGGAGTTAGTTAAAATTCAGTTAGTAAATTATCAACAACTCAAAATTGGACAGATTATGAAGTTTTAACAATGGTGTTTGACGCAGCTCTTGTTTGCATATCAAACTATAAAGCTCAATTAGTGCTTCAAGAAAATGTGACACCAATTTTCATCTAGCCGCGACGTATTCCATACGCCCTGAAGGACAAAGTTGACGAAGAAATAAGGAGGCTATGTAACGAAAAGACAAAACTTGAAAATTCCTATTGGATGTCTACATATTCAGAAAATAAATATCGGTACTTACTATAAGAATGGTATTATTTAGAACTTAATCATTTTTAGGGTTCCGTACCCAAAGGGTAAAAACGGAACCCTATTACTAAGACTTCGCTGACCGTCCGTCTGTCCGTCTGTCTAGCACCAGGCTGTATCTCAAGAGCCGCGATAGCTAGACAGTTGAAACTTTCACAAATTATGTATTTTTGCTACCGCAATAACAACAAATACTAAAAACAAAATAAAACAAATATTTAAGTGGGGCTCCCATAGAACAAACGCGGTTTTTTTGTCCCTTTTTGTTCGATATTAATAATGTCAACAGGTAGGCACTTGAAATATTCACAAAACGCTAAGTTATATTTCTAACTTTAATAATAAATAATTAAATTATTATTTAAGGGAGGTTCCCATACAAAAAAAAAACATTTTTTTGCCTATTTTTGCTTGATATCAATAAATGGTAACAGGTAGGCACTACATTAACTAAATTAATGTAGGTACCTACTGTTGTTTTCGTAGTCAATGGTACGGAACCCTTCGAGCGCGAGTCCGACTTGCACTTGGCTGATTTTTGTTTATAAGGTAGAGACAAATGTTGAGAAATCGAAAAAAGTGTATAGAATTACACTATTGAGTACCTTATGACATAATGAACTATATTAAGAAGTACAAAAATACTTCCTAAAGTGGGCATAGACCCGTATCTCAGGCAGAATAAGGTAACGGGTGTGTTGCAACAACACTAAGCAGCTGACTGGTGGATTAAATCAATATAGACTGGTAGACCATTTGACAATCTTCCATTTAGAAGATAATTTAATAAACTTCCATTTAGTAAAGATTTATTATTTCTAGGAGGCCTCAGGCCCTCCATAGCGAGGCGCTTTTGAGGGCCTGGCAAAGTTTGTTTAGTGAAACTGCCTTTCTAACGCATCTCAATTATGTTTTTATTTAATATCCTCCATATTTAAAAAAATACAGTTTTAAAACATGAAAATAAAACGCTGAGAAAAAAAATCACCTCACTTCATAATTCCGTGTTGTTTAACTTAGGATTAGCTACCACCACCACTAATGCTACCACCACCACTAATGACCAAGCAGTAGTAATTAACGATGTTTTGCTGACATCATTTGAAGCTGAAGAAATATAACAATGTATAGACACAGTGGTCAGTACAGACGAATCAGTCCTGTCAAGTTTCTGAACATTATTTATCCTACTGATCATCCTTTACCATTCATGCCTCAAACCCACATCCCACATGAAAGTTTTGTGAAACTACGTCAGCTTTTTGGTATAAATTTTGTAAAGTTGTTTATAAGGATTTTTGTATAATTTAATATTTGAGGGGGTGAAAAACGGTGGAAAATTGTGTGGTTAATTATTTGTGTTTAACATCATATTGAGGTACTTGAAACTTCGTCTATCGATCATGAAGGGAGAATGACATAGGACTACCTTTTCCAGAGCTCTACATCGATGCTGGTACTACACCGTCTAGGTCGTCGTCCACCGTCCGATCTAGGTCTTTTATCCAAACGTAGTATGCAAGCAAATTGTCTTTGTAAAATCGCCTTTTTAACGGTTATGGATCGTGAAAAATGGATTTACCTACTTGTTTGGAAATTAATAATGTGGTATTTTACACAGGACCACTTCTTCCAGGGCTATACGCCAGTGTTGACCATATTCGAATAAAGCCTTGCAAGCTGCTTTGAATGTTTTGATGTACTACAGCATTGGCAGTTTTTAAATTTTCAAATGATATTGTACTTCAGATTTCATGTAAATGCAAACAGATGTGGTGTGAGCTCGCTTGGACCACGGTACGCTAGGAGAACCAACACCGGATCCCTAAAACGATAGTTTAAATCGGCCCCTTTTATCCAACTATTGTATCAACGGGCCCCGAACGACGTATCGGCTCCCACTAAGTACCCACCACCACCTCGCCCGAGATGGGCACCCTCGGCACCGTAGGCAAAGGAAGTGGAGAAAAAAGAGTGGAGGAGAGGGGGGTGAGTCGTGACGAAAACTTTGTAACAGATAAAAACCCACGCGCGCGAAGCCGCGGGCATCAGCTAGTATTATTATAATCTTATTAGGTTTATATGTATATTGGTTGCAAAATAGTACCTATGTCAACTGCATAAGATACACCAGTATCTAGCCTAATATATTTGTCCAATGTACAGGACATTGTAAATTGACTTATGTTCTAAAGTAAATAAGTAAGTATGTTTAAATATGAATGTAATGTACCTATTATCAATATTGCCTATTAGTTTTCAAAACACGGGTGATAGTAAAAAATACAACAGTATTAATAATAAGAATAATTTATTAAGCAATGAACTTATAATACTATGTACAGATTCTTACCATGGCAGGTGTTTGTATTTAAGAAACAAAAAAAAAATTTTTTTTTGGTATCTGAGTAACTCAATACTTAAATAGCTTAAATGAAACTAACAGGCTGACACAACAAACACGTAACCATTCTTTCTAACTTCACTACAGTCGGATAAAATATGTTTCAACCTATTTACTCTATGAAATCATTTGAGCAGTCCTATTTCTCTACCCAGTATGCTTTTTTTAAGATAGCTCTTCAAAAAAGAAAGAAAAATGAGACTCAACCCTACTGCACAGAAAACGCTGTATTAACAGCTGAAATATATCAAGGATATAAACGTTTTATTTAAAAGTCCTGTCCTTGGTAAATAAGTTCTCAAGATTGGCAACGTAACATTAAAAAACAAAATACTGGCTACAGAGAATCGATTACATTGTCAACAGGACAACGTCTTAAAGAGAGCAGGTTTTGTACTATGTTGTGCCAGCCCTGGCGACTAAGCCACGTCTCGTCAGCCTTGAAGTCTTAGTAATTTGTAGATTATTTTCCGCCCTTGTATATGGTGGCAGCGTCTCCCACAACTTGGACAGCTGGTCCTGCTTTGATGAGTCCATCTCTTACATTTCTGCCGACTTTTTCCTAAAAAACAAATAAACAAGTTTGTGTTAAAAAAGAGCTTTTTTTTTAACTACTTAGTGCTTTTAATCATCAAAAACTATTGTTTTATTTATATTAGTGACTGCTGGCCATAAAATAGATTGGATAAAAATGGCCATAAAATATTATTTATCATTGTAATTAATGTATAATCATCATAATAGTTTAACAATATATTTTATTTTAAAAGATGAAATACCTACCTAAAGAAAAAATATTTACTTAATCAATGATCAAAAACAAAAAACATTATTAAAAAAGTTAAAACAACTTACAATCTTCTTGAAGATTTTCCACTTAGGCGCGGCAGACACTGTGCTCATGGCCAGAAACAAAGCGAAGACGAAGAAAAAAACTCTTGAAAAGTTCATTTTGATGTTTTAATGGTTATATTCAAAATTCGAATTTCGAATACTGTTCGAATACAGTAGTTTGTTTTGAATGATGCACCAGACACCGTTGGCTGGCGTTTTATAGTGACTCGAACGGTCTCTTCCTACTGCATCAAGTTAATAGCAATTGTGAACTTTAGTGCACAGTATTAAGAGGTAATAAAGCAGTTGTTATGACGTGCGTATGATAACGGGTTCACGAGTTCGTTTGGGATCTCCCGCGCCTTGAAATTGAGTGAATCCCCTTCGAAGACTAATTTTCATTATTATAGTTGATGTATTTATTTATACATGTTATGATATTAAAATGCGTCGTTATAATAACGGTTTAATTGTACACGTTTCCTTAACAGCTATATGCAAGTAACGTCATGTGATGTAAAAATAATAAGAATAACAAGTATGAACTGATATACGATTTAATTTTTTTCTTGCAATTTTAAGTACCTAACTAAGTTAAATTAAACTAGTTGACACAAATATAATAATATTTTTAAATTGAATAATATGCATTTCTAATAAAATTTTAGTTTTCATTAAATAAATAAAACTTAAGTTGTTGAAATAAGTTTGATTATTATTTTGCAATTAAATTTACTTCTTTTTTTATTTCGAAGTATAACCACAGATAAGATAATACTATGGTAATACGAAATAATTATAATCAACTGTGAAATAAGAAACAATTGATTTCAAGTAAGTACGTTTTAATATTTAAAAATCAAAGGATTTTGCGACAGTGATTGACAAATTTTGATAGGTAAATACAATAATTGTTCTCGTATTTAATTTGTTTCACGATTTGATAGGCTAGTTATTTATTGACTTACTTCTAGTACCTAGGTACAAATTTACTTCAGACACTTGTGAACACTTATAACTTCAATACCTGAATAACATGAACCAACTTTGACTGCAGCACCTAAAGAGTTGTCTGTCAGTCATCTTATCTGATAATAATATTGTGTATACTTTCTATTATTACATAGGGCTGGCGACAATCAATTTAATCTACAACTGAAAAAAGTGATTGTTGAAATAAAAAAGCTATTGACATACAGGAATAAAAGTTAGTCATTTATCTAATCAGTCTTGGTCTCAGGTCTCGTATTAATACATTTTCAATAAAGTTAATATATCGAGCCGCTCGTACTAACGTAAATTAGGATAAGATAGTGAATTTTGTGTGAATTATAAGACTCATTTAAGGTTTTTCTTTGACTTATACAGGATGAAATTTCAACCACTTTCCAAAATTTTTACAGGCGTTCAGTATCGTATTTAGAGCCTATTTATGAAGTAAAAAATGTAAATCAAGTTGTCACCCGAAAATATTTTTCGCGATATACCTAGTATTCAATTTTACGGTCCTAGACCTGTTAAGTAGTTACTTTTTTTTTTTTTTTTTTTTTTTTATTGGGGTCAACAAACAGTTTCACAATAAGGATAACTTAATTATTGTAGGTACACGTCACAATAGAATAATCGTGAAACCAACACCGTTAACCACAAATTACTTTAATAGAGTGTACTTGCTATTTTTATTTAATTGTAAATTAGTAAATTTGACTTAAATTAATTATGTAAAATGAACTGTGGGTTCTCGGGTGGTGTTAATATCATCTAACAGATTTGCAATTGCGTTTTTAAATGAATTAATGTTGTTTGTGAATATATCTATACCAGTAAAGTATTTGTTATAAATGTCAGTCAGTCGACTCAATGGTGAGCGTTTCCCAGCATTAGTTCGATATTTTTGTGTAGCAAATAGTTGCGGCTTACGGCATGCTCGAGAGAGTGGTCTGACGGGCACTTTATAACATATTTTATTTATTATATCACTACAATCATACTTATTATTACAGAAATCATACAACAGCTTTACCTGCAGTTGTAACCTTCTATTTTTTAAATTTAATAATTTATATTTTTGCAATAATTTAGAGTAAGACAGTTTACTATGAAAACATTTGAAATGCATGCAGCGTACGAATTTCTTTTGAACTTTTTCTAAGCGATCGGAATATTTATTGTAGAAAGGGTCCCACACTGGAATGGCACTTTCCAATTGTGATCGAATTAAGGATTTGTATAAATACAAATATGTGCTTGGCTGTCTAAAATCGTTACTAGCCCGGATTACGAATCCATACATTTTGTATGCCTTATTACAAATATTTTCAATGTGTGTATCTAGTGTTAGTTTTGTGTCCAATGTAACTCCTAAATCACAAATGCTGTGCACTCTATCAAGACCAATACCGCACAAAGAATAATTGAAATAACTTATGTTTTTTTTCTTGGTAAAAATTATACATTTACATTTATCTGTACTAAGTTTCAACTTATTATGGTCACAATATACTGTCAATCGGTTCAAGTCTTCTTGGAGATTTAAATGGTCAGTAATATTTTCAATTGTACGGTATACTTTAAGGTCATCCGCATAAAGTAAGAAATTGCTATTTTTGAAACAACTGCTGATATCGTTGATAAAAATTATAATAGCAAAGGTCCAATAATGGAGCCTTGAGGGACGCCTGATTACTACTTTTTGGTTTCTATTTGATATATAAGATTTGAACCATCTCCACTTACCCATTTAAAATAATTTATAATTATTAGCTTATAGAAATATCAAAATAGAGTAAGATAAACGTAGTAAAATTAAAGACATTAATTCAATTGAATGACTTTGAAAACACTAAAAAAATTCGTTACAATCAATCAATCAATTCAGTCCTTATTCCACTCAAGCCTGTGTAACAAAGAGATCTATTATTGGTCTCAAGATTTCCATTCCAGACATAAATTTAACTAGCAGTAATTGAAATATCTGAGTACTTTGTCTTAATTTGATTTGGTTTAGTATAAAATATTTCTTTTTTGTTTTTGACGTGACAACGTCTTAAATTAGGTTGCGGCTGGGAGTCACTTATGAAAAAGTGTAACGCTCGGTAACGTTACGATGAGTCACCGAACGAGAGAGAGGCCCGCCGAATGCCTTGCGTCTCTCTCCCACTCAACTATGATCGGTCTGCCGCGCGCGCAGCACTAGAGAATTAGGCGCATTTTAAAATTTGTGCAATTCTTATTTTCATTCAATTCCTTGTTCCTATTGTGCAATTTAATTATATTCATATCAATAAATATTCTACCGAGAAAAAGACGTTGTCACGTAAAATCTTCGCCCGTAAAACCGACTTTACAGGCAACCATTTTTTTTTCTTCATTAGTATTGTTAAATGACCATTTTTTTTCGCGAAAATAAAATTATGGCAATTTTTACCCAATAAACTAAAAATTCGTATCTCTCTGTATGATTTGTGGGTTAAAAATATTCTTAAACACTAATTTAATGACGTCTTAGCTAAATGTATTCTGGAATAACTCAAAACATGTATACTTACCTGTTTTGTGTATGTGTTTATGTGGTTTAAACTCTAAGGTCCTCCACCACTTCTCTATTTTTTCTCGGGTCTAAGTTTGTAGTACCTTAGCTGACTAGTTTCTTATTTCAATATGAAAAATGTTTTAATACATTGTAATTTGTACCTTTCTTTTTGGTCATTCGTCACCTATTGAGCAAAATTAAATGTGCATTAAATGAAAATTAATTTTAGAGACAAATAATTCCTTTGCTATGATCCTTCTTTACAAGCTTGGTAGATAGTTATAATATAATCTGGTTGGTAAATTTTTGCTGCTGAACGAAAAATAAGCACAAAAGTTTTCTCCTTTCCTTTATTTTTGTATTGAAAAACTGTTTTTATACAACTTTTTATGTACAGAACAGATCTACTTTATCTGGTGTGTATTTTTATGTCTCTCTTTTTAATTTAAATTTTATTAACTTGTTACTACCTCGACCTGCTTTATTAAGTTATCGAGCAATATTATAATCGAAAAAGATTAATATTGTTTATTATTATTTAAAAAACCGAGTACTTATTGAATTTTTTTTCGTACGTTAGAAAAAAGTAATAACACCCATCTCAAAAATTCTGACGTCACTACTTGTTCCTGGGTATTACTTACCTTAAGCATTGACTTCATATTTTTCTAAACGCATAAAAGTTTACTCAACTCGCTTCCTTGTAACCGGGTATTAACTTTATCATGCGCGTGAGTCATCGATCGATCGGCACGCAATTAATTATTGTTAAGAGCCATCTGTCAGAGCGCGTGCGAATCAACACGACCGCCGCCGCTATCGCCGAGCAACGTATCTAATACGTCATCTGAATGTCACAACAGAGGGCGCTGCAATCATCACCTATAAAAGCCCCTGCGCGGGCATTCAACGCATTCATTTTCATTCTCACTTTGAAATAAATTTTGTAAACATTCTAAATAATTAATAAATCCCAATATCTATAGTCGCTTAATTTACCTGTCTTCATCATCTACAAGTAGAAAACGAGGAGTCACAATCAGTCACAAGCTAGGATAAATAAACCAGTAACATCATTAACAATTATAATTATGACACGTAACACTAGGTTCAGTCCCGATGCCGATTATCCCGGTGCTTAATTTAGCAGGAATGTATTTAGAAGCAAATATTTTGACATGGTTGTGGTTGTAGCTTCTTCTTAAGCAAGAAAAAAGTACCTGTATTAGAAAGCACTGCACCTTTCTCTACAAAATTGATCAGGAAAATGTTTGTCATTTAAATTTTATTTTGTGTGCGCGTGCGTGTTGGTGTGTTCTTGAATTAAGATAAATAAATGTGGACAATATCATGCACATTGTTCCGATCTTAATGTGAGTAGGTAACTATTTAAAGCAATAGTTTTTGGAAATCAGAAACAACCAAGGTGCCACAAGCACCCAGACCCAAGAAAATGTAAAAAACACTTTTTTTTTTCTACAGTCCGGGAATCAAACCCAGCCCTCAGTGCAGGCGACACCTCAAAAACCGGTGTGTACGCCATCCGCCACTGAGGTTGTATTGCATTATCCTTCAAGTTGTCGGAGTCTGTTATTCTGGAATTTTGTAATCTGTATCATAAGAAAAGGGCCCCAATTCCGCTAATTTACAAATGGCTCAATAGAATCGCAATTGCATCTCAATTGTATATTTTGACACATTTATTATGCTAGTAATGTCAAAATTTACGATTGAGATGCAATTGCGATTCTATTGAGCCATTTGTAAATTAGCGGAATTGGGGCCAAGGTCAGCTGATTTAGATAGAATCAACAAATCGACATAAAATAAAAATAAATCTTGCTCTTGAATCGTATATTATTGAAAAACTAACGTGCCTTCCGAAGATTAAAAGTTCTACTCATTACCGTTTCGTAAACTAACGCGACCGAGTATTGAACCCGTGCGTAGAAATCAAACCACCGCACCACTACACTTACCGGGTCAATAATATCTATGCTGACGTTAAATACCAACATGCAAAGGAAATAAAATACGAATACGATATGACAGTGACACAAAGAAAATTAAAATGATAGAGACGTACAGTCGTACATATTGCATTGTTACGTGTTCTTTCTTTCGCTTTGGTCGCAAAAGCTTCAAACAAAAATAATGATAATAAGAAAATTTCTAAGTACAAGGTGCACGAATGAACTGTTAAAACAAACAGAAACATTGCTTTGAATTTAACAATAAATAAACAATGGAATTTCGTTATTGAAGTCAATTTTCATCATCAGTGTCACTTCAAACTATTCTGCCGTCCATAAGCTATAATGCCGTTAACCGACAATGGGTCAAAATTGAGTTTTTAATACTATCAGAATCAGAAAAAAATGCTGAATCTAACACTGTTACCCATATTTTTCTATCTTGCTTAGTTCCTGAGATAAAAAAAATAAGAATGCCGTTAACTGCTTCGCCTTAGCGAAATTACAGAGCTAATATGCTGTTACAACAAATTACTTAGCTAAAACGCGGTTAAGGGATTTTGACTTTTATTGGCGCATGTGATCTATGAAAAATTACCACAGTATATTGCCGTTATCAAAAATTTCCACTCAATACAATCGTTAAAGTACTTTGACGATGATATTGCTTAGTTGTTCTTTGCAAAGCGTTAGTATTACATCTCAAGACTAAAACGCCGTTACGTAAAATATTGGACAAAAACGCAGATAAAGTCCGATAGCGGCATTTTAGCGTTGTATTAGGTGTCTATATTTATTAAAATTGCAATAGCGGGTTGACCATAAATGCTAACTAAATTTAACAGGCTACGTGTTTTGTATATGTTTACATGACTTAAGTGCCGTTATCCTACATTCCTTAACTATAATGCGGTTAAGTTCAAAACATTGAATGAAGAGGTTCACGAATGGTAAGGCGTCATCGTCGCGTCGGTCGATTAGCTAAGAGCAAAAGTTTGAAAGGGCAGGACTTGTCGCTGCGCCTCTGAACTCCTGACACACCAAATTGGCACCAAAACGTGGGTATTTTATTTATAAAAATGACAGTATTTTTAAAATCTTCGTAATTAAAGTGAGATGCATGAACATGTCTGTTTGTACTGGTCTGGGTGTTTTCTATGTATTATAAGTATGTATTTACAAAAAAAAAAGTATATAAGTAAGTTTATCGGTTGTCTAGTACCCCATACGACAGGGTACTAAATAGTACCTTAATTTGGGACTAGATGGCTATGTGTGGCCCAGTGTGGCATGTCTTAAATATTTATTTATTTATTTATTTATTTATTCTCTAGAAATGCCACCACTGTCTGCCAGAAGATGAAGTTGGTAAAGATGTTGAAAAATAATTTCCTGTGGCAGCTCACCCTTTTGATGAAGCAATACCAATGTCTGATCTCTCGAGTGTAGAAGTGAAAGATCCGTTTGCAGATTCCGATGATGATAGGGACAAAGACTTCGTGCCAGATAGTTCAAACTCAGATGATACGAGATATAAATAGTTACTTAAATTGGGATCAGAACAATGTATGTGATGTTTTCCACATTTATTTATTTATTTATACTATAATTGTTGCCGACGAGCCCAAAGCAGTAAATATGAAAAAACCTAAAATAAAAAATCTACTCAAAGTAGGTAAGAAATTTTTCGAAAGTCATACAAACCTCACATCTTCAGCAGCTAAACAAGATTTGCAAGAAATACGGAAAATGCGGATATTTCACTATGCAAGTATGTTGGATGTTATGAGGAGGTTTCAGTGCTTGCTGGAAACGCTTTTGTTTTCTATGTTTTACTCATTTTATTAATGACACACATTCATTCTTTCAATGATTGTGAAAATCATGATTTCAGTTACTTACAAACTAACACAAATTACAACATTAAAGAAAAAGTAAAAATAAAGAATAAATTGAAAAAAAAGAGACAACACAGAGACAAATTGATAAGACTCTAAATTAAAATATAATGAATATAGCACATCATAAAAATTACAAAAAAATTATAACAAGTCAACTAATCAACGAATGTTAAGACGAAGTTATAGGTCAGATATATGTAAAAACTCTTTATATTTTGTAAAACATACAACTCAACAAGAGCTCTTTCTCGCAAGCAATGAAACACGATAGATGTATGTTAAAACGAAGCGTCGGCTATCAAAAATGAAGCTTCCACTCAAAATCTGAGCCAAAATCATCGCCACTGCCAAAATTACACAAGAAGTGTGGTACACCCCTTCTCCAAAGGAAACTAGAAAAAAATATAAAAGAACATTAGAGCATAGTGTCAAAACAGCGGTGATAAAAGCTTTAAAAAATGTACTTCTAAATTCAGCGAAGAAGATCGAATCTTAATTAATAAATCGTACTGGAAAATGTATTGTTGCTGCCACGTCAGATTCCATTCATAAGAGCACACACTTTAGTAGCAATACCACAACGAAAATCTACGGTCGAACCAAAGAGAAAACTAAAACGAGCATTCATACTTAAAAGAAGTGATGATGTTTAAGTAGATGTTTGTAAACATTTCTTCCTCACTACCTTAGTCTACGAAAACACCAACGACAAACCGTTGCTTAACGATTTCACACAAGAATCAACAGATAAACGCGGAAAACATCAAAAGACGCTTCCATTTGACCGGGACTTATTAACTGAACATGTAGAATCGGTAAACCCACTAATGCCTCACTATAGACGAGAACATGCTCCATTGCGACAATATTTTCAAATATTAATATAAGACTTGCAGCATGCATTTGCATTTTCATGAAATTTACCCAGATAAAAAATATCTTATAAAACATACAGACAATACGTAAAAACAATGAATAAAAGTTTCATTCAACTTAGCAAGAAAGAATGCGAATTGTGCGAAGCCTACTCTTTCTATCATAGGGAGAACCTTATTGGCACTTGAATTTATTGTTTTCCATCTCAATGTACTACAAAACGTTGTGCAAATAAATGTTTGAGATTGACTTTGACTTACATAAAAAGGAAACTCAACATGATGCCAGACTTCTAATTGTTGAAGAATGTGCTGTTCGTGTAGACTGGGCTAAAAATCATGAGATTTCTCATAATAAAAAAGAAAGGGCGCTATAATAATATCATGAACACAAAGCGATCGAAAGTGAGTAAAATATTTCAGTGTAGATCTTGAAAAAATTATTATTGTTACCAAGAATGGAAAGTTTCAAGTCTGTTCTCTTCTGTCAACGACTTACTGTTTTTAATAAAACTTTTGCTACTGTTGGAAAAATTCCCTTGCTCTCTAAACCTTTGACAGTTATTTGGCATGATGCAGTCGCAGGAAGAAAACATAATGACATTGTCCGCATTCTATCATTTCTTCCTTCGTCACAGAGATGTTGCGGATATTTACTTTCATGGTAAGATAATTGCAGCTCACAAAATAAGAATAGGCTTTTTTACTCTCTGTATTTTGTATGAGGTTTTATAAGAATCTTTATAAGATTAATATAATATACATGGTTTTTAGAAACAGTTGTGTTACTGACAGTTACTATTTTTTATATCAATAGCAAAAAATTATTAAACTGCTTTTAGGAATTAAAATAAATATTCGTTTTAATTGATCTCAAAAAGTCATGAAAATGGAAAGGATTTGATTTTGTATTGTCTTTTAAAAGAATCCACGTAAGTATTATATATTTGTAACGCTGTTAAAGCCGTTGATGATTGTTGTCATTTAGGTAATAATGTATTATTTTAAAGAATAGTATAAAATGTGAAAATCTGCTAAATTAAAGAAATAATGATAAAAAGTCTTTATAATTGATCGCCACCAGTCACGAAAATACAATTTTTTTGATTATCAACACTATGACAGGTGTTATTGTTTTGACATAAATACATTTATTAAATGTCTTTTTTTTCTAAATTATTAAGTAACTGTTGCCTAGCTTAAATGCCGTTATGGTGAAAGGTTTTGTTTTTAGCTGCATTTTAGTCTTGTAATAAAGACGAATCAAATTATGCATATCAAAAGCTTAATTATTAATGTGCTAATACATGACTAAAATGACGTTAACGTACATTAGCTGCATTATAGGTAAGCAATTTCTTGTCAAAAAACAAAAAAGTATTACCGAGGTAAAACGCCGTTATACTATTTAACGGCATTATAGTTTAGTAAAATTATAAGTTAGAAAATCGTTTTACAAATTTATCAAATTTATTCAAGATCAAACACTTGAATGCCGTTAAGGTAGCCATAGCGGCGTTTTAGTTGTGTTGATTATGAGTTATTTGTTATTTGATACTTAATTAAAACGTATAAATTAAAATATTTCAAAACCTATAATACATAGCGTTGAGAGAGTTTTAATGTTTTTTAGCTCTCATAATTACCTATCTGATGGTATATTAAAGTTACACATTACTCTTTTACTTTTGAAATAGCGAATTTTTTTCTGTTCCCTCTCTTTAAACTCGTTTTTCTCCGAATGTTGTTTTGGCACTTAACGGCATTTTAGTTTATGGACGGCAGTATTTTGGGCTTATAACATGTTCTTTTTTGAGGCAGTCAAATAATATTTTTGACAAAAACAATATTTGATAGAATTTAAATCACGGTATCTAACGGCTCCGACGATTTTCATGACATTTAGTATCCGGGGGGTTTCGGGGACGAAGGAATCGATCTAGCTAGGTTTCATTTTTGAAAATATCGTATTATCCGTGTTTTTAGGCAATGAAAAATTTCACAAACTTTTACAAGGTTATAATAACTTAGGTGGGAAAACAGAAACCATTAGATCCTGGTTTGAGTCCAGATGATAAATTTTTGTGTCGGATTATGTGTGTGGTACCGGCACATTAATATAATTGTACTGACAAGCAGTACAGTCATAAATAAATGGCACCAGCGGCTCTTCCCCAACATTGCCAAAAAAAGATTCTGAATGTAAACTTTCTGCGATATTATAGTTCTGCCCCTTTACTATTGCTATTATGGATATTGAATTTATGTCTAAAGATGATTCTGACTTATAAAATTATGGGTTTAGAATCATGATTAATGAGTGTTTGTCAAATGATTTTCTGCAAAATGAAGAGTATGCTTGCAGCTGTTATGCTTAGTAAAATTGTGATATAAAAAATAAAAGTTCTGCGATATAAGCTAGATACTACTGCGATCGCCAAGCCTGCCAAGCCAAGTGTGGCGATTATAGCAAATTTATCCGCTTAGAGAAGCCCATGTCCAGCAGTGGACTATAAAGGCTGGTTATGACGATGATGATAAATATAACATCCGCTATTGACAGTAAATATCTCACATAGGTACCTACAGTTGTATTACTTTATAAGAGAATTATATAAAAAAAATGTTCATTCACTTTTCCACCTGAGACGGTAGCTATTTTCTTACGTGTAATATCTTTTGTTCAATAATTTGGTAAACCTGAGGAGGATAGACACATTTGCCGAAGCGCCAACATCAATGGGGTATCAAGTTTTTGAGTGGCGACCGCCATTTCGCTGACGTAGCTTTGCTGAAGAGTTCACCTATAGCTTTCTGTTATACTTATAGGTACCTACTCTTTGATTGTAGTGTAGGTTGTGTAGGTAGGTGTAGCCTTCATAAAAGCTCGAATTCAATGATGGAGGCCCTCACCTTACAGTGGGGATGAAAAAAAATTCCCATTAGTTCAACAGAACTGTCCAGCAGAACTTCTTAGTGGGAATAAAGGTGGTTAGGTATATGCCGTTACTATTAGAAGCCTTTGTGAAGACATTGTGGAAAATCTTTATGATAATATTACGTAACAATTATATTAATGAGTAGCAACTCAATAACAGATCTAATTGAAATTCGACACAGACTTAGAGATGGGTGCCCTTCGGTTCGCCTAAAATTTAAAGTCCTGATTTCATTTGGCCGAACCTTATTGGCCTAAACTTATAACGTATAATTATTATCTAGTCTAACAGTTGTTTTAACACTATTATAAATTGGTCTAAAAATTGAAAACCCTAATTTCAGTATGTCTAATATCGAAAGCACTTAAATGTATTAGCATCTTAGCACTTAAATGTATCAGTTCGCGTCGAACGCTCGCATCGAACGCTCGTTTGAATGCACGCATACTCGCTCGTTGCGCCGATTTCAGTGGTTCGCAACCTTGAGTCTTAATATTTTGCGTGCTTTATTTTTCTGGAATTAGTATATTGTCGGCTGTGCTTTCATAATGTTTAAGTGTGCCAATTGTAACACGTCTTTTAATGATGGAGCTCAGTGTGGAGTATGCAAGATGAACTTTGACTTTGGTTGTGCTGCTACTACTGAGGCCAATTACAGGAAGCGGAAGACTCCCTGGAAATGTTCTAGGTGTGCGGGTACACCTACTAGTAAGTCTCCAGAACCCACTTTAGATGCAATTCTCAAGCAGATTCAGGGAATTTACTCCCGACTGGAATGTCTGCCAAGACTTATTGAAGACGTCAAGTCCATAAAGACTGAAATATCTGAACTGAAGTCTTCGTGTGAGTTCAACAGTAAGACACTTGACGAATTCCAGGGCAGACTTACCACCGTTGAGTCCAAAGTCTGCGAGGTTCAATTCCTACAGGAGTCCTTAACATCGACTTGTAATGAGCTTGAATCGGTCAAAAAAGACCTGGCTGCTCGTGATCAGCAGGCGCGCCTAAATAACGTCGAGATCAAGGGAATACCCACGAAAAAAACCGAAAATTTATATGATGTTATTGCTAGCATCGGCAAGGCGGTAAACTTTCCTATCAGTAAGCTCCAAATAAACTACATTGCAAGAGTGCCAACATACAATACAAAAGAAAAGTCTATAATTGCTAGCTTCAACAATCGGTACGTGAAGGAAGACTTCCTGGCCGCTGCCCGTGCGGTAAAATCACTTAGTCTCAGCAATCTATCTGGATTTGGCGGTGACCATAGATTTTTTGTGAACGATCATCTTACTCCGTCATCCAAAGAACTTTTAACTAAAGCTAAAAAGCTGGCAAAGGAAAGACGATATGAATTCGTTTGGGTGAAGTACTGCAAAATTCATGTCAGGAAGAACAATACTTCAAATGCCTTTGTCGTCTTAAAAGAAAGTGATTTAAACAAAATAGTTTAGTCTATTACATAATTAGTAATCATGGTCACTGTGTCTGTAACGTAATATTTTTTCTGTATTTATTGGTTGCTGTGTGCCAACTTATCACTGATAACGCTTACAATTCATACAAATTATATAAAAGGTTGTGCTTCCCTGGCTTGCCTGACTTGAGTATTCATTCCTATTGTTCGGACGGCCACTCTGGCCGACCGGTTTTTAACTTGCGCGCGCTTGTTACTGTATTGCCTGTGCCGGTTACAGTAACGTTTTATCTAATCAACCGCTATTTCACTCGCTTGTACACTACATCTCGATGTTTGCGCTCCGCACGTCTTTTACTTGTGATTATATTGTTTTACCTACATATGTCACGATTATTTTTATACTTTTACGGTTATAAATTTCTGCGCTTTAATTTTTTAAGAATTATTACCACTAATATCGTGCTAAAATTGTTTACTTATATTAATGGCTGGTCAAATAAGAAACAGTAAACTTTCTGTTTACTATCAGAATGCTCGTGGTTTGCGCACGAAAACTTTGACTTTTTATCGCAATGTTTGTTTATCCAGTTTCGACATTATTGTAGTAACTGAGTCCTGGTTATTAGACGGTATAAAGGATTCCGAGCTCTTTGATCAAAGGTATGTGGTATGGCGCCGGGACCGTGACTATAATATTACAGGTCAAAAACTCGGAGGGGGTGTTTTGATAGCCACGCGTCGTGATCTTCAGGTCACAGCCCGGCCCGGTTTCTGGTCTACTGCTGAAGATTTATGGGTTACCATATCTTTTATAAATTCAAGTAACAATCTAATGTTTAACCTACATCTTTGTGTTATCTATTTGTGCCAGGAGAACTTACGACTTAGTTTTTCCCAACAATTTTCGAATTTTATAAATAAATTAAATGACGTAGTTAGTTCTAATATCAATGATAAATTTATGGTAGTAGGCGATTTTAATATGAGCCGTATTATGTGGATACCGAGTTCCCGTGATGACGGTTCGTTCGACCCCGTAGGTTACTGTACTTTCGATGAAACATTGTTAGTAGATGAAATTAATGCACTTAATTTGAAGCAATATAACGGAATTAGAAACAAATATAACAAAACACTCGATTTGGTACTTTGTAATGAGTTTGTTTGTGTTAGCGATAGCAGTAGCGATTCCTTAGTTCCGATTGATCAGCATCATGGTGCCTTATCTATTAGATTTGATTTTATTGAAAGCCCGCGACTCGGTCGTGCCCCTTGTACAAAATACCTATATGATAAAGGTGATTATATAGCAATAAATAATAAACTTAGCAGTATCGATTGGCCGTCTGAACTTTCTGAACTTTCAGTCTCTGACATTAATTCTGCGGTTGATCGTTTTTATCAGCTGTGTTACAAAATTAGGGACAAATATATCCCCTGTAAACAATCCATAAGCAATCGTTTTCCTAAGTGGTTCACCAAGGCGCTGATCAAAGCTATGAATGAAAAAGTGAAATATTTTAATAAGTTCAGAAAGTATGGTAACCGCTCGGATGAGAAAGTTTACATGATGCTCAGGGAAAGGGTTAAATCTTTAGAAGTTGAATGCTATAAAAACTACATTCAACTTGTTGAGCGTTCAATTCAGATTAATCCTAAATATTTTTGGACGTTTGTGGGCAATAAATCTAACAATAATACTATGCCAAGCTGTATTAATTACATGGGAATAGTACACAATACTGGACATGATATCTGTGAGGCTTTCTCAACCTATTTTCGTTCAAATTTTATTGACAACAATATTAACACTTCTTCTAATCTCGCCAGTTCTCAAATCCCGTATATGACTTCATGTGACCTATCGTCAATAAAAATATTTGTTGACGAAGTTTCCGGATTACTGCGTAAACTAGACCCCTCTAAGTCGGCTGGGCCAGACCTGCTGCCTGCTCGTTTCCTAATCAACTGCGCCGATACCCTAGCTGTTCCTTTAACAATTCTATTTAGTCAGTCCGTCAAGTTGGGTATTGTACCTGATATATGGAAGCGAGCATTTATAACACCAGTTCATAAAAAGGGAACTAAATTGGAGGTAACTAATTACCGCCCCATATCTAAACTTTGTTTAGTGTCCAAGTGCTTTGAAAGGCTGGTTTATAATGAATTATATTGGTCACTAAAGCAGTCTTTCAGTCAGTATCAACATGGTTTCCTGAAGGGAAGGTCCACAACATCAAATCTTATTTTACTTAACGATGCCCTGACAGAGGTCATGGATGGCGGCTGTCAGGCTGATGTTGTTTACACTGATTATAGTAAGTGTTTTGATAGGATTAACCATAACAGACTAATTTTTAAGCTTTCCACTATGGGTATCAACGGTGACTTGCTTAGATGGTTTTCTTCCTATGTCGAAAACAGGTGTCAAGCTGTTGTTATTAATAATTACATTTCCAGTTGGGTCAGTATCCCTAGTGGAGTCCCACAAGGATCTTTGCTGGGCCCGCTGTTGTTCCTGATATTCGTGAATGACATCGAGGATTGTCTTCAATCATCCAAGGTGTTATGCTTTGCGGATGATATGAAAATTTTTGCCAAAATATCATCTAGCCTCGACTCATCTGCACTACAAGATGATCTGAGTAGACTCGAAGGCTACTGTTCATCAAACTATCTGGATTTGAACCCATCTAAATGTAGCGTTGTAACGTTTAGTCGTAAAGCTAATCCGTTGATCTACAACTATACACTCAAGGGTGAATTGTTGACTCGAAACCACTGTGTGCGGGATCTGGGTGTTATTCACGATTCTAAATTATTGTTTGATGAGCACGTTAATCACATTGTTGCCAATGCAAGTAGAGCTCTTGGTTTTGTTCTGCGTATATCCAAAGATTTCAAAGATATAAAAACTGTTAAGATACTTTATTGCACCTTTGTTCGTACTTGTCTGGAGTATGCATCCCAGGTTTGGAATCCCAGATATGCGGTTTATATAGATCGTATTGAGCGCATTCAGAGAAAGTTTATTAAACATATTTGCTATCGTGTTAATATACCATACCATTCTAATAATTACCTTAACATATGTAAAAAATTTCATCTTCTTCCACTTGACAAAAGGCGTGATATTGCTGATTTGGCTTTCCTTTTTAAAATTGCCTCTAGTCAAGTCGATTGCCCTATGCTTCTCTCACTTTTGTCAATTACAGCACCACCCAGACAGCTTCGACACAATTCCCTCATATATACCCCATCCGCAGGAACTAATTACCGACAAAATAGTTTCTTAATTCGTGCAGGCAAAAGATTTAATAAAATTTCCAGTTCAATTGATTTTGATCTGTTCAATTCCAGTAGTGTTCAGGTGAAGCGCAAATTAACCAATCAGTTCTTCGGTGATGATTTGGCACATAAGTAAGTATTAATTTGATACTTTGCAAACCATGATTTGTTGTTTAAGCTATAATTCTGTAAATGTTGTATTTAAAATGAAGTTGGCACTCGATAATATGTAAGCATTGTTTAACTCGATGTGTTCGACGCTTAATGTATTTTCGCCTAGTCTATTGTTAATTGCGAGGACCTGTTATTGGCTTTCTGATACCTATATTTTATTGTTTTTTTATGTTGCATTAGCTGTTGGTCTTCCGAATATTAAATAAATAAATAAATAAATAAATAAAATCTTTTTTTTGGCATTACGCTCTATTTTTTTTAAACAGAAAAAGTTTAAGAAACGAATCACTCACAAACCGACCCCAAGCAGTCTTGTCTCCCCTTCCCCTAGAGTGTAATTCAAAAGCCAGAAAGCCGAAGCTGCGGTGGTGAGCGTAAGCCATCTGCGACGATTAGCACGCGTGGGACCGCCGGAGCCCCGCAACGCCGAAGCCGTCACGGAAGTCTGATTGTTTGGGTGCATGCATGTTTGCTTGATTGCATGCATGATTGCTTGTTTGCATGCACGATTGCTTGTTTGCATGCATGTTTGCTTGATTGCATGCATGATTGCTTGTTTGCATACGTGCTTGCTTGCTTGCATGCGTGCTTACTTCTTTGCAAGCATGCATGCATGCATGGCTATTTCAAATATTGATAAAGTTTTTAACTTTCTACGAATAAAAATTTGGAACTGTAAAAGGTAGGTGTTATAATATATTCTGCTAAATGTCGCTAATGGGAAATTATAATACAGCGATATAAAGTAAGGCGTAGTAAAAATAGGCTAAACACATTTAGGAAAAGCAAAAATGTGCGTAAAAATTTTAGGCTAATAGTTTGTGTGCCAATGACCAATGACCACAAATAATTAGGCATTCCGATATTTAGAGATGGGTAGTGGCTAATAATCCGATTAATATCATTTGGCTTATAATGGATTAAAAGCAGTTAATAGCCATTAATAGCCAATAATAGCCGTTTTCAGATGGTTAACCTGCTATTAATGTTATATTAATGATAAAGAAATCCCTTCATGGTTTTTAGGCTTGGGAAGTTGGGAATGTCAGGTTAGTTTATTTTTATTATTATTGACGTTTTCCGTTAGTCAATACAAATATATTAGAGTAAATTTAAACTAACCTGGCCCATTTAGAAATTTTTAATCGGCTATGTACAACGATTTCCCTTTATTCTAATTGTCAATAATTTGCGACGATTTTGAGGTATCATATCTTTTTGCATTTTAATGGGTTTTTTTTTCATTTTTAATCAAAAACATGATTACCAAAATAAGAAAATATTTTTCATTCTAATTGCTGCTAGATTAACTAGAAACATTTCTACATTTCTAAGGTTCGTCAATATTTATGTGACATTTGATCGGGACGCGTCAGACCCTTATCCTGTGTATTTAGTTGTTAATGTTTATCACTGTTGATGATGATCAAGATAATTTCTTTACTGTCCATAACAGCACAGAAAATCAAATACAGAGTAGGTACGATGCTTATGATAAAATGTAGTGCTTAAAACTATTAACAGTTTTACTCTGTCTCATAGTTTAGGTTATACCTGTATTCTAGGAGACAGGTCCTTCCCAACAAAATTTAAACACTGTTTCATTGCTAGAAACATATCTGAAAACATGTAATTGGACAATTTTGTACATTTAAGACTTTACAACGAGTTTGATCGTGTGTGTGTGTGTGTGTGTGTGTGTGTGTGTGTGTGTGTGTGTGTGTGTGTGTGTGTGTGTGTGTGTGTGTGTGTGTGTGTGTGTGTGTGTGTGTGTGTGCGTGTGTGTGTGTGTGTGTGTGTGTGTGTCTGCTTGATAAGGTACTTTTTCAACGTATATAATTAAGGAAGTAATTCGTAATTCGCAGTTTACTTTAAGATAATTTAATATGTAACCTATGATTTATTAATCAAAAAGGTTTTCTGTATTATTGTAGTCTAGTTGTCGTAGCCAGTCACGTAGTTTTTTTTTACATAAGGTTTTCTGTAACTTATAAATTTCTATGCTTTTATTCACCTTGTTGTACAAATGTGGCCCCAATTCATATTTGATGTTGATCTTGTTAAATATTTTAGTTTTTTTTTACTAACATTTGATTAAAAAAACTGAGATAATTACAAAGGTGGAAGACAAAATGTAAGAAACTATTAATAGCACGGTTATTAGCCAATGGATGGCTAATAATGGCTATTAATGGACTATAATCGCTAATAATCCAAACTATCGGGCTATTTACCCATGTGTCGATACAGATAATGAGAGGGTGTTCTGATGTCAAAATTGTACATATAATTTTAACTACATATCAACCAAAGAGAGACTGTTATTAAAATAATTTGATTTGTTCTAACATAAATAGTTTAAACACTCTTAAACTTCAATCATATAATCGAATAAGCATCGAAATATACTAAATGACTTTTTTTACCGTCAGGAAAAGAAACGTGTGTGATAGGTAAATGATATAGTTGACGATATCATGAACACTTAGATATAGACAAGTATAGACAGTGTTGCCTATTTGCAACTGAAAATATTAAACTTTAGCCTCACTCACGACTATATTTGAAGGTTAAATGGATAACCTTTTATTGGCAAGAGCCGCTCAAAAGGGTTGCTTGAAACAAAAGAATTCCGACACTTATATGATTTGATTTATTGCGGTTACGGATTCCGATTCTCGTTCGCCCCTTCAGAACATTGTATTCTATTGCCTTGACAACGTTTGGCACTAAGTTAGAAGCGTTTAGCTTAAAACTAAAATTATGGAAGATTCATAAAAATATAGAGAAAAAAAATATATCATTAAAAAAAATTGAATTGTATTTTTACTTTGGACGGGCAAAACAATTAATATCTTGTAAAATGATTTTTGTAACATAGCTATGACGAAACACCTAAGTATACTTTAATTACCAAAAAAAGAATGGATTTCATATTTTTGTGGTTTTATTTGTTACTTCCTTATCTTAAGTGTAAATCGCTACTAATATAAAACTTTTCTCTAGATTTCTCTCTAAATTTCGTAGTTTTGCTCCGTCTACGTTTCTTCTAAATTTTTTAGTGACTATTTATTTCTTTAAATTTAATTGTCTTCGGATGTAATAAAAAGAGAGTAACCATAGTAAAGTGGATCAACAATGTTACGGTTGTTATATAACGGCTATACCCTACATTGCAAAGTTTTACGTAGGCAATAAATACGTTTCATTCCGCCAGCTTGTAACATGATCTTGTTCACTGGAAAACATTATGGTGGGCGTTAGACCGGAATTTGTAGTGCACTTAGAATAGACGTAGACTACATTTGTTAGGGGAAAGTGGGGTAATTGGGAATACCTAACTTGCAACCCTGATAAATAATAAAAGAAAGTCATAAATGTAATCAACTATTATTGCAACATGAACGTTACTAATCTAGCTATAAAGAAATTTACTCAAAACTCTTGGAAATAAACTTTATAATTAAAAAAATAAAGAAAATAAAAAACACTGCCGTTCGTATTTACCCGATATCATGTGGGGTAATTGAGACCAGTCCGCGGGGGAAATAAGAACGATATGGGGCAAGACTGATGGAGGGATGCCTAGACATGAAAGAATAATACCAGTCTTTGCCTGCTAACTGCAAGTCTTTGTTGAAACTATGTTTCAATTTATTAGCTTCAGCAAACGTAAAAGCAATTTTTCGTAGTGACTTTGGTGTTATGCCATAAAAAGATTCACAGCAGTCGAGTATATATTTTTCTAACTGGTCTTCCTGATTCTTATTAAAGACAGTGTACCGACCTTTCTTTGGCTTCTTAAAAATTCCTTGGTTAACTTATATATGCAATGTTTTTTTTGGTACTGAATATTTGATCGGTGCTTTGCCCAAGGTAAGCTGTTTTCTTCTAACATCTTGTATAGCACGGCGAAGATCTTCAATTTTGTATTTAGGTGTGGTTTTTCTTACGTAATGTCTAGGCATCCAAAACAATATCAAATATGAGAAATCTTTACAGGATCAATTACCTATAAGGGGTAATTAGGAACGTTCACATTTACCCTCCTGATGCCGTTCCTAATTACCCGAACTTGGAATGTCGAAACAAAATGACCGTTACTCGCGATAGTATTAACGGTGAACTTAAAACTACTCGAATTTTATATACTGATTATACATGTAAGATGGCAAGAAAATATGTTGTTATAAAACTCAAAAATATACTTTTTACACTGACTTTTACCTACGGCAAAAATTGTAACAAAAATGTGTAAAAAATTTGTTTGACTCACCGTGGCGGAATGCGTGCGTGCTCTCACTCACATTTTTGCGGGCAGACTAAGGGACGACAAACGCATCAACTTACATGTGTGCGGGCGGTTTAGTGCGGGGGGTGTATTTGATATTCAACTGTTCCCAATTACCCGCTGTTCTCAATTACCCCACCTTCCCCTATATGGTTATAAGCTGGGTGCATTCCTTGAGCTTTGTCTGAAGTGTACGTAGGACGTTTTGGTATACAAATTGGCATAGTTACCTACTGATTTCAACTTTCATTGTTACATGAGATTGTTTTAAGCCAAATAAAGCTGGCGTAAATTTAAAATATTCTTCTTTGAACCAGTACCTAATATTTACAAGCGATAGTGATCGCAATAGTTAATTTATTCAGGATTTACCATTGTTTTTTTATTTTCCGATCTTTTGGCACAGTTGCAAGCGCCATAGTGTGTTCTTTCGTGATCATCATGAAGGTTGTTACAGATATGAAATATCATATAAATTGTTGTGACTTCAAATTAAGTAAATATTGACAGCACTGTTTGTGGAAATCAGAAGCAAGGAAAGTACAGCAAACACTCGAACCTGAAAAATGTAGAAAAAGACTTTCAACAGAGTAACGCCTACCGCATTTACTGTAGCACCATTTGTAGCATCCTATTTTCTTGTTACAATGAATGCGCCAGGCACCCATACAATACATAGAAATATATATATTTATAAAATAAACTCACGTTAGTATGATTACCTATACATATTATAAGTACTTATTTTTTATCAAACCAGACTTTCTGGAAAAAAAAATACAGGTTTTTTTGTGACAATAATTGGTCCAGGCACTTTTTACACAATTTATCGAATTAATTTACGTAACAAACTTACATTAAAACAATTTTTCATTATTTCTTTTATTTACCCATTTCGGAAACTTTACAGCGTTCGTGGTCACAGGTAGACTAAATATTCTAGACCCAGATTGTCGTAATTCATTGACATACTTTAGAAATAATGTCAACAACAATGTTATGAGAAGTGATTACGTTTTTACAAGATAGATAAACTAAGACAACAAAGAAATGTGTTAATCGTAAACTGATTAAATCTGGTACACTCAGTATCAAACTTTTGTATACAAATGTATTCCTAGCAAGTATGGAACCAAAAATAAGAGGAACCAAGAAGGTTTTTGTTTTAAGGATCGCTTGTAAAGGATCCAAGTCGCAATACGTAATCAATGAAAGAATCTATTATTATATTTCAGTATCTTTGTTTTTTTTTATTTTATATTTTTGACATGTTTAATTTATGTGCACGTAGAGACTAGAGGCTGTTTACTTAAATGTTTCATATGTTTTTATTTTTATAATATTTGTGATTCCGTAACCCGGTAAACCCAAATTTGGCCTAAATATGACCAAAGGTCATTGTAACCAGGAAGAAAATAGAATAAGAAGTAAAAGATGACCCTAGAAGAATAATAATTGTTCAGCTGTAGCAGCCATTGGGCGGGACAAATAACAAGAAAGACCGATGGCCGATGTAGTGAAAAGGTTCTTTAATGGCTACCTCGGAAGAACAATCTGTTGGCACTTAGGTGGAGTAATGGCCCGGTAAATATCAAGGGATAAAGGGATAAAATTGACTTGTTTTCTTGTTCTCTGAATGAATTTACAAGACTCGGACTTTTTGTAATTAGTTACCAAAAATAGAATAAGTTACACTATTGTATTAGGCTAAGTCCTGTAAAAATAGTTGTAAGAGTTGAAATAAATAAAAAATAAAAAAAATAAAAATAAAAAATAAAAAACCATCAAACCAAAACAAAAAGTAGGTACGACAAATTTTTATTGTTAATACATAAAATAGACAGAAAGATTTCTCCTCAGACAGAAAATAAAAGGAACGCAGGATTTATCATCGTGTACTGTCATCTAATTACCTCTCTGAGGCCTTTGCCCATCATTGGACAAGTTTGTCTAAAAGAGAGAGAGAGATTAAGCATTTTAATTATTATGTGTTTCAAAACAAAGATAAGTTTCATTACTAAATAATAATAAATAAATAAATAAATATTTTAGACATGCCTCACTGGGCTACATAGGGCCATCTAGTCCCAAACTAAGCTACTGTTGAGTACCCTGTCGTATGGGGTAATAGACAACCGATAAACTTAATTATATACTTTTTTTTTTGTAAATACATACTTATAATACATAGAAAACATCCAGACCAGTACAAACAGACATGTTCATGCACACAAATATTTGTACTGTGCGGGGATCGAACCCGCGAGCCACGGCTCAGAAGCAGCGTTTACTACCGTTGATCCAAATGGTCGTCAATTATCAAGTCAATTATTATATTACTATATCAAGTTAAATATTAATTTATATTCATTCATCATATTGATAATTTTATCAACATTCTAAAAGAAAACTCTACAACTGTACAGCACAGATTTCTATGATCTTACTCATCTTTATGTATGACTATAGATTAAGTAATTTCTTATGAATAGCATTGGCATTACTGCAACTATAGGTAAGGGAGTTCCCCTTTCGCGTTGAATTCTAAACACTCAACTAGAGAGGATTGTTCTATAAAAATAGTACTTATGCTGTAAATACAAATGAATATGGCAGTTGAACTATAAAGTTTGATCAGTAGGCTCAAAAATAGTAGAAAAAACATTAATATTTATTACATTTATACAATCTGTTGTCTGTATATTGTCTGATAAGTGATTGCACGTTGATGATTCACTAATTTATTATTTCATAATGTCACAAGCTCTAATATCTAGTTTCTAAGATCTATGTATACACTTAAACAATAAATATTTTGAATTTGAATCATTCTAAAGAGTGAAGAACACTTTAGTATACCTTCGAAGAGAGTTATATTTTTTCAACTTTTACTTTCCTTCAAGGATAGCCAGATTTAAAATTTCCCATACGTAAGCAGAAACTGTTGACCCTTCAGATGGGGTTAAGCAGGACCACGGTGAAAAGGGTGTTAAATGAAGACTTAGGGCCTAGGGCATATCGAAGAAAAACAGGACATCGTTTGGACGCTCGTTTAATTCGACCTGAGACTGAAGAGATGCCGCGCTTTGTTGAGGCGGTACGCGGGAAAAAAGCATCGGGAAATTCTTTTTTCGGATGAAAAAGTTTTCACCGTGGAAGAGAGCTACAACAAACAAAATGATAAGGTGTACGCACACAGCAGTGAAGAAGCGAGCAACCGTATTCCGCGTGTCCAACGAGGTCATTTTCCATCCTCGCTCATGGTTTGGTTGGGAGTCTCTTATTGGGGCTTAACTGAGGTACATTTTTGTGAGAAAGGCGTAAAAACGAATGCAGTTGTGTATCAAAATACAGTCCTCAAGAACCTTGTGGAACCTGTTTCTCATACCATGTTTAATAACAGGCACTGGATATTCCAACAAGATTGCGCCAGCTCATAGAGCGAAAAGCACACAAGACTGGCTGGCGGCGCGTGAAATCGACTTCATCCGGCACGAAGACTGGCCCTCCTCCAGTCCAGATTTGAGTCCGTTAGATTACAAGATATGGCAACACTTGGAGGAAAAGGCCTGTTCAAAGCCTCATCCTGATTTGGAGTCACTCAAGGCATCCTTGATTAAGGCAGCCGTCTATATAGACATGGACCTCGTTCGTGCTACGATAAACGACTGGCCGCGCAGATTGAAGGCCTGTGTTTAAAATCGCGGGGGTCATTTTGAATAAAATTTATTACCATATGAATCTATGTTTTATTAAATTCATTTTGCTATATAAATGGTTACATAAATAATAAACATGTCTAAATTATTTCATATTACACATGTGACAGAACTTATGACCTGACTAGGTAATTTTTTAAGTTTAAATACTGATATTACAATTGCAATTAAATTGCTTAGTTATCATAAAGTATTTAAATAGCTGTTTCATCTTAACTGACTGTAAAACATCTGTAAAATGTTTCTTTCAGGTGTTAAGAGAGCAAACTCCTAATATTTCATGAAACAACGCTGGCTTACAGCGATAAGAATATGCTTGAAAAATTGATGCCTGTAACGTAGTGTCTCGGTGGCTAAATGGTAAAGCACCGCACCCGGCATGCGAGGAGATGCGGGTTCGAGTCCTGCCTGAGACATGATTTTTTAAGTTTAAATACTGATACATATAAAGTATAAGCACCTGTTTTGTGGAATTCAAAAACAACATTAGTACCACAATCAGCCAGCCAGACATGAGAAAATATAGAAAAACACTTATATCATGGACCTGTCTGGGAAACGAACCCAAGCAACATCTTGAAACTATCGCGTAAGCCACTCCGCCACGAAAATCGTCAACAACAATGTAGAAACAATTTATGGACAAACGCAGTGGACTCACTGCATCTTTCTATATTGTACTTGAGGTTCAAGAGAAATGCTATAGTATAAAAAGAAAGGAGTCCTGTAAGTGTTATCATTACTGAACAGGTGATAACTCGATAAACTACTAATTAACCGTCAATATGAATTTCGCTAAGTTCTTCTTCGTCTTATTCGCTTGTCTGATGGCGGTGTCAACGGTGAATGCCGCGCCTCGTTGGAAGGGGTGGAAGAAAATTGTAAGTGACCTCTATTATACTTTATTTGATATTTTAGCAACTTAATTGCACTTATAATATCAGTATATAAACTTGAAAAATTTTTGTCTCAGGCGGGACTCGAACCCGCATCTCCTCGTAGCGAGGAGATGCGGGTTCGAGTCCCGCCTGAGACAAAAAAAAATGTTTTTTCAAGTTTATATACTGATATTACCTCTATTACTCTGCCATGTTTTTGGTAACTTGTTTCTGATTTCCACAAAACGAGTGCTCTAATTAGTTGCTCAGTTTGGGATCAGAACAACGTATGTGACCACATCCTTAGATCATAATGTGACATCATACCTTTTTGATGAAGCAATACCAATGTCTGATATCTCGCGTGTAGAAGTGAAAGATCCGTTTGCAGATCCCGATGATGATAAGGACAAAGACTTCGTGCCAGATAGTTCAAACTCAGATGATACGAGATATGTAAGATAGGATAATAAGATAAGATAATACATAATCGGGTTAATTCTTAGTACTTCTTCTTCTTTTGTTTTATAGTCATTGATGCTTGAGTTCGTTCAATCTTAATATTTTTGTGTAATAACCGTCTAAAATGTCGACCACTTCCTTTATGAAAGACAAAAAAAAAAAACTCAAAAACTGTTTTGTGTTTTTAACTATTTTTAAAGCAATTAAATTGCTGGTGTCAGTTTAAATTACAATTCCTTGGGCTCTAGCTTCTGCTTAGGCTTCGCGTAGACTCAGTCCACACTCGAAGCTAGCAGGCCGCTTAAGGCTTCTATTAAAGTCAGCGGGCTCTCTGGACCGGTTGCCTTCGAGACCGGTTCCATTTAAATATAATCAGTGGAACGAACCGCTCTCCGCGCCGACGCCACCACCGCTTCACGCTCGCTGGCTTCGAGACCGTGACCTAAGGCTAAGAGCCATCTACACTTGCCTAAATCTGCCCGGCCAAGGTGCGTTGGTTATGCCGGCAGGCTAAAAGGTAAAGTAACTGCCCATAAGCTAGTATTATATTATCTGTGCCATAAGCATCCCACTGCAGGGAAAACGCCTTCATCATTGAATTCAAGTCAGTACAGCAATGATGGGCTGTACCCACCACCAACATCACCTGCATGGTCACCACCCTTGCCAAATTCGAGTTGGTGATCATAAACCCGAGCAAAATTCGAAGCTCTTGAAGCCAACTTGCGGGTCTAACCCAAGACCCCAATATCTTGGTCCGGTACATAGATCACTCAACTAAATTAACCGCCATTGAAAAAATTTACCGCCGGTAGCTCGCAGCCTGAGAATTTTTCACTAACAAGTAACAAATTTACAGCTGTTTACAACTATTTAAGAAATTTTCTCTTTAATATTACAACGGATTTGTATTTTGTTTATGGGTGTTTTGGAATCCCTTCCCTAAGGAGACTTAACATATTTTTTTGCTTAATTTAATACATCGCACACTGGGCCAATTTTATACCTTATTATTATTCTACACAGCGCTTACAGTATTATTTCCCAAGTTGATATTAGGAACAGGAAAAGTCATAGTTTCTCAAATTTTTTGCTTCTTTGCACATTCAGGCTCTACCTTGAGCATTTTAACAGTTTATGGGTGTTGATTTTTACGTAAACTATACAAATAAAAACCAAATACGGGTATATTCACTTTACTTAATATTATATTTTGGGAAGCAGGGTCGACAAAATAAAAAAAACTGGCCAAGTGCGAGTCGGACTCGCACACGAAGGGTTCCGTACCAAAAAGGCCAAAAAAACGGGTTTGTTGTATGGGAGCCCCCCTTAAATATTAATTTTATTTTGTTTTTAGTATTTGTTGTTATTGCAGTAACAGAAATACATAATTTGTGAAAATTTCAACTGTCTAGCTATCGCGTTTCTTGAGATACAGCCTGGTGACAGAGCGACGGACAGACGGACAGACAGCGAAGTCTTAGTAATAGGGTCCCGTTTTACCCTTTGGGTACGGAACCCTAAAAAGTAATAACCATTAGACAAAATGATGTGAAATTTGAGCGATCTTGTCTTTGGCTAGCGCTATCTATCTTCCATTTATCCTTTGAATAAGATACAGACTTTATAGAAACTAAATAAATATGGGCAACATCTCAGTAAATAACCATTCAAAGCACTTAATTTGTGGAAATCAGGAACAACAAAGGTATCACAAACACCGAGATCCTAAAAATGTAAAAAAAAAAAAATTATTTCCCGCCCGAGAAATGATCCTGAACCTTAAAAATCGTGTTGGGCACTCCAGTTCACTCCACTATTGAGGTAGCCGTGAATGAAACTTGAAATATATAACACTAGCTGATCCGGCAAACGTTGTTTTGCCATGAGGTATGAAAGAAAAGTGATTTTGTTGCAAAAAAACAAAAATCTCAAAAATTGGTCCAGTCGTGTTTGAGTTATAAATAACACGACTTTGTTTTGTACATCCAAATCCAAACTTCATTTTAACTTGCCTCAATATGTTGAGTGTAAGTGACTTTTACAAATTTTGCGGAGTTCCGAAGTACTGCCTTGTTTGTTCCTAAACTTTCGTTAATAACTTTTTACGACGTTGTCCTCGTTGTAAAAAGTCCAATATTTGGAATACATAAGTTAAATTTGTTATATTTGGTATTACAACTGACGCTTTTTTAATAACACCTTTCGTGTAATAATTTCAAGTTTCATTAAATATTTTTACATTTAAAATTAATTTATGAAATGGAATGAAATAAAGAATATGATGATCCCTAAATTCTTTTACGAGTAAAAGCTAATGTTTATCAAAAAGATTTTGTTATTGTGACATAGTAAAAAACACATTAACCTTCCAATAAATGTCAAAATTTCCCAATCTATTTTCAACTTTAACTATAACATTTTAGAAAATTTGCATTAAGTTAGTAATGTCTTTCTCTCTTTCTCTTTCTGCCTTGGCTTTTTTTTTAATACGTGTTGTAAAAGCTACTAAGGATTACTTCCAAAAGAAAACAGGAGAAAAAAACGTCTTCGTTCTACCAATATTGCCAATCACATACCATAGCACCTACCAGTCGTGGTAATTCGAACAACCTATAAGAAAAAGAGTCCTGTTTCTCAAAGAGGACTATATCCAGCAGGGGACTATTTTGGGCTGATAATGTTTTATTTGTTTCAGGAGAGAGTCGGTCAGCACATTCGCGATGGGGTTATCAAAGCCGGTCCCGCCGTAGCGGTAGTTGGTTCGGCGTCAGCGATTGGATGAAAATTATTTATGTTGCCAGATTTAGTTTATTTTCTTGTTAATAAATAATTAAAAATGTATAAAGGTGGTTTCAATAATAACATTGATTTGGCAGTATCGCACTGTTGTTATTTAGGGTTTAATTATTAGACGTTTGATAATTTTGATAAATCTGATTGTGAAAGATACAGTTAATTAAGGACCAATTTTGAGTATGTGCATGACGATCGTCAGCTGTTTGCTTAACAACGGTCTAAAATTATTTATTTATTTGTGTTGATTAGCAACTAAATGGGAGGCCTATGTCCACCAGTGGGTGTTGTATGGCTGTTATTCAGTTGCGTCACTTAGGTACCTTGTCATACGTAAAATTTTGTTTTGTAGATTTTTTTCCTGATATATTTTAATTGCTGTATTTACCTTATTGGGTGCAATTCAATTAAAGGGCTTCTGAACATCATAATGACTAAAACGACTAATGGTTTCGTTCACATAGCCTCATTTCGTTGTTCCAAATGTTTCACAATCGCCTACTTGTAAACTATAGCAAATACTCGGATCTGAGAAATTTAGACCGTGTGCTGGCTGCCTAAGTACTAATACTTTTTATCCTGTAGGTGCTTTATAAAGTAATTAAATGAACCTACTAAGAAGAATAATGTCTGATCATACTTTCTCTGATTGCCTAAAGTTTCTAACGATACCAAATCGTATGGTTAAGTAATTTTTAAGAAAAAAGATTACTCAAAGCCCATAGCGACAATATTATTTATAAATATAATTTTATTGTATGTATTTATTCTTTTATGTCACCTAATTAACATTTGATATTTATATGTATACATATACTGATAGTTTTTATTTCAAACGATAACGGGAATTAAACGCGATCATACCTTATTATTTTGCCTGACGTTTCGATCGGGTTGCACCGACCATGGTCACAGGCTGACTGGAGACAGCGATGCACTCACTCCGAGGGGAAGGTAGATTCATATAAATCTACCTTCTAAATGTTTAATTCTCCAAGCACCGTCACACACCACACTAACCGTGTCCTTATTCCGCGAGACAGCTGCCGCGTCCGTATTACGATGCTTACTCGACTGCGTACTAAAAGGAGGCTTTGTATTTTCAATCACCGGATTCCACGTCGCAGATAGTTTGAAACCGTCTTCCCGATTGAAATTTTTGTGCGTCTTTATTTCAATCGCTTCACGCACAACCCTTGAATAAAAGTGGCGATCTGTAGAGAGGACTTGCGTTTGATGAAATTCAATCCAGTGATTGGTGCCTGATTCAAGCAAATGTTCCGCAATCGCAGATTTTGCTGTCTGGCGATTTTTTACAGCGGCGATATGCTCCTTCACCCTTTCCGCAATGGTGCGTTTCGTTTGCCCTATATACGACCTACCGCAACTGCAGTCGATTTTGTAGACACCAGGAGTTTGTAGCGGTAATATATCTTTCGGCGAGCCCAGTACGGTGTTAACTTTTGACCCCGGTGTGAACACCGTTGGAATGGAGTACTTCTTAAGCAGGGAGCCAATTTTATCAGTCACTCCTTTCACATAGGGCAAATATGCGGGATGTCTACTCACATTCGGACTTTTACAAACTCCTGACCGCGGCTTCAATTGTCGTGACGGCATTACAAATCCGTTTTTAGGTATGATCGCGTTTAATTCCCGTTATCGTTTCAAATAATTATGCAACGCGAAAGTTTAAAAGTAGTTTTTATTTCTTTTTATTCTATCATCCATTTTACTTTTCCCAAAAAAATTGCCTCACATTATAATTATAGTAACGTTATTTTTTATTTTTTATGTAATTATAACGTTACGAATACAAACAGCAATTGTATCTTTTTTTTTTCTCTTTGTGCGTCTGTTGTGTCACTCATATGGGTCCCACCAGAATACCAGCGCTGCAGCGGCCCTTGGCTCGTTGCAGCACATGCTGAGGTGGGACCTAATTGGCCATATTTTCTTGTCAATTTGTTTTTTTAAATTTTGTTTTGTCTCTTATGTTCTATTGTCTAGCTGTAATTTCGTCTATGTCTACTGTAATGTGCTTGTGGCCAATTAAACGTTTCTTTCTTTCATTCTTTCTTTCTTTAACTGACTGTTGATGATAAAATTAATAGTAAAAACTTAGGTACAGCATTATTCTCATAGCTCGCACCGAAATATAGTTTTTGTAAACTTTTTAAAAAAACGTGACCGAGTTACTCTCGCTGCTTCTTCTTGGGACTTGCCCACACTTGTTTCAAAGCAGTAGTAGGCTCATATTATGAAAACAGAGATTTTAATAGTGGTCACAAGCTGCTGCAAAATATTAAAGATCCCAAATGCTACCGAAACCCACCACTTTTTGTTAAAAAGCGTATGAGATACTGGAAGTACGAGCACACTAACATTCAAAGGCAGTGAAGCATTGAACTTGACCCATTGGTAGACCACCATTACAGTAATGAAGGTGCCAAATGCATACACCTTGAAATAGTTGATTTATGTGATGTGCATCAGAGCAGAAACAGCGCTAGGGCATTACCGTTTTATATGTATGTTGTATGAGATCGATGCGGCTAGGTGTGAATAGAAATGTTAGGAAATACTATAGTCTATGAAAAAGCACCGGAAAATAAATGGGGACAATATCTCTTATAAATTATTCTGATCCTAACGTGACTAACTATTCGAAGCACTCGTGTTGTGGAAATCAGTAACGACAAACGCAGGAAACACCCAGACCTGACCTAGAAAAACACTTCTTTTCTACATTTTCCGGGAATTGAACCCGGGACCTCGGAGCAGGCGACACCTTGAAAACCAGCGTGTACGCCACTCCGCCACGGAGATTGACAAAATGTAGTGGTCTTTTTACTACATTGACCGTCCAGGAATCGAACCCGGGACCTAGGAGCAGGTGACACCTTGAAAACCGGTGTGTGCGCCACTCCGCCACGGAGATCGTCAAAATGTAATGGTCTGGTCTATGCAACGCGACTAGGTTATTTTGACACCATAGTAGGTTTTAAATGCGAATTCAGATACATCATTAGAATTTAGATAGGGCGATCTTAACACAGGAGTTCATGATTTATACTCGTTCACGCGAGTTTATTTATATATTTGATTTCATTGTATTGTGTTTGCATACATTCAAGCATAGATTTAATATACTGCTGTATTAAATCTATGAATTCAAGAAACCAATATACGTTTGTAAAGTATGTGCAACTATTATACAATTTGGAAAAAAAAAATTACTTGATGTGCCTAACCGCATAAATATTTAATTACATAAATATATAAAAATATTTAATCAAATAAATTTCATGTTGATTACAATAAAAGGTACGAAACGGAAAATTAAATCAATTTTCGTGGTTACTACAAGTTTCAAGGTTGTCACATCACTGCTCTATGGCACAGAATTTGAATTCCATTAGATAATATTAGGATTAAGGCCTTGTTTTCTTTCAAGGCGATGCCTTTACTCAAATTTGCTATTAAAAAAAAAACATCTTCAACAGTTCTGTAGCAGTCAGTAAAACAAAGGTCTTGCGTCAATATGCGTCACTTAGGCACACCGATTGACTTCCTTCTTTGATTAGACCTTTTAGAGTGGAGATCGACCTGTCTTAAAAGTTTCGATCTCTTCTAAGTCAGCAATAGTAGGAACGCCATTTAACAGACACGTGACATGATCACATCATGTTATGTGCCGTGAGGGGAAACTTAAGAAGTAGGTACTTCCAGAAGAAGACAGACTGAGCAGCAGCGTTTTCTCTTTACCATTGACCAAACTGCTACCACCGACCTTTCTATATACTATATTTATTAAGTTGGAATTCTTATACTGCATTTGCTCATGCTACTTCATATACCTTTTGTTCTGTAATGTTTATAGACCATCAGGTCTAGAACTACCATCGCCACGACAGATTCATTACTTTGAAACTTCTATGGCATTTTTATCGTCAAGTTTAGGTCATCTTCTAGAGAGCAGGATAGTAGGTGAATTTTAAATATTCCTTGTAAACGGCAATCGCAGTCTTATCCCCGTATTTATAAACAAGTAAAAGTAATTACTTGAGTACAAGTAATTACTAAAGAGACAATAAAATTTGTATGCCTTAATCAAGAAATTATTAGAAGTTATAACTACCAAAAGTTAGCATTTTCAGCCAAATAATATGACTATTAATGGTGACCAATTTCTTTCACTTAAGCACTAGGTATGAACACTTTAAGTTATGACTTTCTTAAGCAATAAGTTATTACTTCTTTATAAATACGGGGGTTAGAGTGGCACAAAGTCACAATCTATGGACCTCATATGCTGTTCTTGATGTCCATTGTGACAGTTGGATTTATTCAGGACAGGAGGTCCATGCTGTCTGCACTAAAGTAGGAAATACCTTTATTGATGTAAATAAAAAGAATATTGAACTAATCATATCCGATTGAAAAACAAAATAATCTAAATTTATTGTTCAATGATCAAGAAGATTTATACTTACTTCCACATACAATACCGCTGATCCAAATGACGACCATTTGGACCAGCGGTAGTAAACGCTGCTTCTGAGCCATAGGTCGCGGGTTCGATCCCCGCACAGTACAAATATTTGTGTGCATGAACATGTCTGTTTGTACTGGTCTGGGTGTTTTCTATGTATTATAAGAATGTATTTACAAAAAAAAAGTATATAAGTAAGTTTATCGGTTGTCTAGTACCCCATACGACAGGGTACTTAATAGTAGCTTAATTTGGGACTAGATGGCTCTGTGTGGCCCAGTGAGGCATATCTTAAATATTTATTTATTTATTTATTATTTATTTATTACAATAATTAAATACGATTAGATTTGTAAACTGCCTTTTTTGTACATAACAAAAACTTGAAGGTCAATGTTAAAATTATTAGTTTTCCCATTTCGTTGAGTTAGTACTAAATTAGCATGACTAATACACTTTTGTTTCATAATCAAGGTAGAAATTACACGAGTATGTACGAGTACGAAAGCTGAATTGCGTGCAAACGCTTGACGAATTGTTCCGTTACGATAATATCTATAGGTGATGCTTAGTTTGTGTTCGGCAATCCATTTTAATATGCAAAAGTGTGTTCTGTCTGTTTGTTTATCCGTCTAACACTTTTTACACTTAGTTTGAAACGGTGAACCAATTAAGACAAAAATCGGTATACTAAGAGATATCTTGAGCATAGCCACTAGCTATTTTATGGGACTGGGCCAATAACCTAAAATAAAACAACGTGATAAGGCTATGATCACCGAATGAACGATTTTATTGTAAAGGACAAAGACACAACAGATTAGTTATTGTACGCAACACAAGATGGCGCTAGTAGTATCTACATTTTGATATTACAACAAATAATTCATTTTGTATGATTTAGTTCCAGATCCTGAAAACCCCATAGGATTAATTACATTTTATCCTTGAAATCATCCTTTATTAACCCTTCCTTTTGGACTTGCCTTATTCGGGTGAAAAAGGGGCCTTGGGTAGAAGTGTGTCATCACCAGTCCACTGCTGGATACGGACCTTCTCTAAAGATCTCCATTAAAGTTCCGATCTACATCCAGCTGTTTCTTGCGACCTTTGCCAGATATTTGGTCTACCTAATGATGGCCTTCCCACAGATCGTCGTCCGGTACACGGTGACCAATCCAGAATCAATCCACTCTTTGCGTTGGGAACATCGGTTCGTCTTGGAATTGAAACCACCGCCATTGGTTCTTCTTACCAATGGGCACCTTTTCTGTTTGCTCGTGTCGATTTAATTCAAGGAATCGTATTTTCAATTCTATTTTCTACAATCAAAGGTAGGAATTAGTTCGAATTTTTTAGTGACTGATTTTGACCAATTAGAACTAATCAATAAGTATAATTATTATCCAAAAAGAAAAATGGGTATGCGTCAATAATTGTATTTATGGAACATCTTGCAATTACATCGGTTGATTTGATAAGCCCACCTTTTTTGAAATGTTAAACTAATTTAAATCCAATTATTGACCAAATTCATGCTATTGGTCTTAACATTTATAATTGGTTTGAATCGTAACTTCAACTTTATCATATCATCGTGTCTTCATCAGGATTTGCAAGTAAATAAATCATATTTCTTAAGATTAATATAAGTTATACAGGATGAAATTTTAACCACTTTCAGAAATTTTTGTAGGCGTTCAGTATCGTATTTAGAGCCCATTTATGAAGTTAAAAATGTAACTCAAGTTTTCACCCGAAAATATTTTTCGCAATATAGTTTTAAATTTTTACAGTTTTGGGCCTGTTTAGGTATAAAGGGAAAATCTAAAACTTATGCTTAGTATCGTAATGAATGAATGTTATGTGCATCGCGTAAAAAATGTGTTGCTAGGCGGCCGTATCAAAAATTTTAGATTTTCGGCGGACATTTTCTAAGTGCTTTATCTTGATATTTTTGTACTGGGCTATACCAAAAGTAAAAATACGTGATTTGTTTTTTGTCTCGTAGATTAATATATTAAAAAAAATTTCACTCTGTATAGGTTTTAGTAGCCACAACAAAAAAGTTTCTTGAGTAGCGTTTGCGAACTTCATAATACTCGTAAGAAGATGCGGGGTTTTTAGCTCTCATCTCGAAATCGCGCGTAGTGCGACGTGAACTGCTCAGATTCACTCGTTATGTCGTTCTATGTCCAGCAGTGGACTGCTAAAGACAATGATGATAACGACAAAGTAAATCCGATTTCTGTAGCATGCAATACCACCTTTTAAAGTAGGATTTATGATGGTTTGACCGTCACACAGTCATGGCTTAGTGATTCGCGCTTCGGTCTAGAAAACCAAGCGGCCACGATTTTTATTCCCGCTATGGGCAAGTGTCTATGTGAGGACCTGTACCCGAGTTGGTATTATCCAAAAGTGTAACTAAGTACGTACCTATGTAGTAAAAGGCTATAATCATACCACAGCAGGGCAAAGGCCTCCATCATTGAATTCAAGTTAATATAGCAATGAACATCATTGCTGCATTAGATTACGCCTGTTCCAGGCATACAGGCATATACACCACGCTTGCCAAATGCGGATAGGTGATCACAAATCCGAGCAAACTTCGAAAATTCAAAACTTTTTGCTTTCGAACCCGAGACCCCGAGATCTTTGCCAGTTATTTAAACCACTAGACCAACGGGGCGTTAGTAGTAGGTACCTATATCTGTTATCATTTGTTCAACAAGCTTGATAATTTGTAAGTAAATTGATAAATATTAACTGCAACGTTTTTGTTGCAAAATCGTACTTATGTCAACTATATAAGATGTTCTGTTATTCAACCTGATATTCTGCCTTCTGCATATAAACTGCTTGTAATTATTGAATTATTAATTATTGACACTTTGCATTTAAGATGACCTTTTCAGATATCACACATTATAAACAACATCATATGCGACAAAAGTACAGAGAAATTTATATATAGGTACAACATGGTACAACTAATGTTGAATACCCCATTGGTCTAGTGGTTTAAGCACAGGATCAAGATATCAGGCCTGGATTCAATCCCCGGGTTGGACAATAGAAAAAAATATAAAAAAACCAGGTTTTGTGAAAATCTAACCAAGCGTGGTGGTTATACTAATACCCATCATTGCTGTGGTAACTTGGATTTAATGACGGAGGCCTTTTTCCACCAGCGGGATGATTTTAGGCTGTTACTTACTTTTACAAGAACAACACCGCCCATCATCAATCGATTCCACCAAAAACTTGCAAGATTGGTTTCACCGTTACTTTTTCTAACCGCATCTTAGTGGATTTTTAATTGGTATACACTTTAATTCCCTAACGAGATAGCCGGTCATGATAATGAAACTAATGATTAATTATTTCTATATGCAATTCAGTTCAAATCCTCGATTGCTACGATGCGCACGATTGTGACTTTGTTTATTTTAAGTTGCACTATTGTGACGGTTACATGTAAGTGGTTTTTATATTAATTTTTACTATCATTGTAAGTACCTACTGTTTAAAAGGTCAAATGTTATTCGATATTGTTGCATGCGCCGGGATCGCGGAAGAGTTCTTTTGAATAAACCTTACAGGGAAAGAAGTCATAAGTATTTTTATGTTTGTCACAAGTGTGTTTTATATTATGGATTTTTAAGTACCTAGTAATCATAAACGCGTAGTTAAAAATCATCACAACTATTAATCATAATAATTTTTTCGAACGTATTTCAACTTGTATTGATGTTGATATAATTTTTTTATCAGCACAAGTTTAATAATAGGGGTTAAAGTATGAAATTGCCGATTATTTTCCCAATTTTTATTTTGTTTATAGCTCTTAAGTGTAGTCATATTATTGCGTAATTCTTTTTGTATTGTATAAAAAACTAAATAAAGTAACTTTTGACTAAAAAATAAAAATGCAATACTAGTGCCTATTACTTCAAAGGAAGTCGTTGAAAAGACCCCTTACAATGTGTCAGCTGACCTTCTTGCTTCAATTAAGTATATTTGTATTATATACTTTGATTTTCAGAAATTTAAATACTATAATGCGTAGCTTTATAACCATCTAACTTTCACCTTTAATTGCATCGAAAAAGGTTCAGGCGTTTTTAAAAAAAACTAGAAAATTGTTAGTATGGAAAATGACTTTTCTCGATTTCGTCCATACAAAACGGCAATTTCATACTTTAACCCCTAATAAACACACACATAAAATTTATCTTATTATTAGACCTAAATATTTCCACTTCTGTGCCAATGATTGCAATTAACTCCAATGTGATGGTACATTCATTTAACGGCGTATTTTTTACTTTCTATAACACTTTCGATATAAATATCACCAAAAACTAATCCAATCAGTTATCACATTTATCAAGCATTCATTGAGAGAGTTTATTTTTTTAATTGTAGGCTAAAATAAATTACATTGTCCAAAGAACGAACACTGTGGAAGTCACAAAGATCTTAATATATCTTAATCACAGTAATTCTGTTACTAATTAGGTTAACTACAAAGTTAATACCATTGTTTCTTACTAACATAATCATTTCCACAAAGTTTTGCCTTACTGTATTTCTATTCATTGCAAAATTATAAAATAAATCATTGTATATATAAGTTTACTAGATCCGGCTCTGTGACAACTAGTGTATCTAACATCTTTTTTTTATATTAGTCGGTGCCAGGCAATTCCGATGTGACTATACATACGTACAGGCAGCTGAGGGATGGCTAAAATTGCACGAAATGCCCTCAAATTGGAATGAAGCCAGGCTCAGATGTCATATGGAAGGTAAGCAATGTTAAATATACTGTGCTAGATTACCCCAAATTTATCAGTATTCTTTTCTTACGAGTCTTTGCTCTGACCACATATTTCATCGACAATCGACAACAAGCTTCCGTTTTAATGCAAGCGCGATGCACAAACGCACAGGTAACGTCTGACGTAAACCTGCAGAAAAGACTTATTGCAGACAAAAAAGAGTAACACAAACGTCAGACCCAATACCAAAAGCGTTATTATTAACCGGTAATCTAAGGCTAATCAGAAATCAAAAGCAGTGAAAAGAAGAGAAAAATTAAGATAACCCGAGAAAACTCTCAAAATGTCGAGAACTAAAAGGTCATCGATAAAAGACGACCTCTGTGGTCAGCTTTGAGTACTTGGGATCGATTTCAGCGTGACTTTCAAAAAAAGTTTTCATGTTGTTTTGTATCTATGTTTGTGATACCTTCTTTGTTTCTGATTTTCACACTATTAAGTACCTACTTATTATCAAAACTGTGTGTGTGATGTTACCTACAATTATTTCATTAAATATCTTTTATCTATTTATTCTACAGTATATACGTTAAAACTCATCTTTACAAGAAAAGAAAATGCCATTCCATGAATAGAAATCACTGAGTATCATGAACTGACTTCAAACTTTGATAAAGGTATTAGTTGGGTAAAAATGTTGTATTAATGTTTTTTATCGATTTTTTATAGGTGCAGTTCTGGCATCTCCATTGACAACAGCGCTGAGGGATGCAATGACTAATTTGGCAAAGAACAAACAAATCACCTGTGGTATTTTTACTGGAATTCATGCTTTCTTTTCAAGAGGAGACTTCGCTTCAATAGAAGGTAAGTTATTGGTATACACGATACTTCAGGAAAGTGCGTCATTAGAAATCTACCTTAAAACTACAAAAAATAATTGTCCACCAATTTTAAAATACTAGGATGATATTATGTGGAGTCAAACATTAAGCTGAAAATATACATTTATGGATAGACAGAAGGTTGTTATTTCAAATGATACCTGAGGCTGTCGAAACACACCATTTTTTATTTAATTAATAATTGTGTTTTAAATACTTTTTCTATTACTTAATAAGAGAAGACGCTGCCGTCCAATCCTTTCTGGTGGTAATTCTTATGCCCTTGTTCCGAAACCCCTATGAAGAGAATAATGCTTCTCTTGGCACTACATGTATGTTTCATTTAGACTTAAACTACATAAAAATATAGAGAAGTGATCTCTGAAAAAACCATTAGACAGTTTGAAATGTTGGCCTGAGCACTTTTTGCGCGATACGTTACTTAAGCAAACAAAAAAAACTGGATTTACCGATAAAGATAATGAAACGCCACTTAAATGATTAGGTAACTAATTAAGTCAATAATTGAACCTATTTATTACAGATAAAGTTATCGCAAATACGGAAATTAATATAAACATGAAAATGTGGTCTAACCACCATTTAGCCATTAGCATTGTAAGACTAATGAACGACTTACCACGACATTAATCGCGATATTATCTTAACGATGTAAGTTTACGTGTAATAGACAGCGATGAGAAAGTAATTAGTGTTGATGATCATTGGATTATATTGAGTGACCAATTTATTTTAAACTTTATAATTGCAACGTTGTGGCTTTGAATTTTGAATTCACATGGTCATATTGGTCAAAAAGGCTTAAGGATTGTAAAGCACAAAATAGAATAGCATCACCTTTCACGAGGTGAGTAAAGGAGTACCACCAGAAAATAATAAGCATTAGCGTCTTCTCTCCCTTCATAATTGGCCAAACTACGATCGCTATTCCAGCTTCCAAGATGGGCGGCATGTACATTGTACAACAGTGGTGGCATAGAATATAGGCTAATAAAAATCTCTCAATCGCAATCATCTTCCTATTGTGAGGTCATTTCAAGCTTGATCTGGTGATACACGTGATTTGTTGTTACGCCTTGCATCTTCCAACAGAAGTCAGGACCAGCGATTCAAAGTGCATTCAAAAGAATGACTATAACCATCTCACTCCGACCAGACCCAAGCTAATTTAGAAAAAATCCTTTCGTAAATTGAACCAATCAAAAATCGCTCCCGAGATTGCGTAGTATGCGCAACTCAAAATCCACTAAACGAGTCGTCAATAATAGTAATAATGATTTTTAAGTGGTGCCGGCACATAAACAGAAACAGAAAAACACACTTCTTCTATTTCTATGGGTGTCTTAAGAAGCGAATAAAGGAACACTGCGAGGAAAATACGGGCAGCATCATCGTCTTCTTTCTATTTTTCAGGTATACCTCTATCCTCAATCCCTCACGCTTGGACTAAAGATGAACCGGACAACTTCAATGATGCAGAGAACTGTCTAATTTTATTACCCGACGGATTGATGGCTGATGTAAAGTGTAAGGATACCTTTCCCTACATGTGCTATAAAAAGAAAGGTGCAATGGTCGTAAACAGCTGTGGTACTACCGACCCTGGTAAGAGACATTGAAAAATACTTAGATATTTTGTGTAGATTAGTACAGATTTCATTGAATATTATAGACTAGCTGTTGCCCGCGACTTCGTCCGCGTCAAAAGATATGAATGATTTTCCCCGTTTTTGCAACACTTTTCACTGATGCTTCGCTCCTATTGGTCGCAGCGTGATGTTATATAGCCTAAAGCCTTCCTCGATAAATGGACTATCCAACACAAAAAGATTTTTTCAATTTGAACCAGTACTTCCTGAGATTAGCGCGTTCAAACGAACAAACTAACAAACGCTTCAGATTTATAATATAGATTTATAAAGAGCGTCAAAGTTTGAATTGGTTTAATCGTCTCATACAATTCCCTATTATATAGCTCTTCTTAGATACATAAATACCCAATTCACACTACATTCCACATAGGGGAGATTTAACCTCTTTAAAGGATGATTACTCAATACCCAATACCAAAATTTTTTTATTGGATTGATCTCCCATTCAATCTTCCAGTTCAGCTCTATAAATGAGGAATAAAAATGTCTTATATGTCCTTTCCTGGAACTCAAACTGTATTTATACGGAATTGTAACTATAAATGACTTCAGTTGTTTAAGAGTAAAGAGGTAACAGACAGACAATCAGACACACGCTACTAGCTTTTTACCCGCGTGAACTACACGTTATGTCCCGCAGGCTGAAACCTGAGCCTAGCAGTATGATGCAAATAGCCCATGTCCTTTCTCGAAGACTTTGTATTAAGTCTTTTAACTAAATTCCATCAAACCGGTTTAGTAGTTAAAGCCTGAAAGCGAAGAAAATAGACAGAAAATGTTACTTTTACATTTGGAACTAAGAATGACTGCTAACTCCTAACAAACATCCCTTCTTACAGAATATACTCTTGACTCTCGCACAAAGCAATGTTATAAGTTCCACCGCGTCCCCCGCACTTGGTCCCGTGCCTACATGACCTGCATGGCAGAAGGAGGGCACCTTGCTATCATCAACTCAGACACCGAAGCCACCGTCATCAGAGAACTCTTCGCGAAGAACCCAGGAGGTGCCATGGTCGGTACCTTCTGGAAGGACGTTGCATTTGTTGGTTTCCATGATTGGACCGAACATGGGGAATGGAGGACGATTCAAGGTATTTTTTCTTTATTTTCTTTTTCAAGTTTCTATTAGTCTAATCGTATTTGCTATAATTAGCTTTGACATTTGTTGACTCGTTTAAGCACACTTTTAATAATACTGTTACTAAATCTATGTTTTTAAAGGTTTTGAATGCAGAATTGACGGTTAGTTCACCTATATAGCTATGAGTGATGATAACTGTGGCAGTAATAATGTTTGTCTTTTAAATTCTACTATACGATTGTTTAAATGTATATATGTATGGATATAGTGACCAGTATTGAAAAAGGAATGCTTAAATGGTTTGGACATGTTGAGAGGATGAATGAAAGCAGGTTGACTAAAAAGATATATATGGCGAGTATGAATGGAAACGTTGGAAGGGGAAGGCCTCGACGAACTTATCTTGATCAAATCGGGGAAGTTCTAAAGAAAGGTCAGGTCAAGAGTACCCTAAACCGGCGAGCGTGTATGAAAAGATTAATGAATTTGGATGAAGCGAGAGTAGTCTGTAAGGATCGTAGCAAGTGGAAAGATGTGGTCTCTGCCTACCCCTCCGGGAAAAAGGCGTGAGTGTATGTATGTATGTATGCATGTACGATTGTTTAAAATGATTTTCGTTTATATTCATATTCATTTATTCACTACATAATATAATTTTGCAGACAATACAGGCATGGAGATGTTAATTTAAATATATTAACATCTCCATGCCTGTATGACCTCAATGAGGTATTCGTGATTATACATATTATTATTATCATTATAAATTATCTTATGTACAATCAGAATTTCAATCTATAAAAAAATGTTAGCGCAGTGGTCACAGAAATTTCACAATATGTCATTAAGTTATCATTATACTATATGTCAACTAAGCTACTTATGTCAAAAACAAAAATCGAATTAAAATCTGTAATTTCAAATATCATAATAATAATGTCAATGGTATGGATGAATGGTGCGGACAGCACAGGACCGATCGTTGTGGAGATCCTTGGGGGAGGCCTATGCCCAGCAGTGGGCGTCGTTCGGCTGATATGATGATGATGATGATGATGATGATGGTATTGAATAATTAAATTTTGTCATTAAAATATTCAGTTAAATTATAGTATGCTTTCGACATTAATATTTTCTTCAACTCTATTTCAAATCTATTACTTCTTCTTTAGCTTAAAGTTTGGCATAATTTAAATTCAATCCACTAGAATCGTGACTAATGTCTATTTATGATTTTAATTAGATAAACCTAATTATGACTTCATTAGAGAATAAAATCAACAAAATAGCCCTGTGAAACTACCAGTTAGAAAATTACATGTTAAAACCAACTTTAATTCTTAATAATAAAGTCGAAAGTAACTTAAACGACAAGAATTTGTGGTTAAGCACAACTTACATTAGAGTATTAGTAGTCTAATGTCTCGTGGTGTATAAGATTGTTCCGACATTAAGTCAAATTCATTTTCTAACCGTCGAAAAATAAGTGAACGTTCTATTTTCTACAAGTGCATATTTTATATCAATTATTTTGTCATATAAATTTTCACCAGGCTGACTAATTTAGATTTAGATTTTTATTTTTTGAAAATTTAAATGGAAAAGTTTGACATTTTTAAATTAAGGTAAATAGGGTTAATAGTCATACAAAACGGTAACTGATGCTGAAATCGGATGCATATTTACCTAAAGTTAGATTTTGGCTTAGACATTATAGAATTTACTTCGAGACATGTATGTCGATCCCAAAATTACGGTACAAGAGTGCTTTCCATAACAAACAACACTTCAACTTTAAGCAAATGCCTCCGAGTATCCGATCTCTCTGATGTATGATCATAATAAATCGCTGAACTACTCGGTACCATGATGATATATTGCTTTAATCATCTCAATTCTACGAAAATCTTCTTGTCCGACCTGAATCCAGGACCCCTAAATCTAGTAATAAAACAACTTAATAAGGCGTAAGTAGTGGTTAATAAGGCGTACCAAATAAACATTTTCTTTGGTTACCAACCTTTCCTAGAACAAGGTAGAGTCAATTTCTTCGACGTTCTCTTACATCAGTTAGTAACCAGTTTGTTAAACTTGCCTAAACACAAACAGAAGTAAATGAAGCTATTTACATTCTAAATATTGATGTGTTTTCAATAAACATTCGAAATGTTTTATAAGCCTATTTACATATAGCAAAGTTACTGAGACACATAATTACTCGTACAATATCCCCTCAGGTAATTGGGTGGAGTCAAACACAAGCAATTACACAAAGGCTTTCTCAATTGATTCTAGGGTTGGATTTTGTGATTGTACTGTTCGTATGATAATTTCATATCATACAGGGTGACTATCCCATGGACTGCCATAGCATATTTAAGAGTGATACCAGAGCCCGATCCCTTGGGACGCACATTTAACCTACTTGGCGTTATAGTCATGAAGTTCTTATACATTAGGAGAAAAGGAGCTTTTACATACAACTGGTAAAATGTTTGGCACTGGCAAAATAGTATTGTTATTAAATGCATGTCCCAAGGAGACTATGGTAGTGCGTCACGATTGGGCATGTTAAGTGCTCACTCAAAAAAGGTTACTGGTGCCATAGTGGAGTGGACTTCAAAATCTCTTTTTGCGTCAGGCCGCGGACATCCCGTGGTTCGTACGTAACAAAAATATCCACCGTGACTTCGAAATCCAATCCATTGCTCTCTATATGAAGGAAGCCTCTCAACGCTTCTTCGATAAGTCAGTGAATCACCCGAATCCGCTCATAGCGAAACCCGCCACGTACGGGATGTCGCTGTCCGATGTTTTTGGCCCAGGCAAGTACTGAACGACCCCGATGATCCGATCACCGCGTATGTCACAACAGCCAACACCGCCTTAAGCACTTCAATTACTGTACAACACAGTAGTTCTTCTCACCGCTCCCGTCGGAGGCCAATCATATGCCTGGCCGCTTCCCCCCTGATCCCTCCCCTCGGGCGGCGACCTAAGCTGAGGTCCAAGCCTGTCCGATCCCCCCTCCCAGATCGGGCTCGCCAGATTGGAGCCCGACCGTGGTACGGCATATCGGGTTCCGGCAGCGCCACCACTGGTGGGTTTTTCATTTGGTAGGGTACCTTTTACAGCTCACACTGGCCCGATCACGCCCGCTAGTATAGCTAGCGCGGTGAACCTAAGCTGAGCGCCCTCACCGCTCGCCAAATTTCGGCCCGGTTTAACTGAATAAAGCCATTTCATATAAGGTTTGAGTGGCTCTCTAAGAAGTCACGGTTCTGGAGTAACGCTTTGTTTTGTTTTTTAATTTTATTTTGTTTAGATATTAAAAACCTGATTTTGAAATAAACCCTTTTAGGGTATGAAATGTCGTGTGGTCCCGGTACGATAAGAGAATAGCGCCACCTTTTTCTCTTCCTGTAAGTGTCGTAAGAAGCGAGTAAAGGAGTACTGCAAAAAGAGGTCGGGCAGCAGCGTCTTTCTTTCGCCACGGGCCAAACAAACTGTGATTGCTAACCCGCCTACCAAACGTAGAGATTATGGGAAAATGCTCCGTTTTCATAATAGGATACAGATCAGATTCTTTTTTGAAATATTGAGATCCCTTATCTTTATGTTGGTTACATTATGGTTGGTAAGGTAAAATGATTTGTATCGTCTGCGTGCCTTACATCTATGTTAATTTAAAATTAGTTTCAAGTAACGTAATTTGTAAAAGTTATTTATAGCTCTTTGATTTTAAAAACTTTCTAAAGGTATAGTATTTACCGATTTTTTTTGTTATGCAGGGTATAGGCGTTTACTTTCTCTCATAGCCTCACCTACTCTATGCATTGGTACACCCTGTATACATGTATGAGTTTGATATTCTTGTAAAAGGCGTTCAGTTTTGAACTATGGTATTTAGAAATAATGAATGGGATTTAAACGAGACTATATTATTATTTTCTTATATACCTGACATTTTGACTGGGTTAAACCGACCGCTGTCACAGGCTGAGGTTTAAAAGCTGGTCAGTTTTGAAGATACCATCAATCAATAACAATTCATCCTGATATCTAATCTATTTAAAATAAAAATAGATCAATATAATTGGTAAGGAGAGAGTTAGTTTGGAACAAAACGTTTGACAATTATATGACGAAAGTCTGCTTACATAAGCTTCAATAACCCGTTCAAAGCCGGGTCGGATAACTAGTTTAATACATACCATTTGAAATAGCAAGTGCATGTCTTTAGCTTTACCTTTAAAATATGTGTTTTTTTGGAGATAACTAAGTTTCAAAACAGACAAGTAGTCAAAAGAAAAGCCACCATGACTGCCTAGTATTCACGTCCTGAGTTTAATTAGTGGTCAACCCAAACATATTTGTGTGCTTTGCGGTAAAGGTATAGTGATGAGAAAGAGCGTTGGTATTACATAATGTGACCAGAAAAACTTTTCTTTGCTCGTTTGAAATTTATTTATGCACTTGCAGAGGCAGCACGCGCAGCTATTTACCCATCTGGGTATATTAATGTTACCGAGCAATATACGTCGTGTCATCCCTATAGATTATTAACTAATATTTAAACGAAAGGTTGTTAAAAAGTCTTTTAAAATTTTTGTGAAGCTACTGCAACATTGCGGTTTTCTTAAAATTATTAATAAAATAGCATAACATTGAAAATGAAACCCTATCATTTTCAAAGTTATGGGCACTTTGTTAGAAAGGTACTTGTGACCTATACTTTTTAAATGTCTTTATGTCCCGGTCTTGTACCAATTTTGTTTTTATTTATTTAACTTTGCTTCTTTTCAGGACAAACACTGACCGAGGCAGGTTACGACAAGTTCTCCCCAGGCGAGCCGAACAACGCCACCACCGGCGAGTTCTGCGGAGCGGTGTACAGGTCCGCCATGTTTGACGATCTATGGTGCGAGAATAAATACGCTTTCATTTGCGAGAAAAGTCCAGAAAGCTTGCTGTGTCCTGATGATGTGTAATTAGCATTTACTAGCTTAAGTTACAGTAATAAAAGCCGTTGGAACCTCGAATTCGATTTTTTAATTGCCTCATCACCATCGCCGGTCAAGTGATGATGACGAAACGAGACGTGTTTTTTTAGCGGTTTTGTTATTCTAAATTGGCTAAGAACTAGAAGGTGTAACAGACTTTGAAAGGCATGCTGAACTGCTGATTCCGGCTTCTACCACAAGATTCTAGGTGTAAAATCTTGTGTACTTATAACAGAACAAGTAGAACTCGAGTCCTTTAAAAAGCTGATGTCTTACAAAAGGCTCGATTCATAAAAGAGCTCGAGTCTTCTTCATTAGGAGTATATAAGATATGACTTGAAAGTACCTCCTGCACTGACCAAAGCAGGTGAGCAACACTCTACAGAAAGTAAAAGTTTGATTAAACGTTATTTTATGTCTTGCTTTAAAAAGGAAGTCTTCAAACGGAAAAGAACTTGAGCGCGACTCGATGTTTAATAACAAGTATGCTAAATACTCGAGCTTCATGTTGTGATTAAGAGCTCATATAGACTTAGGTACTCTAGCCTGGGAGTCTTTTTATAATGAGTCAAGTCGTGCAGTTTGTCTGCAAAGTTCAATATGTAGGTTCCTATTGCATGTTACATTAAAGCAATGTGTTTCAGCCTTAAGAAATACGACTTTATTATTATATTGACAGACCTCAGACCTTTTTTGCAAGATAACTTACTAATGCCAATAATTCCATTGAAACCCAATCTTAAAGAGTAAAATATAGAAGCGACAGCAGGAGGTTCGAAAAAAACCGAAATTAATTTTTTAAACTAATTTATTAATAATTAAATTACAACTAGTTACAAATTGACCCGATCGAGGTTGGATACGAAGTGGCGGCGATGATGATGATCTCGGGGTTGGTGGCGCGATGGCGTGGTCACGTTGAATTTGCACGAGAGTTGCATCAGCGATTTCGTCATCTTGCAATATTCGGTTGTGTCCTCCTTAGAGGTTTAGGAGTCAGCGATATTCGTATAAGTAGGTAGATTTACGTAATTCCTCCGCCCACAGATCAGCAACTATTTGAGAACTTTGAGAGGAAATGTTGCTGGTATGGTAATATGACTGCTTCCCGGTTTTCTTTCTCTTTCTATTACAGATTTATCCGGGCTCTCGTATTCGTGAGTTTCGGACTTCATATTTTCTTGATTACTGGTACGTTTGCAGGTAAGTATCTCGTAGCGTCGTAGCAAGACTACGAAGATGAGTACAGTTGCACTTAATAGTACGCAATAGAATGGTATGGTAGTGTGGTATAATATCTCGGCAGGCGGTGTGTCGATTTGTACAGGCGTTTGGAGCGCTATTTTATCTTGGATGCTGTGAAGGCTCTGCAGGTTGATTGAGTGCAAATCAATGCGGGATGAATCTGTGGCTTGCATTTCAATATTCGGTATCTTCATTATCTTAAGAGGTTGACCTTTTATCTCGTCACTATCGTTGATTATAGTGAATTCGGGTGTGCGTAGTTGGCAGGTGAGTGGGATAGTGACAAAGTAACTTCCTTGAAGCTGAGTGTAGTCTTCTCGGCCGCAGATAAGATGAATCTTCGTGGGATGTGGCAGCGAGATAACATAGTGTTGGTCGTCTAGCTTTTCCATTGCTTCTTTACTCAGAGTGATGTTTGTAAATTTGCAGGTCTTCTCCAGAGATTGTTGTGAGATGAGATGCTGGATACAGTCAGGTACGGTACGGATCTGATGGTTGATGTTTTCTTCACAGAGATAGCCGTGAGATAACTTCGGACATTCTGCCTCTATGTACACGAATGCATTCTCGTTGGTAGCAATGAAAGGATAAGTAGGTATGAGGGCTTGATGATATTTATTAGGTGCTATTGATAGTTTATATAGGTCATAGGATATTTTAGTCACAATCGGGAATTTGAATATTTAAACTATTTCTTTATCTATAAAGTAATAAGCGGGCTTTATAAGATCATAAAATTCCCGTAATTCTAAATCTAAGATGCTATCTCTACCGTATATATTTTTTAATCTAATTAACATGTTACTTAAGATGTTAATCTTTAGCATTGAATGGTGTGTGCTCGATGCACGAATAAATGCTAAAGTATTTTCTACTGTAATTAACTCACTTAATAAGTCATCTATATTTTCAGTAATTATAACTAGTAGCTGAGCAAACTTTGCAAATTTAGTTAAAGTCTCAGAATGCTGACTTTCTTTATTCATTATAAAAATTAAAGTTCCGTTAATAATACGCTGATTTTTGACTAATTTAGAGAGAATACCAAAGTTTTTCGTCATCCAATCTTTACTGTAGCTTATCTGATTATTTAACTCAAATGAAATCTTATTCTCATTATTGTGAAGTGTTTTAATGGCATTATCATATTTAATCGCATCTGAATGATCTAAGTTACCCGATATACTTTTTATAACAGATCCTAATCCGTCTATAAGGCCTCGTTTAGTTCGGCTGGACTCTAAGCTATGTAACTGTTCTAATACTATATTCAATTTAGAATTTAAATAATTAATCTGGAGTTCATATAAAGCATAAGTTTCGTTAGGAAGTCTAGTCTCGTAAGCTTGAATTTGATTCTGAAGTTGTAAGATTTTATCTTCGACATCATTTAACTGAATGCGTTGTAAAAAGGTGTGGTAGTGTGTTATGAGTCTAGTTGGTCCCAGTTTGAACGGTAAAAGTCCTGGTCCGTCATCCAATGTTTCAAGTCTTATCTCCTGGGCTGTTGTCGTCAGGATCAGTATCGGCAGAATTCTGCAGCAATTTAGCATGTTTAGGAATTCGTTTCAGTCTAGACTTAGCTACTGGTCCCGGTTTTTTGGAGGTATAAATGTGGATAGGTAAGTCGGCTAAAACTTTGTCCTGGGTAAATCTTGGGGCTACTTTCTGTCTACTGGCCTTAGGGTTTTTTATAAAAATTTGTTGCTCCGGAATATATTCTATTTCTGGTTCGCGGGATTTATTCCTACTCTCTATAAGGGCTGTTCTATCTGCTAAGGATGTGTCATTAATTAAATCATACACGGTTTTCATCTGTTCTTTATGATTGACAAGGTACTGCTGTAATAAGTGAGGAACTGGGTCTATATCAATAGGATCTCTAGGGTCAAAGTGTCCTGTGATTAAATCGAAGGGCTTACACTTATTAAAACTATGTATTGAACTATTGTAAGCTATGAGAGCATATGGCATAAGGTTTATTATGGGTTCGTCTTTTTTCTGTAGTTTTAATATGCGGAGATGTTCGAGCAAAGTCGAATGAAAACGCTCTATGTTTCCGTTATCATTTGGTGAGTGGGCTAGAACTCGGTGATGATTTATCTTATGTAATCGAACAAATTCGGCGAACAATTGATTAGTGAATTCAGTTCCGTTATCGGTAACTATTGTAAACGGAAGGCCATGATGAGAACTAAACTGTAATAAGGATTGGAGGATACTGACTGCTGTACCATCTTTCAGGTGATATGCTTGTCCGTATTTAGAGAAGACGTCTATAAATGTTACGTATTTCTCATTCTGAACTGTGAATAAATCGAGGTGAACGGTTTCAAACGGTTTTGTTGCTGGCGGTACTACGTTAAATCTCTGTCGAATTGGATGTCTATCGTATTTCGCTTGTCCACATATGGAACATTCACCTATAAATTTAGATATCTGTTCCTTCATTTTAGGCCAAAAGTATCGTTTAGATAGTGCCAGATAACACTCATTAATACCTCTGTGGTTGGTTTTACCATCGTGGTAATCACGAATGATCTCTTGTTGCCTGAGATACTCTTTAACATTTTCTATTTCAGATTTAGAGAGTATGAGATTTATAGATGAGCTCTTAAATTTATCTTGAATGATTGGGATCACAGAGTACATGGCGAGAGGTGGGTTTATTAAAAGTGCAGTTTTAACTTTGGGATTCACATATTCTTTAATTGCGTTTATAATGTCGGATTCTAAATTCGATTCACTAATTTGCAACGAAATACGAGTATGGGTGTCAAATGGCTTTGTTATTACGGGCCGTCGTTTGACGTCACCTACAATAGTGATGTGCAATTGTCGATGGAATCTATTTATAGGTTCATCGGTAATGGGGACTTCGAGGATTGGGTGTTCATGGCTAGTGTGAGCGGTTAGAGTGTCGGAGTTAGATAGAGATGCTGGCTTCTCTGAGGGATTCGCGGTTATACTACTTATCTCTTCATTATTGATCTCGATTCTAGACAGGGCGTCGGCATTTGTGTTACTTTTGCCTTTCTTGTAAATAACAGTAAAGTCATATTCACTTAACTTTAACCTCCATCTAGTTAATCTCGAGTTAGGTTCTTTGAGATTCATTATCCACTGAAGTGGGCGGTGATCGGTAAGTATTTTAAACTTACGTCCAAACAGATACGGTCGGAAATACTTTGTGGCCCAAACTATGGCTAACAACTCTTTCTCAATGGTACTATAATTTATCTCACTATCGTTGAGAGTACGGGATGCGAATGAGATGGGTTTATCTGAACCTACTGGGCCTTGGGATAGGATGGCCCCAATAGCTAAATTTGATGCGTCTGTGGTCAAGATAAATTCACGAGTAAAGTCGGGGTATTGTAGTATAGGGTCGTTTGTCAAGAGTTTTTTACACTTTTCAAATGCTTGTACGTAGTTTGAGTCTAACGTTATCTTTTTACCTTTTTTTAAACATTGAGTGAGAGGTTTTGTGATATGAGCAAAATCGGGAATGAATTTACGATAGTATCCAATAAGACCTAAAAATTGTTTGATCTGTTTGGGAGTTTCTGGAATGGGATATTGCTCTATTGCAGAAATCTTATCTGGGTTCGGTTTGATGCCGTCTCTGGTGATGATATGACCAAGGTAACTTGTTTCTAACTTTAAGAATTCGGACTTATCCATCTGAATCTTAAAGTTGGATTCGCGTAACCGCTGGTGAACCTTTTCAAGGTTAATTATGGACTCCTGGAGCGAAGAACCAAACACGACTATATCGTCTAAATATACCAGGCAAATTTCGTTCTGTAGGCCTTTGAGGACGTTATCCATCACTCTTTGGAACGTAGAAGGTGAGTTCTTAAGACCCATAGGCATACGCAAGAATTCGTAATGCCCATGCTCCACATTGAAGGCTGTTTTGGGTATATCGCTCTCATTCATTTCCACTTGGTAAAATCCAGATGCTAAATCGAGTGTGGTGAAGTACATGCATTTGCCAAGCTTGTCAAGGACGTCAGTTATATTGGGGATTGGATATTTATCGTCTATTGTCTTGTCATTCAGTTTACGAAAGTCCACAACTATACGCCACTTCTTTTTACCAGAAGCATCAACCTTCTTGGGCACAACCCATATGGGTGAGCTCCAGGCTGACGTGGAAGGTCTAATTATTCCCTGGTCTAACATTTTATTTATCTGATCACGGACTTCCTGTCGATGTACATAAGGATAGCGATAACTTTTAGTATAAATCGGAACATCATCTGTCGTTTTAATACAGTGTTTAATTTGGTTTGTAAATGTTAGTGGTTCGCCTTCCAAATAAAATACGTCGGCATAACGCGAGCATAAAGTCTCTATATTAGCTCTTTCCTCGGCGTTCATATGATCTGTCCTAAGGCGCGAAATGACGGCGCGTGCGCGTGACGTAGGCACGGACTCAGTTCGCATGCACTCGATATTAAAAACTTGTGCCTGCGCTGGGTGGTCTAATGAGAATATTATATCGTTATTTGTAGGATTATAGACTTCTAAGATTCCGCGGCTATTTTTAACGGATGTAATGCAATCGGAAATGTGGCAATTACAGATAATTTGCTCTTCGACGAGGACGTCACCATCCGGGGCGTTAATTGGGATTCGAACTATTTTTGAAGAGTTTGTCGGGATAATGTCTTCATAGAGGTTGACGTTCAGCGAGTTGTACATCTTAATAGGATTGACAGCAAACTGGGTTGAGAGGGTCTGATCTTTAAGATCAATCTTCGCTTCCCATTTAGTGAGTAGATCTAGGCCTATAAGACCGTCGAAATAATTATGGAAACGGTACACAAATAATTTTATCTTATCTTGGGATTTTAGTTCGGGAAAGCACGGTAGTGTTATAGAGTAGTCATTACGGCTGGTTGCGTGAACGTTAGTCACTTCGAAAGGGTCGTAATCTAAAGGAAAGTTACAGAAATATTTCTCAACAGATTCGGGACTAATAAACGACTGATTTGCGCCGGTGTCTATTAATAACTTAAGCGGCGGGTTTAAAATTTGAATGTAAGGAAGTTGCCGTTGCGTTTGTATATTCAACTCTATTTTAACTTGTCTGACGGGCGGGCTATCTGAAAATCCTGTTCTGTGGAACTAGATGCTTGTGGCTCGTTACTTGACTCTACGTTATTGTGACCAGTGGGCTCGTAATACTGAACTCTATTGGCATAGTCATAGTCATAAGATGCGTCGTAATTATTGCAATCAGTTAAGTCATTATAATATTCTGTGTCGTAGTAGTAATCTGAGTAGTATGGATCATCGTATGCGCATTCATTTAAATTGACTTCGCGTGATTTGAAGTAATTATTTGGTGGGGGATTGCCGAATCTTTGCCAATCGTGTCCAAATGAAGTTGGTGGCAAAGGTCTGGGTGTGAATTGCTGTACTCCGCTCATAGGTTTAGGAGGCGGCTGGTACTGAGGCTGACGCCTAGGTGGTAACCTGAACATGTTACTTTGGGCATTATATTGCGGTGGTGGTGCACTAAACATTTGCTGTGTGCGGGTCATACGCGGCTGTTGAGACTGTGCGATACTAGGCGAGTTAAATTTAAAAGGTTGCGGTTGCACTGATAAGCGGAGCGGAGGCGGCGGCGGATTATATCTCGGCGCTGCCTGATTATTAAAATTAGATATACTATTAAAGTTATTAAATTTAGGCATTGAGGAGGCTATAGGTAAGGCAACTGGTGTGCGATGGGCTAGTTGGTGTCTAGGCATACTTTCGTTACGTTGCTGAAGATATTGAATATTTAATTCTTCTTGCACATACTCTAAAGCTTTTTCTATACTGTCTGGCCTCATAGACCTTATACGAGATCCAAGCGGTTCCTTTAAACCTCGTACAAAGGCTTGCATGGTCAACTTTTTATACAGAACCCTCTTAGCGTCTATAGTGGTTCCTAGTGTCTCATGTAATGTAACATAGGTCATTATCGTGCTAAAAAGAGTTTGACAATGGTCATAAAATTCTTGTGGGCTACTATTGCCTTGCATAGCTAGGGAGAGGTCGTTATAGAGTGCTGTCTCGTCCCGTTGATCAGCGAAGTTATGTACTAAGACATTTCTAATCCCTAACCAGTTATCTGGGATGCCATTTGAGTTAATAATGGTAGCGGCGGGTCCCGTGATTTTGTTCAGGATGCCGTTTAGGAGACACAAATTATTAAGTTGACTATTGGGATCATCTCGCAAATAGTCTGAACATAACCTATCACAAATATTAATAAATCTAGTTAAGACGTTGGGGTTCCCGTCAAAATCGGGAACAAGGCGTAAGGCCTTGTAAATACTATCGGGATCAATTTCCATTTCTTCTGATAAACTAAATAACCTATTTAAGTCTAGCAAATGTTCCCTGCGTTGCCTGCTAGATGCAGACCCACGGGATCCAGAATTTCTTGGATGAAAAATTGTGACTAAAATTAGGGACTAAAGATAGGATAGGATAGGAAACACGAGAATGATTCAAGTGCACTTACATGAACATATTTCGGCTTTTCTTGTGTATCGATGTCTGGATACCCTCTAGCTGGCTGGCTTCTGGTTCTGGATTCTCGAACGCGACTTGATAGCCACACGGGCGGCTCGTTATGACGGAAATCTTCGTGATGAAGCGCGAAACCGACCGCGAGAATCCTACCGACTGCGCCAAATATAGAAGCGACAGCAGGAGGTTCGAAAAAAACCGAAATTAATTTTTTAAACTAATTTATTAATAATTAAATTACAACTAGTTACAAATTGACCCGATCGAGGTTGGATACGAAGTGGCGGCGATGATGATGATCTCGGGGTTGGTGGCGCGATGGCGTGGTCACGTTGAATTTGCACGAGAGTTGCATCAGCGATTTCGTCATCTTGCAATATTCGGTTGTGTCCTCCTTAGAGGTTTAGGAGTCAGCGATATTCGTATAAGTAGGTAGATTTACGTAATTAGTATTTAATAAACCTAGCACACATCCCAAGTTTACAAAACAGCTCATTGAAACTGGGGCCAACTTAAATTACGTTTCCACTGAAGCGGAACTGTAAGGGATGTAATGGAGCACAGATCACAAATCGTAGACTTCAAACACTTTGGTTGAATAATTGACGGACATGGAAAAAGGTGGAAAAAGGTTAGAAAGGCAATGTAGGCGGGGCAGACGCGCCACAGAGGTTATGAGCAAATGATTGTAAGTGAGCGTAGTGATTGGTTAGCGGTTAGCGTGAATTCTTTTGACGTCGCGACGTCAAAAGAATTCGCTTGATTGTTTTTTTTTTTAAAGGACCTATGCTGTGGCAGAAGGCCGTTACAGCTTCACCGGCTTGATTGGCGTTCTCCGAACTCGTTTATGTGTAGTGAGGCGCAAGCGGCGTCATAGGGTCTCATACAAATGGCGCATGATAGCTTTTCTAACCTTTTTCCATGTTCTGTGGTCTGCTCTATAGAACGCAGATTTTGAGCATTATCATTGGTGAATTTACCGCTCCGCTCCTTTATAAATAAGATTACTTGAAACAAAATAGGAATTTCTCTACACGTTTACGTCCAGAAATTGAACCCGTGACCTTATAGGGAAGCAAGCATAACCTTCTTTTAAAACTGGTGTTTAAGCCGCTTGACATTTGGTAGCTGTTATTAGCTTGAACATCATCACAATCCACATCAGCTTCCGCTGGACATAGAACTTTAAAAAGAAGTTTTAGCCATAATCGCCACGGTTGGCAATAGCAGTTGTGCCAATGGGGACTACCGTTTCTTTGCTCACCAGTTGGTGCCACTGTAGACTGAGGTCTGGAGGTATAGCTGTCAAAGGCGATTGGCGCCGAAACAAAGTGTTATAATATCCTGAATCTAATTAAGGTTATATTGTTTATAAATAACTATCTTGCAACAAACTAACTTCTGAAATAGTTGCTCTTGAGGCCGCCTATTTTTGCGCTTTTTTTTTAATTCCGCTTTTAAAGCGTTCACATTAATCGCCAAATAATCCATATTTGCGATATTTTACGAAGGAGATCACTTTCCAGCAGGTAAATTAAAGAAATTATAATTTATGCAACAAATTCCGCTAAAACCAGTGAAAAGTGAATGATATTGGACCTCACGCGACACTAGCGCCTCTAGTGGCAAATTCACTAGCGATAGCCCCCATTATAGCGAGAAGTCACTGCTGCCTGTCATTTTATGGCTTTTTAGTTAGAACTTACACCCATAAGACAAGAGGGCTCGGTGTTATTTCAGGCCGGCACGACACGGCATATATAAATTTGTTATAATATTACTTAAATACTTATTAGGTGTTATTATAATTTATTCACCCAGTAAGATGCTTGGCTGTCATGTGTAGGCTGTGAGAGACGCCTACAACGTTTAATTAAAAAGTTCCATTATAAACATTTCACTATTTAAAAGGCTTTACGCTTAGATTCTTATCGAATTTTATTAACCGCAAAAAGGTCATTTGGTAAGTATAGGCTTTTGCTTTTAATTTTTAAGTGCCCGGGCGACCGAGCTTTGGTCTATTTTTAGTAAATAATTTTAAAATAAACGCGAATAAAAATTAAGAGCATTTATATTTGAGTTTTAAATAACGTGTCACGGAGATTTCAAGTTTGGAACTTGTTGTAGCAGTGCCAGCGCCATCTTGAGCGTATTTCTTTCAGTTATTTCAGTGGTTAATACGTCTTACGGCCGGTTCCAATAACCTATCTATCTTCAGTTTTGGCATATCGGAGATAGAAATCAACTTCTGTCTTTGTTTCTCTGGACGGAAAAATAGTTTTTCAGAACTCATAAATTTTTATTTCTTTTTTCTTTAGTTCTTAAATATTATTTTTTTATGAACTACGCTTTTTTTGCATAGTGATTAGTACACTACTTTTTAGGAAGCGTATTAAAGATTTTTTTAAAAGCGCGTCATTCCTATATTTAGAAATAAAGCAGATTTTAGGCCACGAAAAAAGTTCCATTAAAATTAATTCATAAATCTACTTGAATTCTTTGTGGCCCTTTATATGGGTTGTTTTCACTTGTATAATATTTATATCTTATAGATATAAAACTAATCGTATAATAGACTTCTGTAAATTTATTCCAAATATCTCCCAATCTGTGTTATATCAAGCCTTTGAAGTGGCAGTTTGTAGGAAACGTGTTCAATCGCAGGCAACCTCTTACGAAGCCTACCACCGCAAAGGGAACTGTTAGCCGTCATCATTGGTTAGAAAACCAAACATACCACTAGGAGGTAGATCCCACCACCCCAAACTGTAGATGTCGTAAGAGGTGACTAAAAAGTACTGGAAGCCAGAAGGAAACTGGCAGTACCTTCATCACTTCATCTTTGGCCAAACTGCCAATCCACTTGCCTAGAGTGATGATCATCCAAAAAAACTTATGATCAGCGGTGGACTAAAATGATCTAGTGATGATAATAAAATGAGTTTTATTGCCACAACCACCACATTTGGCATGCGGTTTGGCGAACGCAGTTTGGCCAGTCGAGGAGAGATTGGCTATGTCAGAGAAGACACTGCTGCTTGACTTCTTCTAACGGTAATACTGAAGTCACTTCTAGCGCATTTTCTGGAGGAGGTTATGTTCTACTGACACCAGACGTCTCAAGTAAAGTATACGTCACTCAAATTTTAGAAATCCAAGCTATTAGAAAGTCCCGAACAATTGTATCTATACCTTGGTCTGTCTTCACGTATTTACTATATCATTTGAAATATAAGATACTCGGTTCACCGGACCGTATAATGGTCGCCATAGTTTAACCGAAACCATAAAACGACCACCATCAATCGGTTTAAAAAGCGTGACCTGTACTTCAAATGACGCGGCTATTTTATTATGATTTCTTATAACTTGATTTAACAAGAAGATTCGATATCCGAACCTAATAAAAACGTAAACTTTTAATAAAAGAATATGTCTACTTAATATTTAAATAACGAATTGAATTTAATTTAATCAATATTTGATAATAATCAGAAGATGCTCTAATTCAGTGACTCTTCCTATTTATGCTCTCAGTAGGTAAATGACGCGTCTCCCAAAAAGAATAACTCAAATGAACGCGTTGCCGCGTTGCATAAATTTAAACATCCTTGTTTTACCGAAAGCCAGGCATATATCAATGCTTAACATAATTTCACCAAAATAGGTTTCATTTTGTATAAACTGTTTGTCACACTGTAACAAAGAAACCAAACAAAAATATCTGTGAGTAAAGAGAGACATTTCACTGTTAGTTTAAGACACAAACACGATTATTTCCTCGTCGTACCTGGCTGGCGAGAAAAAAATACAAAACCTCTTTTGTAGAGCTACGAAACTTGAAACCTATTTGTAAAAATAAATTAATCATAGAATAAAACCTAGTTATTATTACACCAATTTTGATTTGGCTAAGACGATTATAATCAGTGTTTTTTAGAATAAACGCAAATCGGTGACTTAATAAAATATATTTAGGTTAACGATTTTACAAAAAAAAAAGTTATCTTTCAATTTTATCTTTTTTTTTCTTAAGGTTGGTACTATTCTTTCTAAATTCAAACAGCCTGGCCTTTGCGGGATTTAAAATCAAGCCGTGGCTATACCCATGTGGTACTGGCACATTATTAGTATTTTTTTGACAAATGCCATTGTCGTTTATTACACCTTACAAATGGTTCGTTTTTTCGTTTATTACTATGTCGTTCACGTACTACCCGAAATAAAGCATAATAATGTGATATTTATGCCTTAATATTATGCTAGTCACATTCGTAATATCACATCTAATGGGCAAACAGACGGTTAGTATTATAAACCAAGGATCATTTTGGTTTTTATATGTAAGAAATGTATATGAAACGAGCATCATTCGTCCGATGCTCTGCCCGCGTGAACTTCACGTTATATTGCATGGGTGGAGGAAACCTGTGCCAGCAGTGGCATACAAAATATCCTATGCCGTTTTTGAAGGTCTTATCTATCTCTCTTTGTATTAAATTCTATTAAAATAAGTTGAGTAATTTAGTCATGATAAGTTAGACGAACTGTACGGTCTGTCGGCGGTCGGCGCACAAAGAAAATGTCTCGTCTTGTATTTGACTATTTATTAATATAAATAATAGCACTTTAAAATATACAGGGTGGTCCAAACGATGACGTCCAATATTTTTTTTTTGATTCCTTACATCCAGGTCTATCCAAATATATGTTACCCAATCTTTCTTAGTTTTCGAGACATACATTTTTTTTCTTACATACATACATCAATTTTCGGTGTATTCAGTTTTAAAAAATGGTTTCTCCACTTTTCACCACAGTTAAGCTCTGACTAGCCAATCATTCCACTTGACACTACCAAAACGACACCACCGGTGGTGTCATATGGAATATGTAGCCCATATGACACCACCCTAGTGATGTCTAGAAACGCGTTTTTGACAAACAACTCCCACTTCATTATTTTAAGTTATCTATAGTTAAACTATTATTAATATCAGAGTTTATGACATTTTTATTTTTTATTTAAGTGATTTACATTTTAATATATTAAAGAACGGACCGGAAATCACAGTGCAGCAAACTAGTCTTCTAGCATGTCCACAATTGTTGTTACGTGCTTGTAATAGGCCTTAATGAACTTTTCTTTTTGTGTTTCTTTTTCGGAAAAAACCTTTCGGCCAACAATTTTGCTGTATTTAATACAATCTGAGCATCACTCGAATGGTCCGTTTGGGTACAATTATCCTTCGTATTTTGTTCCGTTTGCGTTTTGATTTTACGCAAGTCTAGTTTTTTGTATGTAACATCACTAATAGTCGGTGGTGTCATATGGACTAGATATTCCATATGACACCACCGGTGGTGTCGTTTTGGTGGTGTCAAGTGGAATGAACGTGACTAGCTTGAACGGAAACTACAAGTATTGACTTTCGGTAAATGTTTCGGAAACTTTGGTTAGGCTGAGCAAGCTGATAATTTTATCTAAGTAAGTTTAATTTATAAGGATCATACTGCAAAAAAACATAGTAAAAAGTAGAGAAACCATTTTTTTAAACTGATTACACAGAAAATTCTGAAAATTTAGGAAAAAAATTCATATCTCGAAAACTAAGAAAAATCGGGTAACATATATAGGGTATATTTGGATAGCCCTGGATGAAAGGAATTCAAAAAAATTTTTGGACGTCACCGTTTGGACCACCCTGCATTTACATTTTCTTGCCCTTCGTCGTGTCGATAGTCCCCTTTTTATCCTAACTGTCAAATGTCAGTGACGTCGTCTAAGCTGCCAGTCCTTAAGTCTGTCTAAGCAGGCTGGATGCCGGGACACAAACAGACAGACAGAGTTGCTTTCGCATTTATAATATTGGTAAAGATAAGCACTCACGTGACAACGGCACATCAAAATAGCACCACCCCTTCTTATCCTATGGGTGTAAAAAAAGGCGACTAAAAATAACTGCCGGCAGAATAGGAGCAGCAGTCACTTTTCTTAACCATTCGTTATTCAAGCTGCAACCGCAAACCCTTCAGCTAAATGTGGCGTTAAGCCCAGCAGTGGACTAGTATCGACTGATTAATAACAATCATGATAATTTTAGCAGCTTCAGAAGCAACAAGAAAATCATGTTTTTGTTTTTATTTTAACATGACGTATTAAAGTAAAAAGAGCCAGCTGTGTTTATTCTTATTTAGTATTCAAGGCGTTCACCAGACCATTTCTGGATTGATCATCTTGTGAATATTTCAGAGGAATCTGTAACGATTTTCGGATTGGAGTTGTAATATAACTAGTTTATACATGATTTGAATAACATTACGGGGTATATGTTTCTAGAAGTGCCTGACGGAACATTCAATATATTGTGCTCACTAAAAGTGTGTGACTGAACGTTTTATAATCATAAACAAATAAAAAATTCCCAGAGTAACTGTTTTGTTAAGCCGACAAAAAAAAGAAAAAGATTTCAATACGATACAATTATATCTGTATTTTTTATGTAATACAGATATAATTGTATCGTATTGAAATAGAACTTTTAAGCAGGTATTTCGATTCGATGTTTTATGTTTTATCGATATGGTGTAGCTTATAATTATGTTGTCTGTCCCATATTAAATTGAAAAGAAAAGTTGTTGGCAGCCATTAAACGATTGTTTCTAAGTGTTTTTTAAATAATTAATTGCTTTTGTAACTGTTTCAAACATATTTCACATTTTGCAGCGCTATCTACAATCTTTTTAATAAATGATGCGACAAGGTACAATCTCCATTCTAAAATTATCTTCAAACTATAATCTTGATCATTTTAAAAATAAATGTATTAGCAGGTCTTATATTTATTAGCATATTATTGAAAATAATCTAAATCACGCGCAAATAGTTCATTAACACTTTTGCATTTAATACGAAGACTTGTATTTTGTCTAGGTACGATTTAATTCTTTAACTATTTTAAGCATCCAAATAGATACACCGTGTTATCTATACTAATATTATAAAGCTGAAGAGTTTGTTTGTTTGTTTGTTTGAACGCGCTAATCCCTGGAAGTACTGGTTCGAATTGAAAAATTCTTTTTGTGTTGGATAGTCCATGTATCGAGGAAGGTTTTAGGCTATAAAACATCACGCTGCGACCAAAAGGAGCGAAGCATCAGTGAAAAATGTGCAAATATAAAAACAGAAATTGACGCATACGAAGTCGCGGGGAATAGCTAGGTACACTAATAAAGCTTAAACTAGTGCGGAAAGAACAAATAACAGAACGAATCTCGGAATTCGTAGCTCCATGTACTTTACCCATTTTCTAAATGTCAGCTATTGCACTGGGTGTTACGGGTAGCGGCAATTCGTACAGAACATTTGTTTGCAGAAACAAGATGGCGGACAGAATGTCCGTTGCGGCTGACAAAAGAGGGATTTAAAGTTTTCCGTAGCTTTCAGTTTTGTAGCGGATTCGTTTTATGTTGGTAAATGTATTTTCAACTGAGGAAAAGACGCATTCTCAGTTTGATGCTTATCTTTTTTATAACATTGATGACTGCCAAGCCGAACCAAGATAACTTTTAGTCCGGCTGCTAAAAAAAAAAACGGTCAGATTTTGTCGGGTCAAGTGTTTTTTTTGTTAAGTGTACCTATAAGACAAGGCTATAATAATAAGTTTGTTTTGTTTGGCTGGAAATGGACACTAGGTTCTAGACTTAGCAAACTTTTCATGCTATATAGTGCGTCTATATCTTATACAGGATGAAATTTTAACCACTTTCCAAAATTTTTATATGCGTTTAGTATCGGTTTTAGAGCCTATTTATAAGGTAAAAAATGTAAATTAAGTTGCCACCTGAAAATATTTTTCGCGATATAGTTTTCAATTTTTACGGTCCCACACCTGTTAAGGTATAAAGGGAAACACAAAAACTTATGAATAGTATAGTAATGAATAAATGAGATGCACATCGCGTAAAAAAAGTGCTACTAGGATGCATTATCAAAATCTTCACATTTTTGTACTGGGCTATACCAAAAGAAAAAAATAGATACGTCATTTGATTTTTGCCTCGTAGATTGCTATATTAAAATTTGGAAAGTGGTGAAAATTTCACCCTGTATATATAAAAATGAATCCCTATTTCCCTTGGTCATCGCATCACGCGTAAACACCTGGACCAATTTCGTTAATTCTTTTTTTTTTGTTTGTTATTGTCAGGAGAATGTTCTAATGAAAGAAAAAATTAAGGAAATTGCGCGGAAAATAAGAAAATTTAAGAAAACTTAATCATAATAGGTACTAAATTATTTGTAATATAACCTTTATCGCTTTTGACAATTTAAACTTTTTTAGTGAATGGTGTTTGACATAACATTGACAGAATGCGTGCTGCAAATATCGTCAAATAGGGGGCAAAAAAAAGGAATTTTGCACATAGCCAGTACCTATTGTCGCCTGTTCCCATGTCGTATACCAATAAAACTATTTATATACCCGCCAGACAAAACAAATAAAGAATGTTGTGTATCATAAAGCAGAATAATAGGTAATAAACAATAGTTTTTTTTTATTATACCAGTTCGTAATCAATATTATAGTTAAGACAGGACAACGTCTGTCGGGTCCGCTAGTCTGATAATAAAAGTAAAACCCACAATAGTAGGCATGATGCTTTAAGATTTTAAATTCATGAAACGTGACCTAAATTGTGAAAAATTTAAAAAGAGAGTTGGGATTTCACTAACGAAAAGCAAATGTAAGAGTTAGTTATTTCGAGATTTCTACCATGTACCTTGTTTTTTATGAGTTTCCGATATTTAAAGCAAATGGCCTAATTAGCTACATAGAAGTGGATTCAGTGACACAGAAATATTTTATTGCAAGTACCAACTGGTTTTGTATGCAAATAACAGCTTATTATTTGAGTAAAGTAGCTTGTGAGCTTTTGAAATTTAGATAATTATAGTTATTAAAATACTACCCTTAAGTATAAACGTTACATTCACGATCGTATAATGGCACGGGTTGGTGGCGGTGCTTTGCGTAATAAACTTTAAGACGAAACCATCTTTCCGCCTCGTTGAGATCCTTGGTTCGATTTCCGGGTCGGGTAAATTGAGTATTGAGTATTCAAACTTCCCTGGGGTTTGTCATCACCAATTTGTATTTTGCAAGCGTGGTGTTTACGACTCACTATATACGATCTGAGTGTATCTATCTTTATCTTGATTTTTGTTTCTCAAAGCGGTCAAAGCCTGACCTTTTTAAATACAACGTGTTCCTTTTGATAAAAAAGAAAGGAAAGGATGGGATAGATAGAGATAGAGATAGAGTTATGGAATATCTCCCATAACTCTAGGGTAGTAAACAGACCATGGTAAAGATTCAAATTGCATATGAATTATTTTTCATATATTGATTTTGTTTAATTTTTTATACAAAATAATTCTAAAAAGTCACGACTGTTTATGTAAAACACCCTTACATTGTTATGAATGAACTTTTAAATTAAACTACAACTTAACTTTTGTCATTTTACCCCCCACCGAAACCTTGCAAACTACAATAAATCCTATTACAATTTTCCGGAATTCTTATCACGTGCTGCCGCGCTTGTGGAGTGAGCTATAAAATTATTTGAGGGCGTAATACGTCACCCTATTATGCGGGTAACGGCCGACAATCCGTCACAGACACTCGGCAATGTTGAACGAATGACCAGAGTGACAGATTTGCATAAAAACCTATTTTGATGAAAGCTGTAAAGTATGTAGTAGTATAGAGATTCAGTAGACGGATTGATATACTGGTAATTCGATACATTCCTTTGGAGGGATATAAGTAGAGCTTATTTGCAATAGATTTTGTCATATAAAAAAAAATTGAAATTAAACTAGTGAGTTCAGGTGGATGACATAAAGTTTTATAGAGTATTTTTACATCTTATTGTTATTTGAATGAAGTGTTGAGATGTTAGGTATCAGATCACACATAAAAATAGCATCAAAATGAGACATTCTTAAAGAAGAAATTCAAAAATAAAAGCACAAAACCTTAAATATCTAAAGTAATCACTATCGGCTAGGGTACATCATGACAAAATCTATTGCAAATGAGCTATACTTTTATCCCTCTAAAGGAATGTATCGAATTACCAGTAACCCTGTATAAATTATATAACTTATATGCCGATCAGATTCGAAATGTTTGTAAGCTAATACATGAATGAGATGACCCGGTGTAATAGTGTGTTGGTCCGTCTCGAAATATATTAGAGGTAGAGCAAACGAACTTGACCTTAAGGTATGCCTCCCAATGGGTTGAAATCAATCTGATAAATTTTAATGCCACCAAAACGCAGGCGTGCCTGTTCTCCGCAAAAAGGAGTCCTTTCAACTTGACTCCTACTTTCCAGGGTACCACTGTAACAGTTACCGACAGTTTAGATCTTCTTGACATGAAGTTAACATCCGACCTTAACTTCAGCGACACTACTGAGTTTAAGACCAAAACTGCGGTCAAAAAGCTGGGAATCCTCAATAAGGTTTAGCGATATTTCACGCCGGAACAGCTCTTGATCCTATACACCGTGAAATTTTAGTGGTTGTTTTCCCGCAGTAAAATGATTCTATCTTAGTAGTACAATAGATTTGTGCAGTTTTTTTTTATTCAAATAAAAAATAGCAGTTTCACGATTGTGATAAACGAAACTCGAAAGCAACCTCGAACCAATGGTACTAGCCGCGCCGCAGCCGGTCATCGCCCGGGGTCATTGCCCCTCGCGCAGTGCAGTTTATGCTGTATTACTTAGTGCGTAGAGCTTCTTTTGCTTTGAACATTGATTTCGTGCGGCAAGCAGTACCCAAACACGTCACATTTTGTAAAGATACTATCGTATCTCACGCTTTTGAGTTGATGCTTATTTTTTTGATTAATTGGGAACAACGATATCTTTATTTTCAAAAAATAACTCGCACGATTCGATGGTGCTACTATAGGTAAATCGTTTTGTTGCGGGAAAACAACCACTAAAATTTCACGGTGTATAAAGCGCAAGTTCGGTCGTGCATGGAGTATATATTGCTCTCACCTCTGGGATGGTTCAGCTAAATACCAGCTGGCTGCACTTGACTCGGTAGAACGCAGAGCCAGAAAGATTATTGGAGACGATGAGCTGGTGAAAATTAAGCTACATAGTCTAGGCCACTGTCGCAGAGTTGCCTGCTTGTCGGTTTTTTACAGATTGTACTTCGGAGAGTGTGCTCTTGAGCTGCATGAGCTCATTCCGCCTTCCCCTTTCTATCTTCAGGAATCTAGGCGCACTGCAGGTTATCATCCCTTCCTGGTTAATGTACCGCGATTGCGTACCAAGCGCTTTTCCTCGTCTTTTTTGATGCGCACCGCCAAGGAGTGAAATGCCCTGCCTGCGTCTGTTTTCCCGAAAAATTATAATCCTAAGATTTTTAAAGCAAGAGTGAATAGGCTGCTTCTGGGTGATAAGCTCGTATCATCTTAGGCTTCTTCTTAACCGTAGAGTTAAGTATGTCGTCAAGAGTTAGCCCATTGCTTATAAAAAAAATAAAAAAAACTTTTATGTAGATATTAAAATTTTAACAATTACATAATTTTTTTTTTCTTAATAAAATAACAGTTAATGTCAATCAACATAGCTACTATCATCAATTTATTATTACAACCGTTAAACGATTAAACTGTTGTCCGGTCAGCGAAAAGTTGTGGACTCAAGTCCCAGCTCAGGCAGTCGACATTTTTACTCTAGGAATTGTATTATCAATTTTCTCTAGCAATTATTCAGTTGCTTAAAGAACAGTTTATTTTTAGTAATTATGGTTTTGCTCTTGGCTAAATACTTAACTATACGGTTAAGAAGAACACACACCAGCGGAACACGAAAAAATTATTTAGCGCTGGACTCCGGCAGGAGGGTGGTAACATCCAGGCGGCCTCTTTCTTACGAAGCCTACCACCGCAGAGGGATCTGTTAGCCGTCATCATTAGTTAGAAAACCAAAGATGCCGTTGCCCAAGGTGGACCACTAGGAGGTAGATCCCACCACCCCTAAAATAAAGTAATTCGGCTTTTGTTATACTTGCGACGGAACCTCAAATTTCACGTTAACCGACACGCACTTGACCAGCTTTTTATTAAAGCAATGTGCAATAGACATAATAATAACAATTGTGTTTCAAAGCTCTGGAGAGTGTTCAAAGCTTAATTAAAACACAAATTATTTTATCACAATTTAAACCGAACCTTCATGGTGTGTATAAATGTACCTTCATTAAATATTCACAGGTAAATTGACGTTAATGATGTGTTAATTATTGCCAACCAGCCTTAAGCTTATTTAAAGTAATTGTTTTTCAAAAGCTCCTTAAATTATTTCTTCTATTGAACTTTTAGGTGCCTGTTTTATTTGCGCCAAATTGATTTTTACAGAAAAAAAGGCAGACGGAAAAACTAGTGTTCTAGGTGTCGGGTTCGATTCCCGGATAGTGAATTATTTTGCGTGAGTGGGCGGATGTAGTTCCACGATACTTACTTGAAGATCAGAAAAAAAAAATGTTATACTTACGTGGCCAACGTACAATAATTTTTCACAGTGATTTTCTGATTTCTTTGTATTTTAAGTTTTCTTTTTTGATTGAATTCTTGTGCGTTAGTGGATAGATATACCTAGTTCCACGATAGTTACTTGAAGATCAGAACAAATTAATGTTATATTGGCCAAATATAATAATTTTTCACAGTGATTTTCTGATTTCTATGTATTTTAAGACTTTGATGACTCCGCGATAAAATATTTATTTAAAAACACTTACGCGCACCAGTTACAACTCCTCTTTTTTCGTCGGTAGTAATGATAGAAAATTTACGATCATACAAAGACCAAATAGTTTTGATCCATTACAAAAAAAGAAAACCGAAAAATCACAGCTCTCTTATTATGTTCCTATAAGTAATAGTTTTCACTGCTCCGTAACTTATTACGTTGTTAGTGTACAAATTAGCGTCAAACTTGGTATGCTTTCACTTTCGTCTGTCTATTTGGATGACAATATACCGTGACCTGTATGATTAAGCTACCGAAATCACTTTCACAGTATGAACTGACTACTGATGTTAGTATTAACGTGTGCGTGCATATATGAATCCCCCCCTTCCCGAGCAACTGGCCTTCCTGCCTTAAAACCTTAAAATCTTCCATCGTATTCAAGACTGAGGCCTTACTCCGCAACACAATATCCGTACTTTTGAATCATCTGTCCCTATCTCTAATACCGATGTCTTAAAGTATCTGAAAGAGACAGATATATCCGTAAATACGAGCTTTGTGTAGCAGAGTAAGGCATCGGGACCAAAGGCATTTTTGGATCAACACCATAACAAAAACTCCCACTACTAGGCATAGGGCACCGAAGCTTCTGTCCGTAGGATGATCGGTTGCGTACCATGAGCTTTTAGCGTCTCCCTTTAACCTTCACTATATCGTCAGTCCACCAAGTGGAGGCCTACCCACAGTTCGTCGTCTGGTCCGCGGGCGCCATTCCAGAACCATTCCGCCTCAACGGGCATCGGTTCTTTGGTTTCTACCGGTTTTGCAACCATGGGTTCCATATTTTTGTATGTAAAATTAGTTTTATTTCTGAAAATAGGCCACTGAAGGCGCTTTTACACGTCCTAATATTAAAACCTACCACTGCTTCGGGGGCTAGTGCCGAGAAGTGTGAAGCCTATGAAATTAAGGCATGCAGTCGTAGCTCAATTGATAGCACCCTCGACAGCAAAAAGACACGAGTTTAAACCACACCTTAGGCAATAGAAAAGTATTTTTAAGAATCAATATTTTCGATTCACTTAGTAGTTGATTATACATCTACTTATTATTTAGTAGCATTATAACTGAACAAACCACAGTTTTACATATAACTTATAAGTTATTCAAATAAATGAATTTTAACTTTTGAATATTAATTTACTCGTATATACCTACACAAAAATTACAGTCGACTCAAAAGCCTCCTTAATAATATTCGGTTTAAATTAGGTAAGTTTAATAATGAAAAAAGATGAATTTGAAAAAGATATACATGGCGAGTATGAATGGAAATGTTGGAAGGGGAAGGCCTCGACGAACTTATCTTGATCAAATCGGGGAAGTTCTAAAGAAAGGTCAGGTCAAGAGTGCCCTAAACCGGCGAGCGTGTAAGAAAAGATTAATGAATGTGGATGAAGCGAAAGTAGTCTGTAAGAATCGTAGCAAGTGGAAAGATGTGGTCTCTGCCTACCCCTCCGGGAAAAAGGCATGAGTGTATGTATGTATGTATGTAAGTTTGATAGTGGTTTCATTAAAACGACTATTAAATATGTTAAACTATTCCTCTCACAACTAAAGATAGGCGTAAATGCTAAAGCAGAAAAAATTTTCACAATGAAAATAGCAAAATAGTTTTCAACGAATTGGGTATGCACCCTAAGATTTCTTTGGCTTTCTTTAATATGTCGCCATAAATTTCTGCTCAAAGCTAAACTCGACTTTGTCCCTTTACAAATAAGATTTGAAATTGTATTGAATATAATTTAATTATAACCTTGATAATGCTATTACTTTGTCGTTATAGCCACGATCATTCCTATCAGTCAAAAGGAAAAATAATGGGCAATAAAATTTCGTTTCAAATTATTCTGTCGCACGCAGAAATATTTAGATATATTTCTTTTTTAGATTAAATTGATTCGTAACACGTAGTTCTAAAGTAGGCTGAAAGCAAGCGTGACAACACATACAGTCTTATGGCATAGAAAATAAACATGAATAACCATTGTCTAATCATCGTTACGACGGCCTATAATTATCCCAGTCCTGCAGTGGACAAAGGCCTTCAACATTGAATTCAAGTTACCACATCTATGATATTTTTTTAGAAAAGAAACAGATCTCTTTATTGGAGTGGCCATGTCACTGGATCTGGACCACAAACAATTTATGTAAAAATAATAAAGATATTGCTGAATGTCCATAAGGAGACAGATTGCATTATACAGGGTGAAATTTTAACCACCTTTCAAATTTGTATAATAAATTTAAAAAAATGATAATTATAAACATAATCACCACGCGAGTCGTTGATGAACACAAACCCGAGCAGTGTTCGAAAACTTGAAACTTTTTGCTGCCTGACCTGGAGATTGAACCCAGCAGTTCCAGGATTCTAAGATCTTGGGCCGATACTTTAACCTATACATAATACGGCTAATTTGAATACAATCTCTTCATTAGGTAACATAATATGTCGATGTTGACAGTTGTCATGACATGAGATTCTTATTCGATATCTAATATGACACGGCTTGTGCATTGTTCCGTTTTAAAAGTAAGTTAGGTGACTTAATATGGCCTAATCTGACAATACCTTTTTATATCCTTAATCTACCTTTTCCCGTAAGATACGACAAAAGGATTAATGCCAGAAGAATACGGGGAGCAGCGTCTTCAATTCGCCAAGATGTAACTTAGTCTCTATGTCTGTCAGGCTAACACACTTAAACTACTGAACTAAATTTGATAAGACTACGTAGATTAGACCTTGAGGCTATGTCCTATATGGGCTATTTTTCATCCCTTTCATCACAATCACGGGAATCCGTCCACGCGATATAAAAGGGGAAAATTAGTAAAATTGTAAAGAGCGTATGTATTTTTAACAGTAAGACAGTTATTTTAATTATTGCAATACTCTATAATGTAACGTACTAAACATTTGATTTTTCCCCACAAAAATGATAATTTTGGTAACCTATACCATTATTTTAAATGGTAAAAACACAAGGAAGTAAAAGTAATTTTAAGAGTATCAAAAAGGGAGTGTGACCTCCAAAGACATCGGTAGCCGGTGAAAGTTGATCTGACCAGTTTGGGCAAAACATGCGAGAAAGAAAGTCGTACATGTGTATTAATTAATCATAATTTGTGTCGTGATATATTCTGAACGGGAAATATCAACTAATCTGTAGGTAATTGCCTAACTCCACGCATCGCGTGTGCCGTATATATTTAGTGGCATTGAACTTGAAGTTTTATGTAATCTCTGCGCTGAGCGAGTTATGGTGCTAGAAGAGGTGGTATAGGGTTTGTAAGTAGCGTTTAAACACGAATACCTATAGGTACTAAAATATGGGGCCTAATTCGCGTAACCGAATCGCAGTTCGATCGTGATTGAATTGGACGATTTTGACATTTAGCCCATACTAGAACTGTCAAAAACCTGTCGTTCAATTACGATTGTGATACGATTCGGTTACGCGAATTAGGGGCCAGGTTATGTGTTAAGACGTGGCCGCAATGTCGTATTCATTTGTTTGGAAAGTAGCGGAGACTTATTCTGGAGCTGTCAAATCTGAACACAAAATTGAACCAACGATATTTTTTTCTTATGTATATAAATATATGTTGTGGTCCAATAGTTGATATTGACCGATCATCGCGGATCTGAAATCTAGTTAAATTGAACCAACGATTACTTTGAAAAATTTTTTATCTTTTTTTTATGGTCTGTTTTGTAGGTGTACTCAAAAATTATCTAGATGAGGTTATTTCTAGTAATAAGAGCGACCGAATTGTTCATCTTTTTGTGAGCATTGACTGTAATTACTTTATCCCTCAGGGTGAATGTAGCTTTCCAATGGTGAAAGATTTTTTGGAAGCGGCACAATATTTTTTTATTTTATTCATTACAAATATACACACACACAAAAATACAAATCTTTCCTCTTTATAATATAAGTGTAGATAAATTAAGTGTCGTGTGTTGCCGCCGCCCCTTCTTTTCCTATGGGTATCGTAAGAGACGACCCAAAGAGTACTTACTGTCAGGCGACGCTGCAGCATCTTTTCTATTCTATTTCTTGGTTAAACTGCGATCGCCAACCGACCTGCCAAGCATGGCACTTATGGCATAATACTCGTTTTAGAGAGACCCGAGTCCAGCTGTGAACTTTCGAGGGTAATGATGATGATGATGATGATGGACATGATCAATTTTAGGCTTTGAAAAGACTCAGACAATATTTCATCACATACATTTTCTAGCTCGCTAAATCTAAGTAGCTATTTGTATTCATTAAAATAATTAGTAGAATGTAGAAAGTAAATCAACAAACAAATTCACTTTCATGACATTCTAGTCGTGTTCTGGAAAATTTAAATAACGCGAAAACAATCTAGCCATTGGCATTTCTTCTCACGGACTTTTTAAACCTAACAAGGGCTTTGTACAATAATGCTAAACGAAGATCATTATATTTTGAACTGTTATCAGTGGTCTTAAGACCCTCTTTACACAATGTTGTTTTTCGATTTAAGATCGCGCATGCTGTTGATTAACCTCGATGAAGGATTACGAATAAAGCTTTTGTTATGATTGAATTACAATTGTATAGTTTCCAGATTTTTCCCTTTAGTATAATCCTTGTAGTATAATCCTGATATCAAAGTTCTGTAACGGAAAATATCTTATAAATTCTTATGAGTGCCATGAAATGCAAAAAGCATAAACGGCTGTATCTTTTTTTACGATAACTTAGAAATTTGATTTTTGCCAGCTTCCAGGAACCTGTAGGCTTTAACTTCTACACGATATTTTTACCTCTTTCCGAGATAAACGGTGTTGGATTGGACAGATTTATGGTCAACAATGTATTCTGATAAGCGTTTCGTTTTAACTTTTTGAGCTAAGGAACCCTAAAAATACAATAGCTTCCAACTCATGTTTATTTGCAAATTATCTCAGTAGAGTCAATAGACTACAGACTTTTGATTTATGCTCTTGCCCTTAACCTACATATAAAATAATTCCTTTTTCACAATATTAACCAGTAAAATATTAATAGCGTAATTTCCTTCTGAGAAACAACAGTGGCTTATCGTATATCAAAGATGGCCGAAAGATACGATATTTCAGTCACGCAACAAACTAAATAGTTTACTTCTTGGTAGGGGTCCTTAATATACAGGGTAGAAATACAAGTCGGGTGATGTATTTGCTTTTATCTTTGAAATAAGGGTACACTAAAATATTTCTATTAAGTAGTGAACAATAAAAATAGCAGTGTTGCATTAGATTCAACACTGCTATTTTCGCTTTATAAACACTCAAAAGTTTTTTTAAATGCATGAATATGCATAACATATTCGTTAACCTCCTCAGAGTTATGTACCTTCATTTTATTTTTGAGAACAAACAACGTTTTCTAGAACTGCCTTAGAATTAAATATTTAAAAAATACTCTTGATTTTTGTACGATTGATTTTGACAAACAATAGGTTTTGAGTTTGTGCCAACCAAGTTATCACCGCATCATGAACTGATAAGCCGACATAATTTTATCTTTAGTAAGTTATTATTTAAGCTTTATTACATTGGTATTATATTTTTGTGTAAATACTGTTTTTATGTATTTCAAGTTTGCGAAAAAAAACTGTCTGGTTATAATTTATTGTTAACATTTGTACTCAATAAATTAACTTATAAAAAGACATGGATCAGGCAAATACTGTCCAGCCTAAGTCCGCAAAGGCGGTCTCTGCGTCTCCCTACCAAATGGCGAACCCGCCAGTGGTGGCGCCAATGGAAATGCTAAAGCAGGTTAGATCACAGTCGTGCTCCAAGGTCCGATGATCTCCCCAGAAGATTCCCGGACGGGTCAATATAGAAATAACTGGCCAAGTGCGAGTTGGACTCCGGGGTTCCGTTCCAAAAAGGCCAAAAAAAACGGGTTTGTTGTATGGGAGCCCCTCTTAAATATTTATTTTATTTTGTTTTTAGTATTTGTTGTTATTGCGGTAACAGAAATACATAATTTGAAAATTTCAACAGTCAAGCTATCGCGGCTCATGAGATACAGCCTGGTGACAGAGCGACGGACAGACGGACAGACGGACAGACAGCGAAGTCTTAGTAATAGGGTCCTGTTTTTACCCTTTGGGTACGGAACCCTAAAAAAGGGATTTTCTGCATTTTCTCGGGTCTCGGTGTTTGTGGTACCTAACCTACCCTCGTTGTGTCTGATTTCTAAAATATAAGTGCTTTGAATAGTTTTAGAATTGGGATCAGAACAATATCACATACATAAAAAAAACCTTAAAAGGCAGGTTTAACGATTTGGTATTTGTTAACCGAACTCTAAGAGCTTAACTTAGACCTCACTCTACGTAATTGACATACAATTAATACAACTAATTCAACGGGTCAGCCGCAAATGTGCGGAAAATAACAATTCACCACGGCCTTTCTGCTTAGGGCTTTTGTATTTTTGCGGCCATTTATCAAAGTTAACGCCATTATTTTAGTTTGTGCTAAACTTTCTATCTCTTTTCATAGTTTAAGTCTAGAATATGTTATTAAGTATCCTACAAAGTGTTTCCTTCATCAGGCGTATAATAAGTGGTTGTGACGGGGTTTCGACCATTTATCTTGCTTTAAGTGAGTTTCGATATTTCTGCACTGATGCAAGCGCAATGATTATAAAAGAACAGTTTTTTGTCACTAAAATTTAAGTTGTCTATCAGCTGTTGTTGTGGTAATTATGGCGCAAAAATAAAAATAAAAGATGGTTAACGATAAAAACCCCATAACGGCTAACTGTTAAGCCAATCCCTTTACATAAATTAAATGCTGGATTGACTGGACAAGCTTTTTCAAAAAAAGATTTTTTGCATAACAAAACGCGAGTTGTCTATGGTGCTGCCCTTATTTATCTTAGGAGTCAGTGTTATACTGTTTCAAACCAGAACCACAAACAATATAGACAGACATAGATCTAAAATTGACAAAATTCATCGTTAAACTCAAAAATTAAGTTAAACAAGCTGTTGATAGATTAGCAATTCAAAACAGATAGCATATGGTACGGACATGTTAGAACGAGATAGAAATACGAGATAACGGTAAAGGAGATGTCTTAAATTGTATGGAGGCCAGGCCCAGAACCTGTACACCCCACCAAAAGATAGACCAATACACCTACAGGATTTTGTTATTATCCAATTCTTTTAAAATGGCTTTGTTAAGTGGTTCAAATAAAGAGTTAAGTAAGAAAATAGCAATACAAAACAACAAAACCATCATGGCGGAAGATGACATTTTAATGACGTCTGTCAGTTTTGGTTAAAAAAATACGAACCTTCGGTTGTCTGTACTTGTAGAGATAAACACTGTACAGTCACAAGCAATAATATGACAACACTACAGAACTTTGGCACATTACAATTTCTATAACCTATATACAGAGTGGCCCTTTGTTATAGACACGATTTAATGTGATACGGTTCTACTGTGTGTATGTCAGCGTAGAATTGTAAAATCTGTCAATTTACAAAACAACGCATGAGATTATAAACTAACGGTGGGTTAGGTTAGGTTACATTGTAATCCATCGACGATCAATTATGAACTGACGAAGTTTACAATTAACGGTGACATGTACATACGAGTATCATTGCTCGTGACTGTACGTACACCATGAGGTAAGGCTAAGGTTTTATGCATTAATATGCAACTTTTCTTCTTTTATGGCTAAATAGGTAAATAGAAAAAATTTGATGCCTAGAAACATACAAAAATCTTATAATTATTATAAATGTGAATGTTTGATGGATACTTGTTACACAATCACGCCAATACGACTGTATAGACGGTGCAATTTCAACCACCTGTAAAACAAAGCCCACATTAGTATGTCACCTAATTAACATTTGATATTTATATGTATACATATACTGATAGTTTTTATTTCTTTTTATTCTATCATCCATTTTACTTTTCCCAAAAAAATTGCCTCACATATAGTAACGTTATTTTTAATTTTTTATGTAATTATAACGTTACGTATACAAATAGCAATTGTATCTTTTTTTTTTCTCTTTGTGCGTCTGTTATGTCACTCATATGGGTCCCACCAGAATACCAGCGCTGCAGCGGCCCTTGGCTCGTTGCAGCACATGCTGAGGTGGGACCAAATTGGCCATATTTTCTTGTCAATTTGTTTTTTTTTTATTGTTTTGTCTCTTATGCTCTATTGTCTAGCTGTAATTTCGTCTATGCCTACTGTAATGTCCTTGTGGCCAATTAAACGTTTCTTTCTTTCTTTCTTTCTAGTGTACTTTATTTGATATTCTAGCAACTTAATTGCAATTATAATATCAGTACCGAACCCGCATCTCCTTCGAGTCCCGCCTGAGACATAATTTTATCATATAAACTTGAAAAATTATGTCTCAGGCGGGACTCGAAGGAGATGCGGGTTCGAGTCCCGCCTGAGACATAGTTTTTCAAGTTTATATACCCACGTTATGTAACTAGTATTTATAACATCTTGACAGTGTTATTCTAATTTTTTTATAAAGAAGTTATAACTATTTCATTAATATTACATCTTCAATAATATGACTCTGTTAAGCAGCTATCCCATAATTTTCTACTCTCTGTATATAAGGCTACACCAAAAAAGAAACGAATAAAGTAAGTCAGACAACTCTACTACAGAATTTATCCAGAAAATACACGTAATCTACAAGAAAACCTAAAGTCTCATAAAATGTCCTTATTTCTAGTGAATTGCTTCCAACACACAAATAGAAATGAAACCAAAAAGACGTGTTCAATCCATCTGAAATCACTTTCTATCAAAGGTTTTACGAGATAAAATCAAATGATACGGTCCGACAGATTCTTTTGAAGGGAATCTAACAAACTTTGGCAGTGTTCGTATGTTTCCCTTTTTTCTAAAATTCAGCCAAATTTGTTTTCTGGATGTTTGAACACAGCGGAAAATCTGACAATTTTTTTCGATTTTTGAGGGCTCATATCTTTTTTATTAATTAATTTATGAAAAAAAGGAAACATAGAAACATGCTTATAGTAGCCATAGATTTTTGTAATAAAAATTATTGCTCTACTGGCTTTATCCAGGGAGGAAACAGTGGACTACGTTTGTATGGAAAAACGGCCGTGGTGTTTCCTCTTAAGGGCGTTTTTCTGTTGTTAATATCTAGTTTATCATTTTATAGAAATGCTTAACCACTATTTAACGTGTCAATAAATTAATTTAGACTGATCAAGCTGTCTTTGTCAAGTCAATATACCTATTTAATATATGAAAATACACGTTCCGGATATTATGTTTACAGCATTGGATAACTCGTCGACACAATTGTCTCGGTTGGTCAGTTGGAAAAGCAATAATCCGGTTTGCGAAAAGTCGCGGTGTGTGCTAATCTGAACAAAGACTCGGACTCTTCAATAGTTTTATTTTTCGGCAAACGCATCCGTGAAATTGTATCTGGCCTTTATTTTCTATTTTTTAATTTTTTAAAACCTGAAATAGGTATAGCTGGCAAGAAACATAGTAAAAAAATATATTTTAAATTAAAATAACAAAAATTGCTTTGTTGGAACTCGCTCTGTTTTTATAGTTTAGAATTTAGAATACTTTTTTTTAAATAATTATGAGCAAAAAACGAAATTAAATTGAGACCTGAAATAATACTTTATTAAATATTTTAGCAACTTAATTGCAACTATAATATCAGTATTTAAACTTGAATATATATGTCTCAGGCAGGACTCGAACCCAACTCCATGTATAGGTACCGGACGCGGCGCTTTACCAATTATTAACATGCGGGTGCAAAAACCCGCAGCGGGTTCGAGTCCAGCCTAAGACATATATATAATATCTTATAAAGTAAGTTATAGTGTGATAACCAATTAAGCTAAATTGGTAAAGGACCGCGCCTTGATCGGGTTCCGAGAGAAACTATCTAGTGGAGCCTTCGTAAGAAAAATGTCCCCGAGCAATATGTAAACATCATTGCCGACATGTATAGGTAAAAATCAGTTAAAAATCAGTTAAAATCAGTTTTATTTCTGCAAATAGGCCCCAGGAGGCGCTTTTACACGTCCTAATTTAAACCTACCACTGCTGCGGGACAAGTCTGGGCTAGTGGGCTAGGGGTGCGAGATATGTTGTAGGGGGACAAAACCAAGAGCAGTTGCAGAATGTGTTCACCAAGGCTCAGTACTGAGTCCCTTCCTTTTTTGCTTGGTTTTGGACACACTCACGGAGGCAGCGCAAAATTCAGCAGCGTGGACTTTTATATTCGCAGACGATGTAGCCATCTACACTGAGAGTCGAAATAAGTTACAAGATGGGTGGCCTAGCGCTGAGTGTTGCGAAAACCTAGTTTATGGCTTTCAATGACCCAGACCTGAACGATAGTCCAATACCCATCGATAAGACAATTATTCAGCTTGTGTGATCAGTACAAGTATCTGGGCAGTATGATCCACAAGTCTGAGAGCGTGGAATGTAACATTCAGCACCGTATAGCTGCAGCGTGGCTTAAATGGCGAGAAGCAACTGGTGTAACATGCGAGAACAGAATACCTGTGAAACTCAAAGGCTCGATGTATAAGACCATAATAAGACCAGTCCTAATGTATGGAAAGAAAGAAAGAAAGAAATATTTATTTGACACACATTAGATAAACAATTACACAGAAACATTACAAATTTTAAAAAGGTGTCAAAAAGGACTCTCGCTCAGCATATATCGTGGCAGCTTAAGGCGTGCCACGACGCTGATATTCTGCGGGAGAAATAAAATAAAAAGATGTAAAGATAAAAATAGTTTTAGAAAAAAAAGTACATAATATAAAAGACAATAATTTAACTTCACAAGAAACACATACAAAAAACTGAACAAAAATTAATAAATAAAAACAGAAAAACAAAAAACAAGTTAAGGCCATAAAAACTATGATATAAGCTTGAACATTTTGTACCGGAGAGAAAACAACTACCTTTAAACTCTATGGTCAAAACATAGACTAAAAATGACAGTAGTTGAATGAATGAATGAATGAATACACTTTATTGCACACCACAAAGAAATTACAAAATTTAATTTTTACAGTAAGATGTACAACTAAGGCGGTCTTATCGCCATCAGCGATCTCTTCCAGACAACCTTTACAGGAAAAACTGGAAAGAAAGGGGAAGGTGGTGCTAAGTACTAAGACAAAATGTAAAATTAATACTACTTAAGTTAATAATGATAATGATGGAATTTAGTCAACAAAAACTTATTATTACCTATGTATTAAATAAACTTAAATACAACACAACTACATAAATAAATAAATATAAATACATATTTAAACAAAATACACTACATACACTTAAATACATACTTGATATGAACAAGAAACCGTCGTGTCTAGGTGACCAAGAAGCGATTAATGTGACAAAAGTTGTTTTGATCAAAGCGCTAGAAAATACGTTTTGAGCCTGGTTTTGAAAATTGCTAACGACTCAGATTGTCTGATAGTCAGTGGTAGGGAGTTCCACAAACGAATGGACTGTACAGTGAATGAGTGAGAATAATAGTTAGTGGAATGGGGAGGAAATTTAAGATGTAGTTTACTGGAAGACCGCACGGAAGACTGAAGGAATTGAAAGCGCTCTTTAAGGTACGGCGGAGACTTTGGATTGAATAAAATAGTAAAAAGTAAGGAAAGAATATGGAAGTCCCGTCTAAGCCGTATAGGGAGCCACTTTAATTGAGTTCTGTATTCGGTAACATGATCAAACTTCCGCAGACCAAACACTATCCGTATACAGAAGTTTTGTATGCGATCAAGTTTATCAAGTAGATTCTCATTTAAATCTAAGTAGCAGCAATCTCCATAGTCTAAAATCGGAAATAGTAAAGCCTGGACAAGAGCAATTTTAGTGGGTGTAGGTAAAAAAATTCTAAGTCGGCTTAATGATGCTGCTGCTGCGTATATTTTTCTACTTACTTCCCCAGTTTGTTTGACCCAAGTAAGTGTGCTATCGATATGAATGCCAAGGCTTTTGACAGATTTGCTATAACGTATTTGGATACCGTCAAACGTGATAGGCCTCAAGGTCGGCCAGTCAATTTTAGAAATTTGCTTAGAACCTCCCAAAATTATCACCTAGTTGTATTCTCTCTGCTCCAAATCGGATATCCGCCCAGGTGGGCAGGTGCCCGGCATGGTATTGGTTGGCTAGAAGAGGGCCGCCAACCAACCAACGCCAATACGTCATTCCTTTCACAAGCAGTGCAAGGCAGGAAGATACGTAAGACTAAGAATTAACTTAAACGTATGCCAGTGAGACGTGGGCAGTCACCCGAAGAAGTGTCCATACCACGTCAAGTCGCCTAAATGAGGATGCTAAGGTGGATGTGCGGCGTCACCAGCCTCGATGATAAAATCCGCAATGAGTACATGCGAGGAAGCCTTGGTGTACGTGACATTGCCGATAAGATGCAGGAGAGTAGGCTGCGATGGTATGGTCATGTGAATAGGAGACATCCAGACTACGTAGGGAATTCGGCGCTAAATCTTCCTATCCCAGGCCGAAGATCCAGAGGCAGGCCTAGGGTAAGATGGAGAGATGTGCTGAGAGACATGGGTGAGTGCACGCTATCTAAGGAGGATGTCAAGATAAGAGCGAAGTGAAAAAGAAAGATAAGGAAGGCTGACCCCACCATCATATGGGATCAGGGATCCCCACCATCATAGCCGGAAGAGAGAGAGAGAGAGGTAAAGCACCGCGCACGGGTTGAAGATAAGGTTCGAGTCCCGCCTGAGACATAATTTTTCAAGGTTAAATACTGATACCTGAAATATTTCTGGCAAGAAACCAAGTACAAAAAGTATTCTAAATTTGACTTTTAAAATAAGAATGGAACAAAACACCTCAAAAGTTATCTCGTGTCTCTACTCGAAACTTTAGAAACTCAGAAAGCGGGTAAATACTTTTAGCGCCATGTCTCAGATGAGTTTCAAACATGCTGGAGTTGGTTCGACGAATTAGTTGGTTCTTGAGCGCAAAATTCTCAGTTCTCTTAGAGTTTGTGGAAATTCACTCAGAACTTGTGAATGGTTTATACGATATGGAATGCAACACGACAGACAAATTATTGACCAAGAAGGACTTTCATGAGAAATACCTGATAGTACGTATTCATTTCATTTTATGTTCACAATTCAACAGAAATTCTAATATTATTTTATAAAGTTTTTAATATGATTGATGAAATAAATAGCGTATAGTGAAACGAAATCAATTAAGTGGTTGATGATATTGTAAATGAAAAATGAAATATATCAAAATAAAAACATTAAGAAGGGGAAAGACAAATTTGAAAAATAGGGAAGAAATATGTGTATGAATAATATTAACATAAAAAAGTTTAGTGCAAGGGCACTAAACGTTATATCAGAACATGAATATAAGTATTGTCATATAAAAAAGCATTATCAGCATAGTTCTGCATCCACAGAGATCTGCAGTTACCCATTTCACATTTTCTTATTACTAACTAGACGGACCCCGCGAACATCGTATGGCCTCAAATATTTGATTTTGACGTCTTAAATGTCATTGTCAACAAATATAGTTGGGTTGGAATAGTTTATGTTTGTAAGGGAGTATAGAAAAGTGTAGTTTTTTGACTTTTTCAGACAATTTTTTAAATATTTAAAAAAATTCCAAAAAAAATTAAAGCAGTTCAGCTTCAGTCACAAATTCAGTGATCCATTTTTATATTATAGATGGGTAATCTTTTAAAGAATGATGAGAAGTTGCATTACAAAATCTAACTGCGGTCTTAGTTTCTCAGGCCGAATAAAAGTTCTTATGAACTTTTCATTCAGCATCTGCTCTGGAGAGTATTCAAAATAACACTATTGCCAAACGTGCATATAGTTTCATCTCATCACCATTGGCCCAATTGCCGATCGGCCTGACTTATTAAAAACCTAGATTCAAGATGCAGATGCAACCTACCTTGTCACCATGTCAATATTTAGAAAGCAGGTTTAACCAGATCAAACTAGTTAGCATCTAGATTCCGCATCCCAAACTAGTTGAAGCAAACTGTTAATTAAGTTCCGAAACCAGATTAACTGAGTTAAAGTGCTCCGAAGAAAGTTTTACTGTTCCAAACTTGAATAAGTAAGGAGGAAATCGTACGAATCGCATGTATTTAAATGTCTCTTTTACTATACTAAACTTACTGCTACTACTGTATTGTTTTTTTTTTTTACTTTATTACATGGATATAAATGAACGACGATTATCGTCGAGTTGGTCTAGTGATTTAAATAGCGGACCAAGATCTGGGGTCCTGGAATCAAGAGTTTCAAATATTCGAACATTGTTCAGGTTTGTGATCACCAACCCGCATATGGCATGTGTGGTGATTATGCGTGTGCCCATGATTGCTGTGGTAACTTTAATTTCTAGTGAATTGTCAGACAACTCTACTACAGAATTTATCTAGAAAATACACGTAATCTACAAGAAAACCTAAAGTGTCTTAAAATGTCCTTAAAGTAACAGCCTATAATCATCCCACTACAGGGAAAAGGCCTCCATCATTGAATTCAAGTTACCACAGCAATGATGGGTACTGGCTTAATCACCACGCTTGCCAAATGCGGGTTGGTGATCACAAACCCGAGCAACGTTCGAAAATCGAAACTTTTTTGTTGCCTGACCCGGGAATCGACCCTGGGACCCCGAGATCATGGCCCGGTATTTAAACCACTAGACCAAACGGGGCAAAATGTCCTTATTTCTAGTGAATTGCTTCCAACCCAAAAATTTTAATGAAACCAAAAAGACGTGGTCAATCCATCTGAAATCACTTCCTATCAAAGGTTTCACGAGATGAAATCAAATGATACGGTCCAATAGATTCTTTTGAAGGGAATATAACAAACCGTCGCATATGGCAAGTTTGGTGATTATGCATGTACCTATGATTGCTGTGGTAACTTTAATTCAATGATGATGGCCTTTGCCCTGCAGTGGGATGACAATATACCGTTACTTCACTTTACTTTTGACAGCAAATGATTAAAGAAACATATTATTCTCATTAAAAATCTCTTCTTTTTAAAATCGATTAATGCCTCAACCCCTAGGAGGCACTCGGGTGCCACGATAACAATTGATTTCAATTGTGTCTGGAATAACTCACTATCGAGGGATTAAGAAGAGAGCCTAGCGCAAAATGCTTAATTCAAACAAAATATTTATTGTTTTCTTAATATCATATTAGATATTAATAACATAATTATTCATAATGATATTTACGGTGGTGGACGTTACCATAGTTTCGAAAGTGTTGCCAATTCCGAGAGACCAGGTTTACTTCCTGGAAAAGTCCAAGTAAAAAAAATCATATTCTATTTTGTCTCGGATATGGGTGTTTATGGTACCTTCGATGTGATTTCTACAAAACAAGCTCTTAAATAGTTACTTACCTTGGGATCAAAACAATGTACAGACAACAGCACGTCAACCTACAACAAAACGTGAATTTTTCTCAATTGATATTGATCTCTATTTCTTGGACTTAAAGTTGAAAATCATTTCAATGACCTTTAACTTTTTGAATAGCTTGACCTGCCGCTGTCTGTACTTACGTGATGTTATCCAAATTTATTGTTTTATATTATTAATGCGATGTGTTTGTACATTGTACAAGCATGCGAGATACCTCGTATTACAAAAAATCTAGCTTCTGTTTCACATACTTTAACTTTCTTCTACCTGAAGGTCGTCTGGTGGAGATCGCTGCAAGCGATAAGACCGCCTAAATTGTACAAATTTAAGTCTTTCTCGTTTGTTATTTTTCAATTTTTTGGTGTGCAATAAATAGTATCTATCTATCTATCTATCTATACTTTGTACACTCGAAGACAGTATGCAAAAAAGTGATAGAAACGTTTTAGTCATTTTGCCCTTCATAAAAGACTTTCAATTTCTACAATCATCACTCATTACTTTCTAATTTGGTAATGCATCATCACGGCTATAAATATCTGTTTCACTTACAAATAAATGGTTAGACGTAATAAACAAAACTCGAGAGTAATGACCATACGATTTTCACGGCCAATGAAAGTGGTTGCTTGTTTGAGGAGAAGCCAGTTTGACCTACAGACCACATACGTCCATTTTTAACTGCTATTCATGTTGAAATTGAAAAAAAATTACTTTCCACAAGTAAGATAATAAATGATCAGAACGTCTGCAATGGTCCCGTTGGTCTGGTGGTTTAAATACCGGGCCAAGATCTCGGGATCCCAGGCTCGATCCCCGGGTCGGGCAACAAAAAGTTTCGAATTTTCGAACGTTGCTCTGGTTTGTGATCACCAACCCGCATAAGGCAAGCATGGTGATTATGCCAGTACCTATCATTGCTGTGGTAACTTGAATTCAATGATAGAGGCCTTTTCCCTGAAGTGGGATGATTCTATGCTGTTACTACTTTTACTACTATGTCTGCAATACTAACTACAAGCTGGTAAGTTTAGTGGTGCAGTAGTTCAGATACAAAGGTTCCTGGGTTTGATTTACAGTCGTGCCTCGGAAGGAACGCTAAGCTGTTTGTTACGACTTCTATAGCAAGATGGAAGTCGTAAAAACAAGTCTTTGATGTGGCCTGCAGTAATAGGCTTGGAAAACCCTGACACCCAAAAAAAATAAGGCATAACCTCAACTGATATGATTAATGCGGTAGATTTTTCTAATCTGCTTGTTAAGTGAACGCTTAAATCACAGGGTTTCTGACGTAGGACATACTGCTGATGAATTGTAAAAAGGAAGCTCTAGTTATTTGCCTGACTGTGTGTGACTGAAGTTAAAGTGTCCTGGTGCATTATCACAAAGATGCCAAAATATAATTCCATACAAAAATCAATAGTTTTCAGAGCATCTCGCAACACTTTCTATATCCCTTGTCCTAACTACGAAGCTGTTATCTACATTATCATTTTTATCAGTCCAACTATCGTCATCATAACCAATTTTTTACCGTCCACTGCTGAACTTAGGTCTCTCCATTGCGTGCCATTCCACTCAATCACTCACGCTCCTTATCCAGCCATCTCCAGAAGCCCTAACCAGATCGTCTGTCAAATGAACTGCCTCTACGTGGACTCCACTTCAGGGCTTCTGCTCTATCGATCATCTTACTACCACTTTCATAATAACCAATATCAGTAGGTCACTGGGTATGTGGTTTTGGATAAAGAACCTTCAACTTGTTTTGAATCTAGTAATGACTCATCATCAGCCCAAAAGTAATTAAAGGTCTTCCCAATAGGATAAATTTGATATATTCTTCTCGCTTGTCAGATAGGGTTGCAGTTTGGCAACGGTAGTAAGAAGACATTGCTGCTCATCTTCTACCAGTCCTTCTTTAGTCATCTCTTAAGACGCTCGGAACAGGTAGTAATATTCTATTTTACGCCTTTAACACACGGTAAATATGTTATAAATATACTTTCTTAAATTATCTACTCCATTATTTCCTATTCATTAGTTACCTACATCAATCTTCATATCACAAGAACTAATACGAGTCAATAAGACTAGTAGTTTCTCTAGTACGTTGCTTGGTCATACCTGGCAGAGTGCGTTCACCTGTTTGACCTAAAGTGGTACTCCTGGTTCTAGATATGAAGTCGATAGCGCCAATGTAAAGACAATTGTTTATCATCATTTACAAATTAAAGTAATATGTGTTTGGGATTCAAAGTTCTACTCTACCATGTGCCTTGTATTTAATTTCGGCACTGTTGCTGATCAGTTGCTGTTTTATTCACGGAAGAACTGGTGTGGTGGGATCCACCTCCTAGTGGTCTACCCTGGGCAACGGCATCATTGGTTTTCTAACCAATGATGACAGCTAACTTCCCTGATCCCTCTGCGGTGGTAGGCTTCGTAAGAGGCCGCCTGGATGCTACCACCCTTCTGCCGGAGTCCAGCGCCAAACAGTTTTTCTGTGTTCCGCTGGTGTGTGAGAGAACCAGTACCTCTGGGTAAGCTCGCTCCATCTTAGGCTTTTTCTTAACCGTATAGTTAAGTATGTAGTCAAGAGCAAACCCATTATTTATTAAGAAAAAAAACGGTGAGACGGCGCAGTTTTAGGCCTCACATTGTAAGTTTAAGGTAATTATATTTTAAACTAGCGGACCCCGCGAACTTCGTATCGCCTCTGAATAATATTTGACGTCCTAAATGTCATTGACATCAAATATGGCGTAGTTGGAAAAAAAACTATAGAAATAAATTTTACTTATGATAATAAGTTTTCAATGTTTTTAATACTTATTATTTTATTCCCGAGGAAGACAAATCGAAAAACACCAAAATCATAAAAATCGGTCCAGCTCTTCTTAAATTATAAGTGGTGTAACTAACACGATATTCATAAGATTAATCAATTTTAAATCTTATCCCTTAGAACTTTTAACTAAGAGATGGTGTCCTAACCCGCATACAACCTGAATAGTTTTAAACACATTATTATAGACATTTATTTGTTTCTTTTGGGACGAGCTATTGATTATAAATTAACCTTAAGAAACTGTTTTAATCTCTATCTTACAGGAATTTAACAAAGTTAGGTTAAGGCTTAAAAGAATATTACTCACCTAAATAAAACACTAATATCTGTAAATACCAATGTGAGTATTATTGTGTTGATCAATCAACACTCAATGCTGTAAATTCTTTATATCTCCTTGTCCATACAATGCATTTTGAAGTTATTCCAGACACAATTGAAATCAATTGTTATCGTGGCACCCGAGTGCCTCTTGGGGGTTGAGGGATTAAGAAGAAAAAGTATAGCATAAATAAAATTAACCATGACTTTAACGACATGTAATTAGTCATGAGTTAAACCGTAAATCTTATTAATATAAAACCGTTTCAGAAACATGTCACTCAAAGTGAAAAGAGAAATGCCGTGAGTTCGCAACCAATAGTACCACATCGACGCCCGCGCACGAAAGAGACAAGTAATCGTTGCCGACCGTGGCATTCACCATTGCTATCTCCGCGGGAAAACTCGTCGCGCAAAAAAATATATCTCTAGAAATTTTGACATCGAAAGTTGCAACCTAACGCGACCTCTTTGACGGGAGCTGACCATGACACTGGCAGCAAATATGTGTTAATAAAAACAAAACGTGCTTATCATTTGTGTTTTTTGTGCACTGTTCTAAATTTAAATCCTAGTGTTGTGTATGTTTGGGTGCTCTAACTAAAGTAAAAGGTGCTGAACTTTGCAAACGGATTTCTCTTTACGGATTTTTTCGGTGAGAGTTTTATCAGCATGGATTTGTTCGAGACATCTATAATGTAAGTATTTTAAAGTTTAAGTTACAAATGTTTATAATCCGCTTCATATTTTAAGTATACATGATAATTATTATTATCTATTCCCTTACCTATGACTCAAATCTTTTATCTTCAAGAAGTTAAACCAATTTATCGTACAACTAACTTGTTTTGGGCCAGTGAAAAAACTTCAATTAAATAATAGAAGTGTACAGTTATTTCATCCATGAATTGATAAACAGAACCCATTTCAAAAGATAATAATCTATAATTACATAAAGTAATTAAAAACCTCATTTTTGTTAATGAACTTCACTGTTTACAAAACGCAGTACCTACCTAAAAATATGTTTGGACATGGAAATATGTGAATATTTTAACGTTATTCCTAATATAATATCATAACTTCATACATTACTTGTAATTTAGGAGTCTATAAAAGTATAATTTTACGATCAAAATGATCAGACTATATCAAACAAATGAGTAACACTTGCCCATCAACCGTAAAGGTATTGCTATGGAAATTACATGTTTTCTAAAACTATCAGTCTTAAATGGGAATTTGTAATTCAGTGATAGTGTGTCATGTCCACATGCGACCTGAATACATGGAAATCGATGTAGATAGGCTTGTTAGGTGAATGTACTGTCATACACGACAAGAAAGGGTCTGGAATCCATACAAATTTAGATTAAAATTCTTTACTCTAGGTTTAAACTACTTAAAGTTTGTTAGTGAGCGGCTATCGTCATACAATGTGTTGTTTACTTGTTCTTTTATTGATGCTTCTGATTAGTTTACGCCATTATTGTAACTATATCATCTTTGCCAAGAAGCAGCGACAAATTTGTTTATTATTGTAATTAACACGTGGATAGCGTTGTGGGCTGCAAATTTATTAACTTTGTTATTTTATAAACTTCTTTTATGTCACTATTTTGTAGCCGTTTGTTTTCTCAATGATAAAAAAGAGCAGTAGCAAAAATGTTGCTACTGTATTTACTTGAATTATTATCAAAAACATTTAAAAAATGTATATGATTGAAAATTCAGTATAATATGATTAATCCTGCCTCTACAAGTATTTCGATCTTCTGATTCGACAAGTTTGTAAGCCACCGGTCGTCTGTTAAGGCACTGATCTGGGTTGTTATAAACAATGATTTATATTGTGTTATTTACTATCTTCATACGAAGGGTTAAACATACAATACCTATGCAGGATTTTCTAGTTACATTTTAAGATAAAGATCGTTTTATTAAAACATCCCTAAATGGACATACACCGCGAGGGCCGCGTCACATAGTTACACTATAAATTTTATAGCATTTTATTTTTGCCTTTGCCACTCATAAAACTCCAAAAGTTTTTCCTTATTTTCAGTATAAGTAAATATTTAATCGCTCAGCAGATTAACGTAATTTTCATTTGGTCGGGTTTTAAGAGATCATACGATTGATGGCAAGCAAATGACATATATGAATCATAATTTTCTTAACCCGGAAAAAATGAAGCGACATGAATCTAGTAAACAAGTAAATTTTTTGAAATGAAATATCAAAAGCAAAACTAAGTACTTTGCAATGATTTCCAAGTCACCCTCCCGTATATTTGCTATTGTTGAAACATTTTGGTAAGTACTTAGTTATGAATGCAAACTTTTTTTTTTCAAAGCACCCCAATTTATGTTATGGTACCATTCGCCGGAGCTTTTTTTAAAATCATCAGTTAAAAATCAAAATCAGTTTTGCTTCTGCAAATGGGTCCTAGGAGGCGCTTTTACACGTAGCTAAACAAAAGGTAGCTATGTTACCCGGACTAAAATAAGAACTTGATTGATACCTCATTCACCAAAATCGGCTCAGCAAATATGGAAACTACATAAATACCCACATACATAATTAAATTGTACATCTGCTATAATCATAAACCATCCTGTTGGCTTTATTTATTTATTTTTTTATTTGTTCGAAAGCTATTCACCCAAATTGCATTTTGCATTGATTTCTTTGACAAATCAAGTAAAACTTTTTCCAACAAAGAAAACTCATTCATGCAACAACTAAGCCATCAGTTTAGAGTCAAATTAGGTACATAACGATTAATGATGATTATCGCCGACTCGAAATTGACTTATAAAATTTTGAGTATTACAAATTTGTGTTTCTGCTAACCAGGCTTTTTATGTAAATAGTGACGGAGAGAGTGTTAAGTCGTATAGAACAGACAATTACAATGACAAGTGTGACCTCTCCAGCAAACTTTTAACACACAAACAAAGAGAAACTGTACTCGAAACAAACTTGACCTCATGCAAATTGGTAGGTAGTTTTGGGCAACACGCCAGCCCACTTGAAGTTGGCGCAAAGTTCAAGCTCCGATGAATCTTGGTCGCATCAATATGTTTTTAATAGAGACGGGTGTCATCGCGGCTAGACATGGCCAAAGGCTACCAAAGAAGTATTGAAGAACTCTCCACGATGGCTAATTTGTTGCTAACTCGTCTGCAAATTGTGAAAATCTTGGAAAGTTTCTCTTTTTGGAGATGCTTGTATGGATACAACTCATGGACTTTGTGAGATGATTTTGAATAACTATAAAATGCAGATATGAGACAATATAGAAAAAAGAAAAATGGATATAAATTTATCAATCAACAGTATAAAGGTTTTACTTTTTTTTTCACCAGATTCAAGTCCCTTCCGTTTTGCCGGGGTAAGAAAATGAGGATTCATGTCTGTCATTTGCTTGCCATCAGTCGTATGATCTCTTAAGACCCGACCAAATTAAATATACGGTAATCTGCTGAGCAGTTTTTTTTTACTGTACTGGAAAAAAAAGAAGAATCCGCTTGGAAAACTTTTGGAGTTTTAGAGGTGGAATAGGTGAAAATTATATAGATATGAGAGAATACAGAAAAAAGGAAAAATGTATATTTATGAATCAACAGTTTACAGGTGTGCAGTTAGATATTGATGTTGTATCTTGCTAAAGTAACAAGCAAATTTTTTTTTAATGAAAAACATAACAATGACACAACAATAACCTGCTCTGACATATTGCGCGAGAATTCGGGTATTAGAACAGCTCCAACCAGGTCGTCTTAAATCTATAATAATTGACAAAGAGATTGATATATTAATGAAGGAACAGGGTTCCACGAACTATGTCAATAATAAACTTTGTGAGTAAATGAGCTATCCGTTATGTGATGGGATCTTTTGTTCAAACCTGGCCTTATCCGTTGAAGTACATTAAATAACCCATAAATTACTGACCGCTCCATTTCACATGTTCAACAATCAGAAGTCTATATCCTCATTAGTTGTTTCACACGAGGTTCTGTTATGAAAGAAATGGAATGGTAATGCAAATGATAATACGCATAAGGCGGTCTCAAAGTCGCGTGGTACAGTTAAAATAGAGTGTCACACCTCTTTCAATGGATGTCATACGAGGTTAATAAAATACTTTTTCCAGTTGAGAATGGATTTTTTCTAAAGGATAAGGCTTAAGCAGCCTAAAAACAAAAAAAACACAGTGATTAAAAAAGTTTTCCTACGAAGAATTCATAGAAAATTAACTAAGGATTAATTAAATAACAGAACGTAAAAAATAGGTTGTGTGTGAGGTTTCTTATAATTTAAACAAAATATTTTTTCCATCACCAAAACTATAATTCGAATCGTACTTTATTCCATGAATTTCATCATAACTTTAATTAAAGATAACATTTTTGGTTGAATCAATATTCATGGCAAACTAGAAAGCGATCAATTAGAAACAAATCTATTAGTAGCTAATTAAAATTTAGGTAGCCCAACACATTACCATAATGACATAGATTTAAATGTGCCACACATGTTTAGTTAAATAGAAAATAAATTAAAAATTCTCTCCTTCTTTGTTTTCTGAAAGAAAGTTTTAAAAGAAATGTCATTTGCATTAATTAAAATATTGATTTGTTAACCTTTGTTCCATAGAGTTTAGGTCACATTTTTTATTCATAATTTTTTACTTTCTTTTAGCATGGGAACAAATTGAACGGACTTAAACGGCCTGGTTGAAGTTCCTTATGTTTGAGAATTAATGATTTTATTGGTTGACCAATGATCTAGTGAAGTGGGAAGCCGATTGATGCGGGTGAGGGCCAGATTATCATCGAGACCCTTGACGGATGAATGTGTCCAGCAGAAGACATGGTTTAGCCGAGATTATTGTGATGATGATAACTCTAGCTTAAAACAAGACTTGGGAGCCGTTGTTTGTTGATACGCGGAATTGAGAATCTATCGCAAATCCATCATCAGTAACCTATATCATTCCACAAACCTCTCTGGACGTGAGTCTTAGCCATAATCGCTACGCTTGGTGCTGGTAAATTAAAATAATAGCTCCATCCCTTTTCTTTCTATGGGTGTTGTAAGAGACAAAAGGAGTACTGTCAGAAGAAGACTAGCAGTAACATCGACTCTCCATTGTTAAAAAATATTACGTGGATCAAACACTCCAGCCAGCAGATGCTAATATTTACCAATACCGATACATAATATTACATCGATACCGAATGAGTTAGTATCGACCCGTTTTTTTTTTTCATAACGCCAGTTTACTTGGTAAATAGGGCAGTTAATAAGCGGACATGTACTTGTACAGTTATATATACTTGTCTTTAGAGACCGGATGGAATTCAGATTTAATTTGTTTATCAGAGCAAGTTAATTTTGTAAACCAATTTTTTTTGGCTTTATCGTATGCCAGCTTTTAGCCTTCTAATATAACCCCGAATAGACTACAAGCAATTGGAAAAAAATAACCTGTGAAATGAACCAACGTGAATAACGCTTAGAAAGCTGTTACTATATCAGAAAATAACTCTGAGCACTATGCCGTCATTTCTGAGCGGTACATCATCACCTATATGCTAATTTTAAAAAAGCGACCCTTGGCTTTCGACCCCTGCGCTGGAAATATGTACGGCGTTTACGAGTAAAGTATCTGTGTATGTGTACAAAAGGAATTACACAAATGCCGTACAATAATAAATGACCTATATTACTTCTGCAATTATCGGCGAGTTAAAAATTTGCACTGACTTCCGGCACCACCACTTTAGTACGGCATTAGATTTTTCGACATTTATTTTTAATCATCTATACACTATAACAAAGCCGTACATTAATAATAAGTAGTAATTCCACATTTGTACCTGAGAAATTCCATTCACTCACGTAGGTACTCACCTGTACCGCTCAGAAATGACGGCATAGTGCTCAGAGTTATTTTCTGATATAGTAATAGCCTTCTTAGCGTTATTCACGTTAGTTAATTTTCACAGGTAATTTTTTTCCAAGGGCTTGTAGGCTAGAAATGTTTGGACTATTAGTAAATTTTTTATATAATTTAAATTTTTTTGTTATATAATGTTTAGTGGCAGTACTTGACATAATAAGTAATCATAAACAAAATATGACAGTGTCAAACAAAGCTACATAATTAGAATTAGAAAGACGTTGGTTTTAATTGAGGAAAGGATATTAAGTCATTAGTTACAGATCTTTATTACTACAAGATCGTGGAAGAAAAAATACACGCAAAGCCTCAAGTCTTCCTAAACACGAATGGTTTAATAACATTGATGATTGCACGAGTAGAAGACAGTATTCTCGATGATGATTCTCCTCAAGAAAACTAAACTAAATCTTCCACTTGTCTCGGTAAATAATTGATCCTAAAATTTCATTCTCAATTTCAGTCTCATTTTGCGACCTACAAACTACCAATTCAAACATTTCTAATACGGAAGAATGTCACAACAACGAAACATGTTTCTAATTTTATTCTTGCAATTACGCGATAGGCCATTTTCAATGACTGACAGACTGACTGAGCTGTCTGAAAATAAGTTATTTTATTATTGCTAGTAAACAACTACTTAAATTTTATTAATTGGGGTTTCGAGTTCATTCCCCGGGTTGGGGAACAAAAAGTTTCGAATTTTCGAACATTGCTCGGGTTTCTGATCACCGACCCGCATTTGTCAAGAGTGGTGATTATGCTAGTACCCATCTTACTTTGGTTGAATTCAACGATGTAGGCCTTTTCCCTGCAGTGGGATGATTATAGGCTGGAACTTTATAGGTATCAGGTTTATAAGGTTCAGGTTCCGCATCTTACATCTGATTATTTCAATGAAATTAAAACATAACTAAAAGAACATCCGATTGAAAACCAGTATCGATATTAATGTGTCCCGTATACGTACCGGTTGAACATGTATAAACGAGAATTTATCCGGGTTAGGCCGGTATCGTACCTTATTTTACATTTTCTATAGAAAAATACAGTGTCTAATAAAAAAAAACAGCATAAAAAATTATTTTCGTGGTTCTGGCCGCGTAAACTACACGTTATGTGGAAACAAAATAGGCCGTCCTTTCTTACCCTCTTATTTATAATAACGCAAACAGTCTAATGAACCTTGTCTAAATAAAACCAAAAAAAATATCTGCCTCTCTGTCTGTTTGTCTTTTACGCTTTCACGCCTAAACTACTGAGGGAATTTTGATGAAATTTGGTTCGAAGATAGACCAGACTTTACCCCTTATTCATAATAACGCAAACAGTCTAAAAAACCTATTTGAGCTATTACACTGTTTTGTCTCGTTCTTTCTTAGCGCTGTCATCATTTGAAAGAAAGTGACAAAACAGTGTAATAGCTAAAATAGGTTTTTTAGACTGTTTGCGTTATTATGAATAAGGGGTAAAGTCTGGTCTATCTTCGAACCAAATTTCATCAAAATTCCCTCAGTAGTTTAGGCGAGAAAGCGTAAAAGACAGATAGATAGAGAGGCAGATAGATAGGTAAATAGATAGGAAAGATAGATATGTAGGGTTAAAACTTCGACATCAATAATATAAGCATTTGTTTTCCGTGCAACTTTTAACACCTTTGTTCAAAACACTTTGTGACAGCCGTAAAGTTCCGCTGACAAGCAATTTATTAATCACGGAAACAGTAGAAAGTTGCGGAAACCGCTTTTGAGGTATCCTTGAGGGGAAAGTCCCGTGTAAATGGGGTAAAAATGTTAATCAAACTGAACCAGTGCCAAGACCGGATTGGTTCGTGCACTTTGGTAATATTGGTATTATTTATGGTTCGACATATCGCACGTTGGAAACATACGTGGCATCGACAGAAAATTTTTGCTTGTCGACAAATTTCCATATTTCAATGCTGAATTACCTGTATATTTTTTGGATTTCAATACTCCTAATATAAAATGGACCTCAAATTCACTTAGCTGTATCATGACTCCCGAGCTAACATCAGATTCCAAAGCTAATATTCTTGTTGAAACGCTCAGTATTTGTAATCTAAACCAATTCAACTCTACGTATAATAAGAATAACCGCCTTCTTGATCTAGTTTTGTCTACATCAGACGGGGTAATTGTGACAGCTACAGAGTCTATTTCCCGAATCGATTCTCACCACCCTCCACTTAAAATCGAAATTCGGAATATGACAGGATTTAAAAAGATGAGGTGTGGTCGTGAGTCAAGATATAATTTCCATAGGTGCAGATTTGTTTCTCTTAGGCAAGATCTCAAGGATACTGACTGGTCGGTTTTGTTGGCCGAGTCTGATGTGGATCATACTGTGGAGGCTTTTTATGGTATTTTGAATAAATTAATTGCTATACATACACCATTGGTAAGTCGCGTTGGCAATAAGTATCCTTCATGGTACACGCCTACATTAATCAAATGTTTAAGGGAGAAAAATAAGTACCATTGTCGCTTTAAGAAATATTATAACCCTAGGGATTATGATACGTTCTCTTTGCTGCGTGCAAGATGTAAATTGCTCACAAAGCTAGCCTACGAGTCCTTTATATCATCTACCGAAGACCGTCTTTCAGACAATATAAAAGTTTTCTGGAATTTCATTAACAACAAAAAAGGTAGCTCCGGCTTGCCACAGACAATGACACTTGGCTCAGACTCTTCTTCTGACACAAAAGGAATTTGCAACCTTCTATCCAGATATTTCAGTTCTGTTTTTGATGAGACCACCAATCCGAAAGATATATTGAGCATTAATCAAGATCTGAATTCCCTAATCTGTAGCAACCACACTCTTAGTAACATAGTTTTAAACGAAGATGAAATATTACGTAAATTAAAGCAACTAGATCCGTGCAAGGGTCCTGGTTATGACGGAATTCCTGCCATTTTTTTCTTAAACGCTGCTAATGAGTTGTGTCAACCTCTTATGATCATATTCAACAAATCCCTCAAATTGGGCATCTTCCCCTCAATCTGGAAAGTTGCACACATCGTACCTATCCACAAATCGGGTAATAAGACCAGCTGTGAAAACTACCGTCCAATTAGTGTCTTGTCTTGTGTCTCTAAGCTGTTTGAGTCCCTCATTTACGATCACTTGTACTATCAGTTGGGGCCGTCGATCTCTCAGAAACAACACGGATTTGTCAGGAACAGGTCGACTGTCACTAACTTGCTTGAATATAAAAATTATTTGTGTGAGGTGTTTGCACGTGGTGGTCAAGTGGACTCTATTTATACCGACTTCACAAAAGCATTCGACAAGGTCAATCATTTTCTCCTCTGTAATAAATTAGCTAGTTCCGGTATTCACGGGAATCTTCTACGTTGGATTCAGTCGTACCTTGATAACAGAAGTCAGATCGTTGCTCTTAAAGGCTTCAGGTCGTCACCTGTATTTATCAAATCCGGGGTTCCTCAAGGATCTCACCTTGGCCCATTATTTTTTATAGTTTTTATCAACGATCTGATTGGCAAAATGTCGAGTCCCTGTCTTCTTTATGCTGATGACTTAAAGATATATAGAGAGATAGGTGATCATGGCGATTGTTTGAGATTGCAGCGTGATATTGATACTATTTGTGAGTGGTGTCAGCGAAACAAAATGTACCTTAACGTAAAAAAATGTTTTACTATAACATTTACGAACAAAAGATACATAACCACTCATAAGTACCAATTAAATGGGGAAATCTTAGATAGGAAGACTATAGCAAAAGATCTTGGCGTACTGTTTGACCATAAACTTACATTTCGTGATCACTATGCCTTTCTTAAGAACAAAGCTTTTCATTTGCTCGGTTTCATAGCACGTTGCACCAAGGGCTTTAAAAATCCCCAAAGTTTCCTTACTGTCTACTGTAGTCTCATACGAAGCATTCTTGAGTACGCTTGTGTTGTTTGGTCACCTTGTTATACGGTTCATTCAGAGAGCTTGGAGAGCGTTCAGAGGAGGTGCCTTAGGATACTTAGTTACAGATATGGTTATGGTCGCACTCTTTCGGGTTATAGCGAAAGACTGGATAAATTTAAAATAAATTCCTTAGTCAGTCGCCGAGAGCAGCATGACTTACTACATTTGCACAAACTGCTCCATGGTCGCTTTGACTCTCCCTATCTCTTAAACTTAATTAAACTTAATACTAAATATAACCCTCGGCGTGAGAACAAGACCTTCATATTACAAACTTATAGGAACAATACATCGTACTATAACCCTTTGTCTCGAATGTGTCGGTTCTACAACTCGGTGTCAATTAAGGACCCTAGCCTGGATATATTTGATCCTAGATTAAATGTATTCAGGAAAGCAGTTAGGCTACTTCCCTAGAAATAATCCATCGCAACAACTGAGTTTGTTGGGCACTATCACACTTGTTTTAGAATTTCTGTGAAAATGCACTTATAATGATGATGTGTCAACAATCTAAGGATTCCAATCTTGGTCGAAGCTGTAGTTGCATTACTTGGATTATATATGATTGTAATCTGTTTTGTTGTCCAAATACATAATAAAATAAAAAATAAATAAAAATATTATAACGTAAATAATAAAGTAAAGTGTTTAAAAAAAATGCAAATTATTATTTGTATAATTAAAAAATATATCTTGTGGTATGGAAAAAATAATAGCCGAAACTGCTATCAATAACCGGCCTACAAAGGTGTGAGCATTAAATCCAAATCGTCCATGATCCTCTTATGCGACCTGTGTTCAGCCACTGTGTGTTCTAGTAAAGGTTGACGATTCTGATGATAAAAAAGATATAGAATTACAAATCTAATGTTAGAGTAAAGATTGAATATCCTGTTTGTTTTTCTTGTAACTAGTCAACAGATCAATACTCGTTAGTCATTCACGAAGAACAATGTAGTATCTGTTATAAACTGACCAAGTCAGGCATAACAGTGTCCAGAAGTTGCTTTGCTTTATAAAGCCATCGTGACACAAACATTATTCTCAGCACCCATATTTCAACTCATCGTGGTAAACACGTAGCAAAATGTCACGTTCTAGTCATAGCTAACATGCCCGTAGGCAGCGGCCGTGACGTCTACATAAACTGTCACTGCCATGGCGGGTTTGGGTGTGGGCTCACTGTCAGCGAGTTTTACAGACAATGCTCAGATAGAAGCAAGCAACAAAAGGTCCAGTAATCTGTCAATTGTAGACAGCCCCCACGTTTGGTGTCAAGGCAGTAGAAATCAATGTCAATCATACTTTTATCAATTTAAAAAAGGATTACGACAGTATGATTCTAATCTAAATCTGTTCACAAATTCTCATACATGTAACATAAACAATTGGAAACACAATAAGTGACAGAAAAACGTTCTTATTTTAAGTGTTCTTTTAAATAAGCAGCATTCAACTTTATGCCTAACTAAATTATATAAAATATAATTTAGGAGCAGCCAGTTAAAAAAAAGTCACCTTTTCCTCAAAGTCTTTTGAGTAAAAGCAAGTAGAACCTTATCCGCTAACACTGAGCCCCACCTCGCTCGCATTTCGCATCGAGCCAGTTGGTCGACCACTGCTAATTACTGGTTACGAGTTCACGATTGTTGTGGTAGTTCATCAACTTGTCCTGGTAATGCTTCATTAACTTCTATTCACATCCTTTAACTCAATTAATCGACATACTTTTTATGAGCTGTGAAATACTAAACTTATATTGGTTAAGTATTTGTTAACTTTTTTATAAAGATTGACGTAAATGCAATTTTAGGCAGCTGTTATTGACGAACAAAATTTTCTCAAAGTTATCAATCTAAGTTACCAAGGTAAGATATAACAAGAAATCATTCGATTAAAAGCACGTTGAAATTCCCAAAGGTTTGACTTTGCACTGTGCCATAATGATGCCAAACATATTTTAAATATTTACAAAAATCTATTACCGGAACGTACCTGTACGCAAATCAATTCGGAATAGCAGCAATGATTTGTATATTTCTTTTTGGTTAAGTTGTAATGGTCAGGAAAAGGTTGGTTTTTAAATTGTGTGAAAAAAACTTAATAAAACACACTTTTGTTCGTCAATCTCCATCCAAATAAAAAGTTTTCACAAAATTCGGCTCATAAAAACCTTGCACAAGAATAAATTGGGAAAACAAAATCTTGCGTTGGTTTCCTACTTGTGGACGAATAAGGCCGTAACTTGACGGTGCCGGTGACCATGATCCCTTATCCATATCGATAAAATATATTGTCTTTGATTTTTAGTAGAATTATATTTGGCTTAAATAAGCCAAATATAATTCTAGGTGAATATAACGACATTTACGAAAAATGCCGTGATCTTTCATATTTTTTAAATCTATTTTACCTACACATTACACAGTCATCAAATCATTTATCGTTATATCACGTTTAACTGTAATAAATTTCTTGCAAAAAGCTCGTAAAAAAAGACTAAGTATTTACTTTATAAAAAAAATATTCATGCTATTTGATTTGAAGAAAAACTGTTAACCTTTATTTTTATTTCTGTATTATTTCATTTTTCGCTTTGTTTTGTAAAATTAATTTAAAAAAAAATAGGTGACTGTCATGTGTTTTGCACACATGACTAATGTGTAATGCAAAATGTAAAAGAGATAATGAACCAAATTCATTATTGAAGTGTGAAGGAATGTTTTAAGTAAAATAATTTTTTTAACATCTATAACTATACTAATATTATAAAGCTCAAGAGTTTGTTTGTTTGTTTGAACGCGTTAATCTCAGGAAGTACTGGTTAGAATTGAAAAAATCTTTAATGTTGGATAGTCCATTTATCGAGGTAGGCTTTAGGCTATAAAACATCACGCTGCGACCAATAGGAGCCAAGCATTAGTGAAAAATGTTGCAAAAATAGTCGGGATCATAATAACAGAAATTGACGCGGACGAAGTCGCGGGCAAGAGCTAGTCTTATATATATTAGGGGTTAAAGTATGAAATTTCCGTTTTATATGGACGAAATCGAGAAAAGTCATTTTTCCATACTAACAATTTTTTTGTTTTTTTAAAACACCTGAACCGTTTTCTATGCAATTAAAGGTGGAAGTTAGATGGTTATAAAACTACGCATTATAGTATTTAAATTTCTGAAAATCAAAGTATATAATACAAATATACTTAATTGAAGCAAGAAGGTCAGCTGACACATTGTAAGGGGTCATTTCAACGACTTCCTTTGAAGTAATAGGCACTAGTATTGCATTTTTTTTTAGTCAAAATTTACTTTATTTAGTTTTTGATACAACACAAAATAGAATTACGCAATAATATGACTTTACTTAAGAGCTATAAACAAAATAAAAAGTGGGAAAATAATCGGCAATTTCATACTTTAACCCCTATTATTTAAATATCCAGGAAGACGCATCACTATAAAAACATATTTGTATGAAAATAATATGTTCCAAAAGTTGAAATTGGAATATAGAAGTTAACCCTTGGGGCTGGTGTTTACCTTTATTGCCTTCGACCGTTTGTATTGCCTTTTCCTGTTACGTTGTCCAGATCTGCTCTAGTTGGGACGCAAATATTGAGTTGCTTTGAATTTGTTTGGATTCCGGTTTTGCAGTTTTATTTGATCTTTATTTACATGACAACTGTCACGTTTCGACCATTCTCTTCATGGCTACACAGTTACGTTTTACGTGATTGACCGATTTCCTTAATTTTCTTGTTACATTTTGTTAGAGGACTGAATTCTAGTTTTAAAAAATTTTGGTATCGGTTAAACTATATTAGTTTACTGTAAATGATTGTTATGCACCTAACTATAAATAAACTGTTACTTATTTCAATACTTTCGTCTTTCTTTGTAGAGCGTCTGCAAAACATTTATGTTTATTGCATTACATTTATTTATTTTGCAGTAATTCTTTTAAGCTTGTGTAATAAAGTTTAAATACATAAGTTAGTGTTTAGTAATTCAAAAACTTTGTCACAGTAAAAATTATTTAAGCTTGATCAATCAATTTAATTCACGTGACTTAATTTAAATGCCCGACCAACAAGACAGTTAGGCTCATCGATTGTAATTGAGCTCTGTTCTTTGGACTTTAAGTTTAAAATCCGTTTTGGAAATAATTTTCGGTTGGGGGTCAGAATTGGGGCTAGGGACTTATTGTTAATGTTAATACCGCATTATGTCTGAAATAATTTGTTTGCAAACTACCCAAGACTACTAAGTGTCGCCAGCATTAATATTGTTAAAGTTCTAGCATTTTGACCCAAATTAATTAAACGCTTGTTTAGTTCGTTATTTTACTAAAAGTTTCGATTACAGTCTTAATTTATATCAATATGCTTCGTGCTGCTTAATGCTTCGTCAAACTATCAGTGTTGTAGTACGTACTCAATTTTTTCTTCTCCATTTCGCCGGTTTTTTAGTGTTCTAGAAAGCATAAAGATTAGCTTTGTGTATTGTGTAGACAGATGGGTAGATTTATATGAGATATAATTATAGTTAAAGTTGTTGAGAAGCTTGACAATATAAGACTAAGTATGCAAACACACTCTGACCATTGTCGCACCATGTTATACCTACATTATGTACAATTGTACCAAAGAACAATGTGTATACTTCTTCTCAAGTTACAATAATGACATGTAAATATTATTATAATTGGACGAAAATAATTATTTTTGAAAAAGTTGCAATAGCTGTATCGTAATTTTTTTCCCAGATGAGGACATCAAATATATTTTTTTATTTTAAAAATAGTTTTTAGAGCTATGAAAAGGGGGTGAAAGTTTGACAACTTCAAAGGGTAGTGTTTGTCCCGGAAATCATCCCTTAAAAGGGTTTAAAGTGTGTTTGGTGAAACAATATTTATTTTACTTCTAAAATTTCTAATATTTTGAATACCAGAAAATAGCAGATAGCGATTGCTAACATTTTAAGTGACCTTTATGGAGATTGATATAATCGGGGATGCGATATAGCCGATCCTCACTTGAACGGAATGCGACGCGAAACTTAGGGAAGTAGCTAATTGAAACATTTAAACTTTAAGTGGAAATTGTGTTCAGTGCGCAACTAAGAGACTGGTAAAGCGAGAAATAGTTATTAGCAGTTTTATTTTTATTAATACTATGTAAATTTATGTAAATTTTATAAGTTTAATCTAAGATATAAGACTTACAATCCTTGAAATTAAGGACTGTTTTAACTAAATTACAATAGCGTCAGATCATCCAAAGAAGACAACTTACATACCTATTTAACATAACAACAAAAACTATAATTTTTCATAATTTGTATTAACCGACGAAAAAAATTAAAGCTTCTTAATTTTTCCTACATGAACTGATTTTGTATATCTTTGAGTTCCTCTATTTGGAAATTATACATGAATTTATTTATTTATTTAAGAGTAATAAAATCTACCCGAAGGGTCAAATAGGGGTTGAATAATTCACCAATTTTTAGGCGGTGCCAAACAAAAAAACCACCGACAATAGTCGTACACCAATTTTAAATTTGTAGGTTAATTTGAACTATTCGTCGATTTGACGGTGACCTCAGAATGACCGCTAGAAGAAGACAACATCGTCTACCCTCCCCATTGGCCAAAATGCAATCAGCAACATGGCAGTAAAATCAGTAAAACCAGTTTATTTCAGGCTCAAATAGGCCCCAGGAGGCGTTTTTATACGTCCCAATTTTTAAACCTAACCTACTTCGGGTCAAATCTGGGCTAGTGCCGAGAAGAAGCAGCGCAATACTGTAATTCTGGAAAAATCATTTTTTTGAAGAGGACCCTGTCACTGACTGGCCATATATTTATTTAAAAAAAACCTGACAAATAAATCCGGAATTAATCAACAGATCCAATTCTTGAACCAAGTAACCCAATTACAACAAGGAATTCCTCAACACCGAACGATTGTAAATTACGTGTTTTTAAAACGGTGAAAGTCGAATTCCGCACGATAGCATTGAGGATGAAAGTGGAACTGATGTCCAACTCTTGCGCATAACAATTGCGTCGCTTTTAACGCAACGGATTAGAGTCCAAAATCGTGTATGTTAGCAAAATACGAACTAAAGATTGTTTTCAATTTTAACGTGTGTGTCATTATTTTTCAATTGGGGAAGCCATTAGTAACATTGTAAGTATTGAGTTGGTGGCAAAGAGAGTTTATTGTTAAAGAACAACAGTATTTAGAGGCTTTTGTTTATTACACTTTTACTTAATGATTTACGTAATGTTGCATACAATAGAGATAATTCCTAGTTTATTTGACCCCTAACATTATAAACTCACTCTTAGTAATAGGTCTTGACTTCGACGAAGATGTAAGCATGGTAAGATAGAAGCACACACACATAATGGATGGTGGTGTATATTAAAAATACCGGAAAACACATGCATATGCACACGCACAAGCAAAGGGATAAGCACGTTTACACACACTCATACACAAACACAAACACACACACACACACACACACAAACACACACACACACACACACACACACACACAAACACACACACAAACACACACACACACACACACACACACACTTACTATTTTATTTTAACTGGCAACTTCATGGTAACTGGGCGGAACTTAGGTTTGACCAATTATTGACATTACGAGTACTTTGACGACGAATTCATTCAATATATCAGTTAAAATTTAAAATAAGTTTTATTTCTGAAAATAGGTCCCTGGAGGCGCTTTTACTGTTATGAATAATATCAGTATATAAACTTGAAATATTATGTCTCAGGCCCTCGGTATGCGAGGAGATGCGGGTTCGAGCCCCGCCTGAGACACAATTTTTCAAGTTTACATACTAAATTCATTCAAGACTTCGCTGTAAGCCGGCTGAGTTTCATCATTTTTTTTAATGTTCTGTATCAAGGTCCAAAATATTTTACTTGTTATAAGTATATAGGATGAGAAGGGGTGATGCTTTGCTATTTAAGGCACCAAGTCCTGACTAAGAGCACCACATAGTGATTATAAGTCTTAATCAAAAGTGTCAGTAATTTTCATTTAAAATACAAAACTTCCTTACACTGTTTTGATGAAGTTTCCACAGCGTTTCCTCATTACGAATAACTAATTATGCGAGGTGGGATCTCGTCGTCTGTCTTACGAATATTTTGGCACAAATTTCTGTCTTCCGTGTTAATTAAACCACACTCTTTTGATTTATTTAATTAGCTTCTATTACGTCGTTTGTGGGTGTAAAACATATCGTACCACAACTTGTATTTTGTGCTAGAATACAAATGAAACAAGTGTAGTAGATCCGTTCATAAACTTTGACTGTCTATAATTTTTACCACGCTTTTATTAGCTTGGGTTGTATCTATCTATGTATCTATGTATGTAATGGAATCTTTGAGCATAAATTTGACCGATTTCCAGAAGTTTAATTAATTTGAAACTTTGCACACGTATCAAGGACCGATGACAATGCAATAATTTAATAACAGTTTCCCAGTTTTCCTCTGTAAGAGGGAGTAAAAGAGATAGAGCTAGCGCGCGATCTGTATCAATTATGTTTCCTGCATAGGTTTGGACTTACAGTCGGTAAAGAAGGAATCAAATCTTATAAACTAAACTAAAAAGTAAAAAATAAATTATAGTTTAAAAAACTAAAAAACCACGCTTTTAAAACAGATTGAACTAAAAAATTAAAAATCAAACTGTAGTAATCACTTGAAAAATTTATATTATTGTACAAAAAGCGTGGGGGGCTTGATTTAGATTGTTGTAAATATTTTATCAATAATTTACTATATCTGTGGATATCATAACAAGCACCCCACGCTTTTTGTACAATAATTTTTTTAAGCTTATCTTGGGTTTCTCTCCCTCTCATCCTTATTTAATATTATAATCGTGAATGTAGGTTTGTTTGTCATTTTCACGCGAAAACTACTTAACCGGTCATTATGTAACTTTGTACACGTATTCTTGAAGGTATTAGAAGTAACATAGGCTATTTGGTATCCCACTGTTGGGTACAAGTTTCCGCACGAGCGATATAAAGTGTAGTTCATGCAGGCAGAGCCGCGGGTAAGCAGCTAGTGCACTATAAGCAAAACGACAACGACTTGATTTTAGCACAGTCAAAATAATCTTAGTTTTGTTCGACATTCGAAAAGAATAGTAAATCTTAACGGCTAATAAAGAAAACCTCAGGGGCCTTATTCAGCTATTACAATCGCAGTTCGAATGTGATTAACTTGGACGATTTTGACATTTAGCCCATACTAGAACTGTCAAAAACCTGCTATTCAATTACGATTGTGATACGATTTGGTTACGCGAATTAGGGGCCTGTTGGTCGTTCTAGATAAAACAATGAATATTTAAAAAAATACGAACTACGAAAATGCAATAATTTCAAAGTCACCCTGTAAATTTGCTGTAGTATTTTGGTGCTTATTATCTTCTTTAATTTGAAATCGTTATAACTGCAAATTCTTTTTATTCAAAGTACTCCAATATGTTGTCGTAGCATGCACCATATTGTAGCTTTTTTTAACAAAGGGTAGCTTATGATACCCGGACTGTTATGAGGAATTCATTGATACCTCATTCACTAAAATCGGCGCAGTAGTTTAGCCGCATATGTGGAACCCACATAAATATATATATACAGGATGAAATTTTAACCACTTTTTGTAGGCGTTCAGTATCGTATTTAGAGCCTATTTATGAAGTAAAAAATGTAAATCAAGTTTTCACCCGAAAATATTTTTCGCGATATAGTTTTCTATTCTTAAGGTCCTAGACCTGTTAAGGTATAAAGAAAAAATCAAAAACTCATGAATAGTATCGTAATGAATGAATGAGATGCGTAACGCGTAAAAATAGTGTTGCTAGGCGGCCGAATAAAAAATTTAGATTTTTGGCGGACATTTTCGAAGTGCTTTATCTTGACATTTTTGTACTGGGCTATACCAAAAAAAAAAATACGTCATTTGTTTTTTTGTATCGTAGATTGCTATATTAAAATTTGGAAGGTGGTTAAATTTTCACCCTGTATAGGCTTTTACGTCTATTGCAGACGATTTATGGCAAGAACGTGAAAACAGCTCCTTTCGGGGCATGCCTTGCCGCAGGCTCGACAAGAAAAAACAGCGGTGGTTGGTGCCAATCCGCCTAGGTGACGTTTCTGTCTCTTGTCGGCAAGTGTTTAGAACCAGGCGTCATCGCATAACTTGTGACCCATTATTCTGCGCCACATAAATGCCCACATACTTATTGTATACATAGACTGCTAAAATTATTACCCTTCCCGTTGGATTTGCCGTAGTTGGGTAAAAATAAGAACAATAAAATCTTCACATTGAGGAGCATGCTTTGAGCTTTTTAAGCTTTATTTCGTGTGACATATTACGTCTGCAGCAGGTCGTATTATACTTGCCAGACCGAGTAGAACAGCTTTTAAGTCATTACGCCAACAGCATAAGCCCATTGCAGAAGAATTAATATGAACTATTTTTCTAATCGCAGTTGTTTCACACTACATTTTACTATAGGCATACATTTTTTGATGCAAAATCAAGGAACTAATCTAAATTTGGTGTATGATTATAAAATTAACTATAATTTCTTTTTTACTTTTCAACATAGTATTATTGTAAATTATATGGATATTGAATACGCTTTTCATTCCGAGCAAGTTTCGATCAAACGTATTTTATGCAAGCTTTTATTTGCGACTGATGGCTTAGAATTTAAATAGAACAATACACGCAACGACAGACAGACGTAGGTACATTTTAAAACTGGCACTATTGCTCTAATAAAGTCACCGAAGGTAATACTTTTTTCAATAGATATATCTTTAATGTACTTACAGACTTTGGCTTGGTAAAATTGTAGTCCATGTATATATTTTTACCATTTCCAATTTGTGCTCTGTATTATTTTTTAACCATTTTTATTAAAGATCCGTTTCAACTTTCATAAACATGAATACCTAATTTTCTTAAAGCGTTCAACCTCTATGAAGCTGTCAAATGCATGTTCCAGAATCTAATCTGGTTCGATTCGAGTGCTATTTGCCAGCCAGATCACGCTTTACCGGTGCGTAAGCCAGATAACTTATAGATCAAAGGATTTCTTAATAATACTTAGTAATCAAACCTCCATACTTTCTTAAACTTTATGTAAATAAACTTTGCAAGGTTTAGCTGCATTGTTTTAAAAGAAGAAAAAACTTACACTATAGTTGAATACAACATGTAAAGAGTTAAGTGTTCGACACTGTTGCAAGTGTCATCATGCCATGATCATTAACCACAGAGGAAAGATGGATAAGACCAATTAATTCTTATTATAATAGGGGTTAAAGTATGAAATTGCCGATTATTTTCCCACTTTTTATTTTGTTTATAGCTCTTAAGTATAGTCATATTATTGCGTAATTCTTTTTGTATTGTATCAAAAACTAAATAAAGTAACTTTTGACTAAAAAAAATGCAATACTAGTGCCTATTACTTCAAAGGAAGTCGTTGAAAAGACATTCTTGCTTCAATTAAGTATATTTGTATTATATATTTTGATTTTTAGAAATTTAAATACTATAATGCGTAGCTTTATAACCATCTAACTTTCACCTTTAATTGCATCGAAAACGGTTCAGGCGTTTTTAAAAAAACAAAAAAATTGTTAGTATGGAAAAATGACTTTTCTCGATTTCGTCCATACAAAACGGCAATTTCATACTTTAACCCCTAATAATAATGTCACAAAGCACTAAGTTGTAATCAGTACATGTTTCAAGCTATGTTCTAACTGAAATTGCAAGTTCAACACACAGTAACACAGCATAATTCCCAAACCGATCGTAAAACAGTGTGCTTCAACACTAGGGAGGGATTTGGGGTGAAATTGATGGAATGTTACGAGTACGGTAATGTGTAAACATAAATATTGCGGTGACGGAAATGCTTTGCTAGGGAAAATGTTGAGAGAGAAAAATGTGACGGCGCTTAAGTGAAAGAAATTAATCATATTAACGCCGTCTAAGGGATTGGCTTAGAATAATAACACCTAGAAGCCGAATGTAAGCACGAAAAACGCGCAACTAAAACTAAGCCATATCTTGCTTAGTTTGTTCCGCGAGCTGTCAGTTCTCAACGTCACGCTAAGTCAAATACAGCTCGCGAAAAATAATTTAAAATGACTGTTTGCACTATGAAGAAATGTTCTAGCACATCAGAGAAACATAAAGAAAGTGATAAAGTTTCATTTCACACGTAAGTACTTACATTTTAGACATTTTCTGTACGTAAATCGAATTAAAAACGAATCATTTGAAACACAAAACCTATCAACATCAGTGTTGCTAGTTTTGGGAAAAAAAATTGCACACAGTTTGTTTAGTTGGTTTTTAATATTGAGAAAAATATTGAATTTGCCATAACAGCTATTTAATACTGTTTAGACTTAAATGTTGGTGTTATTAATTCTATAAAAATAATTTCTTAATATTGTGAATTTATACAATCATACAGGCATTTAAATTAATACACTTTGAACGGTGGCATTCGTCATTAGATTAATAAATATGTAATATACTTATGAATGTAATCATATTTTCTTATGTATTTAAAGATCATGGCAAATCGTCGTATAACAAAACAACACGTTTTCCCATTTTTTGTGGGTAAACGCCCAATGATGGTAACACTGAAGCCTATATTTGTGTGCGTTAGAAGAGCGTAGATTTATTCAGCTTACGCACACAAGGATAATTAAATGGCACGCGTTTACGCTTACGTTTTGGTTCAGACGCGGCTTCTAGGTGTTATTATTCTAAGGGGATTGGTTTATTACAAATTTCATCATTTGGGAATACTTATAAAACTCCATATAGGTCAACGTTCTGAATTTAGAAGTTATTAACACACATAAAACAACGTCCATTGAGCAAAATAATAGTTTTATAAGTAATTTTTTAAATATATTTGTACTTACCTCTATAGTAACACTGATTTCTAATACAAATGTATGATCTTATATCAAATATCATCAGTACATATTATCAGATTTTACGGCGTCAGTTGTCATTATACTTTTAAGCTTTGTATAATAATATACTCCTTGTATTCCTATTATACTCGTATATTTTGTGAAAGATACTAACAGATGTTTTATGTTCTGTTAATGTACTATTTATATATCAGACGACCATTTGGATCAGCGGTAGTAAACGCTGCTTCTGAGCCATGGGTCGCGGGTTCGATCCCCGCACAGTACAAATATTTGTGTGCATGAACATGTCTGTTTGTACTGGTCTAGGTGTTTTCTATGTATTATAAGTATGTATTTACAAAAAAAAAGTATTTATGTAAGTTTATCGGTTGTCTAGTACCCCATACGACAGGGTACTTAATAGTAGCTTAATTTGGGACTAGATGGCTCTGTGTGGCCCAAGTGAGGCATGTCTTAAAATATTTATATATTTATATTTTATTAATAAAAGATTTTACCCCAATGCCATTCTCCTCAATCTGTGCCTGGCCGAGCTGAGACGTTGTAATAAAATTTACACTATACACTCTAGATCTGTTCAATTGTGCCCTTGATGTACGGTGACTTGCACATCAGACATTATATACATGCATTGCAAAATAACACCCATTTTAACTACATAAGATGCCCTGGTGCTTAGGTATACTAATGTGCAGTAATCTATATATGGAAGCTGGGTTTGTGTTTAGCTCGAGTAAATATTTTTGATAATGTCACTGAAAACGTATTAACATGTAATTAGAATATGAAGTATCATAGTAATAACACAATATCCGTAGCTTTAAGCTGCTCAAATGTCAATGAGGAGACACAATTATTTAGTAATTCGACACGACCTTACTTGCCTATCTTTAAGCTATACAGGGTGTCCAGTAAGTACCACGAAAAACCTAAGGAGAAGCAAGGTGTAAGGGTAAGCTCTCATACAAAAAATAAGTGACATATTTTTTAGGAATTTGACCTACTGTGGTGGAAAAAAAATGTATGGAACTTTCGCTGGACATAGCCCTTTAAATTTGCTTGTTTCATAGGGATTTCAAAAAGGTATCACAACATTTATTTTAAACAAAAAAAAAGTTGTGGCTATTTTCGTAAGTAAGGGGCTCAGATTCACTAAATTCTAAGTAACGATTTTAAATAAAACTGCGGTTATTACTGACAAAGGAAGTGGTTAATAATAGAACAAAAGATGATTATTAGACCTTTTTTTATGATGCTTAGTAAACAACAATACAAAACACACGAATAAAGTGTTTATTTTGATATTTTCTAAAAATAGCAATATCTCGAAAACTATGACACTTCTACAGAGGTCTTTTTTTTTTGTATAAAAGCTGACATCTTACAACTTGCATGTCCTTAAGTTTGTCGTGGTACTTACTGCATACCCAGTATAACTCTTGCTTTGTGTGACAGTCCATGTTTCCTAACGCGTGTCGCGTCGATCTAAACATTCCGTAGAAAACACGGATCATCCATTATGTAGAAGCGAAAATGTGATTGAGAAAGAATTTGTGGGATATACGTAGAGACAACTTAGTTCTAATAGACGCCGCGAAATATAGAAAGAAAGAAAAAAATATTTAATTGACCACAAGCACATCACAGTAGACATAGACGAAATTACAGCAAGGCAATAGAACAGTAGACAAAAAAAAACAAAATGACAAGTAAATATGGCCAATTAGGTCCCACCTCAGCATTGTGCTGCAACGAACCGAGGGCCACTGCAGCGCTGGTATTCTGGTGGGAAATATGAAGTTAGGAAAATCATTCTGGCTTAAACCGCCATCACTTAACATTTAAGAGGCGTTAAAAACTATACAGGGTGTTAGATAAATGGTATAACAAGCCGAAACCAGCCTTTGTAGTGTATTGTAGCCATATAATACTATGTCAGTCATATCAATCATGATATAAAATTTCTGTTTTCACAATAGTATTTACATATGAGGCTGTTTCAACTTGTTTTAACATTTACCTAACACGCTGTAGTATAATTCCATAATTTTATCACATTGTCATAACCAGACTTTAAACCACAAATAGCTAGCTTGAACCTTGAACATTAAAGCTCAAATTTGACCATAGTTCAAATTTAGTTTACTTTAAGTTGAACTACAAAACCCATTGGAATTGTTTGATGTTTTTTGCTACTAATATTATATTTTTCATATTAATGCCACTTCGTGAGTAATTTAATCGCTGTGAAAGATTTAGAATGGTACTATTCACTATAATAGTTAATGTAACATCAGAGAGCGTCTATATGTGGAACTATCCACAGAAATATGCGAAGTTGTTTCGAAACTTTGCGGATTCCTGAATAAAATGCCAAAAGTTTTCCTTTATAGTCGAATCTGTAAAAACATTTATTCCTTAAACTTTGCTCGTTAGATTTATTAATTCTAGATATAAAGAAACTAGCTGTTGCCCGCGACTTCGTACGCGTCAATTTCTGTTATTATAAACGCGTTATTTTTGCTACATTATTCAGTGATGCTTCGCTACTATTGTTCGCAGCGTATTGTGATAAAGCCTAAAGCCTTCCTTTATAAATGGACTATTCAACACAAAAAGAATTTTTCAAATTGAACCAGTACTTCCTGAGATTAGCACGTTCAAACAATCAAACAAACAAACTCTTCAGCTTTATAATCTATACTAATATTAGTTCATTCACCGAGGAAGGCTTTAAGCTATAGAACATCACGCTGCGACCAATAGGAGCGAAGCATTAGTGAAAAATGTTCCAAAAATAGTCACGATCATAATAACAGAAATAGACGCGAACGATGTCGCGGGCAACACCTAGTATTAGTATATATGTCTCAAAGTAACGAAGTCGATGTGTTGTCTTTAAGATGACCTTTGAATCAGATTATTTGAGTCGCTTCGCATAGGCCTTCCCTGAGGATATCCACGATCGGACCCGCCCAAGGCAAAGTATACCTGTAAGAACTAAAACTGTTTTACTTACTACGGTTCTGGATTAAATTGCGTCGAAAGGAATGCTCTGTCGGATCTTACACCTGAATCTCAAGTCTTAGGCTTTGCCAAGAGTATCTTTCTTGGCAATGCGATGGTGCTTGCAACATCCACAAAGGTAATTTAAGAGATGCCAAGAAGTTACTTTTTGTTTTACTTTATGGTTGTAAACCATAGATGATACGAATATGATTGTTACAACTTCCAATCATTCCATTGCAGGGAAAAGGCCGGCATCATTGAATTCAAGTTACCACTGCAATGATGGGTACAGGCATAATCACCACGATAAAATTAATAGACTCAGGCGTTACTTTGCGGAAATCCATAACTAATTATGGATTGAGAAAATTATTTTGCTAATGATTTCTGCTTCTTAACACCGGCCTATCTAGGCCTTCACCTTCACCACTAACATTGATTTGAGGAAGCACCTGCACCACACTACCCGCACTAACATGACTAAGAGACGCAAGTCGTCGGAGCGCAGCGAAGGCGACAACATCTCCTGAGGATGCTACGTGAAGTGGCGAAACGCGTCGAGGTTTTTATTGTATCGGTGTTCATAATTCATAATTAATTTATTCACTTCAAATTTATGATACAGAACAGGTTGATACCTTTGTAGAAGCAACTTGTTGTTGGGTACTGATAATTGCATTAACTGTACTGCATGCATTTTTGAGGGAGGGCGGGTGGTTTTACTGCATGAAGTAGTGCTTGTTCAATCAGTGTTAGTGCGGGTAGTGTGGTGCAGGTGCTTCCTCAAATCAGTGTTAGTGCGGGTAGTGTGGTGAAGGTATCTAGGCCGGTGTCAAGAAGCGGAAATCATTAGCAAAATAATTTTCTCAATCCATAAATAATCACCACGCTTTTCAAATGCGGGTTGCTGATAACAGACCCGAGCAATATTTGAAAATTACAACTTTTTGTTGCCCGAACCCGGGACGCCGACCAATATTTTCTTGACCCAATATTTTAACTACCAGACCAAAGGGGCGTTGAATAAGATTGACATAAATTTAATGTTGCTTCCAGTAGTTCCAATATAGGTTTTATTTTAAATCAGATTATTTTTTTAGCTTTTCCTTTGAGAAAAGCGTGGTGTCAGGGTTTTCCAAGTTGCCTATGACAGGACTCTGATGATAACTCTGCAGCACGAAGCTCGTTTTACGGATATATCTGTCTCTTTCAGATACTTTAGGATATCGGTGAGTGACAGGGACATAAAGATTCGAATATACGGACATTGTATTTCAGAGTAAGGCCTCTGATAAAACTTTTATCTTATGACATAAGTCGGGACAAACGGTTTACCGTATAGCATCTAATTTTATCGTTATAAACGTTTTCCCATTCTTTGGAATTGCTTGTTTAAGACAACACGTTTATTGTGCTATTATAAGTCAATGTAGAGCAAAATGCCCTTTCAGGAAACATAACTTTGTATGATCAGCAAAAAAACTCATTATAAACTCATAATTGCTGTTAGATTGAGTATGCTTAATCCACTTTCGCTGCAAACATTTAGTTGTATTAAGTCCATAATTTATTAATCTGCAGTCCCAGTCATGTTATAATAACCCATTTGTACCCGTATTGAAATGCTGCGTTATATGTAGAAGGTGGTAATGAATAAGCGCAAAACCTGAAACTAGTTTTTTGAGAACCAATAGTATAAGTAATCGATTCCACTAATAAAAAATAGGGGTCAAATTTTAAGCGAAAAAATATTACTATGGCGCAAAGCAGCAACGTTGCAACCTGAGTTTGACTGAAATCTGAATACTAGTTGCGGCGGTAAGCGGAAACGTCGCAATAGATCGCGCGGAATTAGGTACCATCGAATTTACAACAAATACAAGAAAACAAATAAAGCTTAAATATCATCGCAAATAATTTCAGAAACCTGATTTTAGTTTATTTATCTATTTTTTTTTTATTAAATATTTTGGGGTGTCTGAGTTTTTGCGCTTATTAAATGACACCTTGTATAACGCAGCTTTAATTATAATATGAGTACAAAGAGGTTACTATAACATGACTGGGACATAGTTATTCGGTATAGTATTTTTTTTTCTTAATAAATTGGCGTAGGTATGTTAAAGGCGTGAAGGGTTAGTCGTGATTTGGAAAGTACGTTAAGCAAATGATTATGGTCCAGGTTACAAGTCGTAAAATCAAATAATGTTAGAGGTCTGTAATATACGCCTTAAAAAAGCCTTTGAAGGTTATACTAATAGAATAACAGCCGGTCCTAATAACCTATCTATCTTCAGTTTTGGCATATCGGAAAAAAAAAAACTTCTGTCTTTGTTTCTCTGTACGGAAAAATCAGAGATAGAAGCTGTTTCCTATCTCCGAAATGTTAAAACTGGCGATAGATAGATTATTGGGACCGGCCGTAAGTGACACACAATCATCATTCTGAACATTCATCGAGATAAAATATTCATTTTTATCTGTCAAATATGTCGGCATTACCATATCTGTAAACAGAGACTTGACATAACTGGTTCATCCTAGTTACATAAACAAAAGATCGTCTTTTTATTTACATTACCTCGTAAAAGCGCGAAACGCGAAAGAAAATTGCCTGCCATAACCATTTACTTCACGAATCATTTGCCAACTAATTTTGCCCTTGACTTTTCGTTTTCAGAGGTCCCTAAAGTAAAATAAAGAGCCTTTTTTTCAATATAATAATATATTTACTTATTTGATATTTTGGCAATTTAATTGCAATTATAATATCAGTATATAAATTTGAAAAATTATGTCTCAGGCGGGACTCGAACCCGCATCTCCTCGCATGCCGGGTGGGCAATAATATATTTATAGCAAGTTCAATTAGAAAAATTACAATCAAATAGTTAGGTACTATGAAGAAATAATTAATAGGCAAGGCAAACAAAAAAAGTCTTAAATAGTTATAGTAAAATATGGTTGAACTTTCATCAATGCAGGTATAAAAAAACATCATGACATTATGGGACTAATGAGGATTGTCTGTCTAGTTCTTATTAATGATAAATTTAAGTATTTTAACGTGGCCAAAATATTCATTTACTCATATTAAAATACGAAATGTAATGCCAGAATCAAATTATTGTGTAGCAACTAAAAAGTAAGAATACGGAACCAATTACTGCTCGTGTTTCGAAACTCTCTTAGCTAGTTAAATACAAAAATCGTGTTTGAAACCTGTGCCAAAAAAATAGAAAATATCATAAACATTTATTGCATCTCCTCGTCCAAATAATAAATCTAAGAAATGCACCAATAGTCTTGGCTGAACGCCATCCAAACTTAGTGATATTGCAAAAGTTAAATACGTGTGGCATCGATATTGAAGAGTAATGTGCAACGAAGAAGATTAACTTCAGATTAGTTATGTGATAGTATTTTTTCCTTTGCATTAGACAGCAGAATAGAGAAAAGTTTATTTGATTTGATTTGATTTGATTTGATATATTTTATTTCAAGTAATAATTACAACTCATATTAATTGTTAGTAACAACAGTGCTTAAAAACTATGTTAGTTATAAATCAGATTATAATAGTTATTTTTGTACCATGCCATAAGATATGGCACAGCACCGATTGACAAACGGGCAGTCTGTTCTGCTGGCGATCATCGCCAGGATGCTGTTGGTGCTCGCGCACACCCGCCGCACCAGGGATGCGCATCTTTTCCGCATCGTTGCGTAGAAGCAATCAATGCGAGCTTCTGCGAACATCCCTGATGCGCTACAAAAGCGCGGTAACCTAAAAAGCACCCTAAAGGCGTTATTTAATTGCACTCGGAGAGCATTATAAGCTTTTACAGTAAAGTTAGTCCACAGGCTGCACGTGTAGAATGACGTGCAAAAGGCTCTAAATAATGTGATTTTGACTTCATGTGAACAGCGTGCAAACCTGCGAGCCAACATGTTCGCTCTCACGGATAATGCCCTCCGCTCCCTTTCTATATTATCATCATCTTTGAGGTCAGGAGTTAATTAGTCCAAGATATTTAAATGTATATGTCCTCTTAAGTTCACATTTATTAAGCAAAACAGGTGGAACTCTGGCTATCCGCCTACTCCCGGCCTCGAAGACCATAATCTGACTCTTGTTTACATTATATGCCAACCCATGAGAGTTAGCGTAAGTTTCACATAGAGATACAAGTCTTCTCAGGCCACAGACAGACGCACTCAGCAGCACCATGTCGTCCGCGTAGCTGATGTTGTTTACGCTTACCCCGTCTATGTAACAACCGACCCTAGTGCTGCTAAGCTTGCCTATCAGCTCATCCAAATATAGATTAAAGAGGGTAGGCGAACTCAGGCCCCCCTGCCTCACCCCACACTCCAGTCCATAGGGTCTTGAGAGTGTTCCGTCCCATCTTACGTTATTGATCTGGTTTCCGTACCAATATTTTAGAATATTTGAAAGCTCCGCGGGTACTCCAGCTTTTTTAAGTTTTTCCCATAACAGGTCGTAGGAAACCAGGTCAAAAGCCCTGGATAGGTCCAGGAAACAAGCTAGCACAGGAGTCTTGCGCTGTGTATAGTATGATATATAATAGTTTATCATTATAATCATCAGTAAAATAGTAGACATATTGAAGGATAAAGATACTCGTATTTCCAGATGGATACTTGGATTTCGCCATAATTGCCAAGTAACTTATTGAATGCGCTTTGATCAATGGCGGAAACCGTTGGGCGAGTGCTTTAATATCCCCGATGGCCGAGTGGTTATACTGGGCCAACCTCTCGGAGATAAATTATTATTCGGGTCGCCGGCTTGGTGATAGGTGAGTTACATAACTTAAAACTTAAAGTAACTGAAAACAGGACATCTTTAATTATTCACACTAACCAAACTCTTGGTGAGGAATAATAGCATTGTTTTTTCGGGTTGATTGATAAGAAGATGAAAAGTAGGCCTGCATGCAGACTTTACTGTGGTCATAATACTGTGACAAATTTTATTAATATTGAATAGGTCTACTGTTGCCCGCGACTTCGTCCGCGTCAATTTCTGATATTATGACCGCGACTATTTTTGCTACATTTTTCACTGATGCTCCGCTCCTATTAGTCGCAGCGTAATGTTATATAGCCTGAAGCCTTCCTCGATAAATGGACTATCCAACACAAAAATATTTTTTCCATTCGGACCAGTACTTTCCGAGATTAGCGCGTTCAAACAAACAAACCAATTCTTCAGCTTTATAATATTACTAGCTTTTGCCCGCGACTTCGTCCGCGTCAATTTCTGATATTATGACCGCGACTATTTTTGCTATATTTTTCACTGATGCTCCGCTCCTATTAGTCGCAGCGTGATGTTATATAGCCTGAAGCCTTCCTCGATAAATGGACTATCCAACACAAAAATATTTTTTTCCATTCGGACCAGTACTTTCCGAGATTAGCGCGTTCAAACAAATAAACCAATTCTTCAGCTTTATAATATTACTAGCTTTTGCCCGCGACTTCGTCCGCGTCAATTTCTGATATTATGACCGCGACTATTTTTGCTATATTTTTCACTGATGCTCCGCTCCTATTAGTCGCAGCGTGATGTTATATAGCCTGAAGCCTTCCTCGATAAATGGACTATCCAACACAAAAATATTTTTTCGATTCGGACCAATACTTCCTGAGATTAGCACGTTCAAACAAACAAACCAATTCTTCAGCTTTATAATATTACTAGCTTTTGCCCGCGACTTCGTCCGCGTCAATTTCTGATATTATGACCGCGACTATTTTTGCTATATTTTTCACTGATGCTCCGCTCCTATTAGTCGCAGCGTGATGTTATATAGCCTGAAGCCTTCCTCGATAAATGGACTATCCAACACAAAAATAATTTTTCGATTCGGACCAATACTTCCTGAGATTAGCGCGTTCAAACAAACAAACCAATTCTTTAGCTTTATAATATTATTTATTGAATACGAGCATAGACATCCGTTTTATGTGATAGTGTAGACTACTTACATTACTTGTGCCCAAGTAATTAATTAAATGTATAATTAAATGTTTATACATGGTGTGTTTAAACCGTATATTTTTTAATAATCATAACGAGATTAGTATACTTTAGAGATTAGAATGATGATAATGTTTATGAATACAATAAAAGCAGTCTTCCGGTAAGCGAAAAATTATGGGTTTGGCTCCCATCTAAAACAGTTTTTTTATTTATTTATGGCATTGTATTTTCTATTGTAGTATAGATAAGTCAACGCTTTTCGTTAATACTAGACAAAAAACATTAATACCTGACAACCTGAAGGATTTATTAAAAGTAACTCAATATTTAAGAACTAAATTTCCTTATATGACGGTTGTGAAATTTATCTGTGTTTTTTTTTTTTTGTAGATTTCATCTAATATAACCATCGACCAATTTGGCACTCGATCTCAATATTTAAATACCATACATTTAATACTGTAGCTTTGTATAAGAAATTAATTTATTCAATCGATGTTAATAGCCATTTTTATTGTTCATCTCAATAACTATTCGCAGCGTGTCAAACACAGACAGTTACCAAGTAATTGTTATTATTTTTCTAAAACCTTATCTTTTAAATGGCTTTACAATCTAGTCAAGTGAGGACTAACTTAGTATGCAAATACTTGCAAACTGGCGATTCTTCATTTGGATGGCGTCATGCCAAATGGGTTACCGGAACAACATTTACTGCCTTGTTAGATCAGATCAGTCACAGTTAAAATGTATGCAGAATGGTAACACCCACCTTGTTTTGAGCTTTAACTTTGACTTGTGTATGCTCAGATACAACCTTATATTTCAATAAATAGTTAAAATAATAAGAAGGTAGACTCAGACTGCTAGTATAAAGGCCGCGTTAACCGCTTGACAAAAAAACCAAAAACTTGGTCACAAATTTTTCTGACCTTTTTTTAGAAAAATCAGATTTTTACAAAACAACTGTTGTTTTGTAAGAATCAGAACCAACATAGGTGTTTACTTTAAATACCTCAGACCTGAGACAGTATTGAAAAATAGTATTTTTACATTGACTGGAATGGAACTCAGGCAGTCCGAGCTGACTGCGCCTTAAAACGCCACTCTACCACGGAGGTCGTATAATGTATGAAAACTAGTGCACGTCGAAAAAAATTATGAACTTCGATAAATAGACCAAGCCGGACGAGACGAATCAATACAATACAGTAACTTAACAATTTTATCTATCTAATTCAGTTAAAGGTTTAAGTTGATGACCCTATCTTAAGTCACAATATTTTGTAATGATTCAATCTTGTGTTCTCATGATAAGTGAATTTTGTAACTCTTAATGGGAATAAATAATGTTAAACATAAGTGAAGTAGTTACTGTTACAAAAGATTATCCAAAGATATCAGTGTACTATAACAAGCACGCATTCAAATTCCAAGTGTTGCGTTGCACAAAGATGAAATACCAGATCCATTTTAACTGTGACTCTGTTTGCATTGGCAGAGATTTGTAGCAATTGAACTCGATATGTGCTGACTACACTTGAGAGCTGTAGTCTGTAGTGCCAATAAAGTTTATTACATTAGTTTGCATTGATTACAAATGTATGTAGTATGTTTTGACTAAAAAGCGATCGTATATTTTGTCATTGTCAGGAAGAAAGACAGAGGAAAATTGTGTAATCGAGAATATAGAAGTATTTTTCTTTGTTTATATTTACAATCTTTTCAATAACGTGAATAAGAAACTGAGAAGATGGAGAATTTTATAAACTTAATTAACTAATATGTGTTTAAAAATGCAATGAAATTCCACACAATACAAAACGTTAGGTAAATTAATATTAGCCTTTATGTAAATGCTTTTTAAAAAACATGCCGCCCATTATAAAGCCTGGTAAAGACGAGTATAAATAGTAATTACAACAGAATTTATGGTTTTTTATTTCCATTTCCCGTGAAAGTCGAGGCTTAGCGTAATGGTAATTTAATGTGACATGAATGATGTCTTCATTGAGATAAAAAAAGAATAAATGACAATGCGTTTCTTCGGATTTGCTTTTGAAAGTGAAATGATTTATGACGCATGAAGCCGTCGTTTGTCTTGTGTTTAGATGCTGCTAAGATTATTGTAGTTAAGGAAAACTCATCACCAGTCTACTGCTGGACATTATCTGCAGGTTTTTAGCGTTCGTCTACTAACGATCAAAAACAGAGCTCCGGAGCGATTTATTTAGCGAAATTTGTCTAGGCTACGAATACGCGTAAGTTGGATTCGCATAGAATATTATCTACCTAACACTTGGTTATTTATTAGCGCATAGCAATATCATTAATTTCTTCGAGTACCTACTAAAATTACTAATGTAAATTTCAAATCTTATCCATGAATAAAAATTTCGAATGGCTTAGATGGAACTTGAACCCACAACATTTCGCTTACTGGGAGACTGCTCTGACCATTGAGTTACCAAGACATGGGTCGAGAACTACGACATCGGTCGAATCAACGAGAATTCTATTAAAAGCAATAATTAAATTAAGTCTGCGTACTGCATATCTTACATAAAAGCTTTACAGCTATGTACTAGTCAACAGCACGTCAACCTACCACAAAACGTCAAATTTTCTCAATTGATATTGATCTCTACGTGTTGGACTTAGAGTTGAAAATCAATTCAATGACCTTTAACTTTTTGGGTAGGATGACCTGCCGTTGTCTGTACTAGTCAGGGGTAGCCGAATGCACTGTAACATAATAGGCAATAATAGTAACAAACAATGTAAACATAAAACCACAGTGCAAAATGAGTGTGTTTCTCAACAGTATCTCTACTCCAATAAAATTGGTTAAATCTATTCATTCTTAACATTTTAAGATCTAACCTTGTTTAATGGAAAGGTCTTAAGTAATGTAAAATATAAATGTTACTATTATTAATGTTATCGTTCTCATGGTTGCTGGGTATACTGTGCAAATGTTCTAAAATAAACGCTACCTAGCATCAAAATGCAAAAGTACATAATTGTGGTATAAAAAGGTAAAAAATTAAACATATTCTAGTGTCTTCTACGTTAAGCTTACCTGTTTTTAAGGTAATTATTTAAATCAAATTACAATCCTCTACTGCAATTTACTAAGCTAAGTTAGAGAATTGAAATTCACTTAATTAATCGTATAACGATAGTGGTACTCAAAATATTATTATATGATTTTCTGCAATTATTAATTCATAAATGACTTTCACTAAGTTTCTTTATATACTTATTGCAATCTTCATCTATTTTTTTTTAAATACTGGTGGTTTCAAAGATTGATTCCCAAAATATTATTAATCAGCCCACTTTTTGTCACGCCACTCTCTAAAATGTATATGTTGCTATCATCACTATTTTGGGGAGGCGAGTTCTATTGAGAAAAGACTGGCCCTTCTTTAACTAGCAATACTTCCTCAGTCTTTTCTTAAGACAATTACAGAATGATATATTTGAAAAAAACATAACTAATATTATTATTAAAAGTGATTATTGTCAGTAGCTAAACCTAACCTACTGTTTTATTAAGTAACTGTGACCAAACTTAACACGCTCAATGCAGTATCTGCAAACTGTTGTGTTTGAATTGTGAAGGGTAGTACTGTATGCTATTGTTCTTGTGAGCAAATAGGGATACTAGTTTCAAAGCGAGGTTTGGTCCGAGTGGACTATGTGGTGTTTAGTTTCGCTATATCTGTCTGACGCCTAACTGGTTTAGTGGTTTAAGAACCGGGCCAAGATGTCGTCGATGGGTTCGACCCCCAGGTCAGGCAATAAGAGCCTCCAATTCGATCATTGCTCGGGTTTGTGATCACCAACCCACTTTTGGCAAGCTTGGTAATCATGCCTGTATACCTATCATTGCTATTGCTACTTCAATGATGGAGGCATTTGCCTTGCAGTGGGATGATTATAGGCTGTTACTTATATCTTTCTGGCACAGAAAGAGTCTCAATCCTATATTACAATCGTTTATCAGCTTCTACCAGACTACTGCTAGACTCCAAAAGAAGCTTTTTGCCATAATTACCAAGGTCCACTGATTGGCGATTGCTGTTTGAAGAATGTAGAGGGAAAACACTGCGCCACGTTTTCCTCTAGCATAGAAGAAAAGCGATGATTATATTTTGGTTATGTGCCAGCACCATTCACTTTTTAACCCGACAAACAAACCTAGAAATATTTTACTAAGCCATTGTTCTTTTACTGGCTACATTATGTAGAGTAGATATTAATAAAGGTGAACTGGTAATAATAGGGGTTAAAATATGAAATTGCCGATTATTTTCTCACTTTTTATTTTGTTTATAGCTCTTAAGTATAGTCATATTATTGCGTAATTCTTTTTGTATTGTATCAATAACTAAATAAAGTAACTTTTGACTTAAAAAAAAATGCAATACTAGTGCCTATTACTTCAAAGGAAGTCGTTGAAAAGACCCCTTACAATGTGTCAGCTGACCTTCTTGCTTCAATTAAGTATATTTGTGTTATATGCTTTGATTTTCAGAAATTTAAATACTATAATGCGTAGCTTTATAACCATCTAACTTTCACCTTCAATTGCATCAAAAACGGTTCAGGCGTTTTTAAAAAAACTAAAAAATTGTTAGTATGGAAAAATGACTTTTCTCGATTTCGCCCATTCGAAACGGCAATTTCATATTTTAACACCTAATAAAACGCAATAACTGCATGCAAGTCTTTTCATTCAATAACTGAAGTGCCACTTTTCACCACGCAATGTAAGCACTTTTATTCTCGTATGAAATACGCGAGCAATTATACCGTTAATTTAAATTCACGAGTGATTAATCTTAATGATAGCACAGTTAATTGTGAAACATGTTTGTTTTTTTAATTGCAACAATACACGTTACACACCTAAGACCTTTGTAACACTATCGTATATTCATATCTATCGGTCTCTCTCACTCTTAACATTCTGACGACCTCCGTGGCGGAGTGGCGTACACACCGGTTTTCAAGGTGTCGCCTGCTCCGAGGTCCCGGGTTCGATTCCTGGTTGGAAAAACAGTGTTTTTCTAAATTTTCTCGGGTCTGGGTGTTTGTGGTACCTTCGTTGTTTCTGGTTTCCAAAATACGAGTAGGTACTTTAATTAATTAATCAAATTGGGATCAAAACAATAAATGTGATGTTGTCCACATTTACAATTACATTTAAATTAACATTTACATTTATCAGTGCCTCAAATACGGGTTTCGCGTTGCGTAGTAAGACTTCTGGGCCGGCATTTAGGTCGTGTGTGGTGCCAGCTCATTGAAACAGCATAACCTTCTCTTTTTGTGGGTGTCCTATGAGTCAAGTAAAAGAATACTATCAAGGCGACGGGCATCAGCATCTTCTAACCACCATTGACCAAATTGCTGATTGCCAACCCACTTGCCAAGCGTGCCGATTATAATGATGCTGAAATAAAGATAAACTTGCCGTTGCAAGATTCAGACTGCGAAAAGTAGGTAATTCGTTCATAGGAAATTCGTATTTTCGTCAAATCATATATCAAAGTTATTTTAATGAAAAAGGGCTATTATACCATTAATGATTATAAATGATAGGAACGAGTGGCTTCAAATTGTCCCAGCTCACACTGGCATATATCTTATGTAAACATATTTATTTAAAAAGAGGCTGACAATAGTGACCGAGTTTCTTGCGCTGCTTCTTCGCGGCACTAGCCCAGACTTGTCCCGCAGCAGTGGTAGGTTAAAATTTTGGGACGTGTAAAAGCGCCTCCTGAGGCCTATTTGCAGAAATTGATTTTACTGATTTTCTAATTTTATGGTAGATTCCTTCTTTTGCAAAAGACCATATCTAAGTGGACTGATCCAGGTAGGTGATGATAATTACAATTAATTGAACCTAAACAAATGTTATTTGCAAATAATTCAACCAAAACCTAAAGGAAATATTGCTTTTTTACATAAACAATAATTATTGAACCTACGTGTATGGTGTTCATCATCTCAGACAGTTGACGCCCACTGCTGGACATAGGCCTTCCCCAAGGATCTCCACAACGATCGGTCCCGCATCCAATATCCAGTAAAGTAACAACAACCTATTTACGCTCACTGTTGAACAATATTATAACGCCACAAATGGTCACCCATCTAACTACTACCCCTCCCAGCGTTGCTTAACATTCGTGACAGAAACTGATCACTAAGAAGCATTGGGCAATGAGCGCTTCAATATCCAGTATGGTGTTATTTGCGAATAATTCAACCCAAACAAATAAAAATTGCTTTTTTTAAACTTTATCATATTCTGGTTCCAACTGAAGAAAACCATCAATGTCTCAACGATAACAGATTTTTAATCTCGTAAACCTTCAAATAAAATTTATTTTCGTAGTAATCTGCCACAATGCCACAAACCTTTTCCCTTCGTAAACTATAAAATGACCTTACCCGATAAACGTGAGTATCAAGGTAACTGCTCCTGAGGGATCAACTTGCACTGGATGCTCAAGTTCGAAGTCGTTAACAACTCTGCTTTTAGCTACAGATGTTGGGAAAGAATGGAATAGTTCAAACAAAACAGACTGTTCATACTAAAGGTTAACGAAAAGAGAAGAGACAAAATAAATTTGCCTGTAAATAAATTTAAATTAATTTTGTACACATTGTTACATAAATTCGAAAATCTCGTAGTAACAAATACTTTACATATCTTAATGGTTTGAGATATGTTACGTTATGGCCAAAAGTTTTAATATATTTAAGGACACTAAAAATCAATTATAAACTAAATAATGTAATCACCGACAGTATCGACAGTCGCTGAACATTTAGTACCATATCAATATAACACATCGACCATTCATTCCTCTTAGAAATCCCTTGCAAAAAATACACACGTTACAATATTAATATGGTACAAAAGTAACCAGTGACTTACGATACTGGTAACTAGTACCAACAATTGTAATATTACTAAAGTTGATTGATACGGGGTTTATACCATGTACCTTAGTTTTTATGAGTTCCCGCCATGCGCGCCATGATCACGGGAGAACAGTTCTCCCGTGATCATGGCGCTTGCAACAGTGCCGAAATATCGGGAACTCATAAAAACTAAGGTACATGGGTTTATACCATGTACCTTAGTTTTTATGAGTTCCCGCCATGCGCGCCATGACCACGGGAGAACAGTTCTCCCGTGATCATGGCGCTTGCAACAGTGCCGAAATATCGGGAACTCATAAAAACTAAGGTACATGGTATAAACCCCGTATCAAACAACTCTAGTAATAGTGACCATGGAAGTTTAAATCAGTAAATTATAATATTACTATAATAAATAAAATCGGCCAAGTGCGAATCGGACTCGCACACGAAGGGTTCCGTACCAAAAAGGCCAAACGAGTTAGTTGTATGGGAGCCCCCCTTAACTATCTATTTTATTTTGTTTTTAGTATTTGTTGTTATTGCGGTAACAGAAATACATAATTTGTGAAAATTTCAACTGTCTAGCTATCGTGGCTCTTGAGATACAGCCTGGTGACAGAGCGACGGACAGACGGACAGACGGACAGACAGCGAAGTCTTAGTAATAGGGTGCCGTGTTTACCCTTTTGGTACGGAACCCTAAAAAAGAATAAAAATGGTGACGAAATTGTGGAACCAAAGTTCACCATAATTATTTCATTTTATAGAAAAAAACGCGAATGTAATCAGTACACAAAAACCGGCCAAGTGCGAGTCGGACTCGCGCACTGAGGGTTCATTACCAATTTTAACTGAATTAGAGGTGCACTTACTACCACTTAGCCAAAATACCACAATATTTAACTGGCTGCAGAAATAACTTTGTTTTTTCATAGTGTTTGTATAAAGGAAAAAGTCATATTTGCGGTTGTTAAAAATGTGCTATTTCTCAAGAACTACCGGTTTGATCTCATTTAAACTGATTTGCTTTGAAAGTATTTGTTAATATCTACATTACATATTTTTTTCAAAATTTTCACTTGCTTAGTTTAAAAGAGGGTGGGGGACAACCCATTTTACTACTTTGGAAGCGCCTATCTTCCAAATCTTAGACTTTAGGAATAAATGGTTTTAGGAAGACCTATCCATAGACCCCATTCGCATAGGGTTGAGTAAAAAAAATTTTTTTATTTTTTTATTTTGGCACAAACAGTCAATATTATTCATAGGTTTAGAGTACATATACTCTAAACTTATACTGTATGTATATAGTAAAATTATGCTTAAAGACAAAACAGTGCCGAAAATTAATGTATAGTAGATAATTTCTAAACAGAAGATGTTGTTAATTTCTATATTAATTAATAAAATAAAAGTTAATTCGAAAATGTTAAGTTGACAATTTCTAAACAGAACTTGTTGTTAATTTCTATATTAATTAATAAAATAAAAGTTAATTCGAAAATGTTAAGTTGACAATTTCTAAACAGAACTTGTTGCTAGTTTCTATATTAATTAAAAGTTGATTCGAGAAGGTTTCTATCCTATTTCACATGTACATTCTGTGATGTTATTATTAACAGTCCATTACAGTATATAAAAGTAAACAATATAAAAGCATTTCGGCTATTATTACTAAACAGTAAAGATTTTGGCAAAAACCAAGAATAAAAATAATAATTATTATTATTTCTTCTCCAGTAAATCATTAGTAAGTTTACCGGTTGGCCGGTTTTTAAAATGTTTTTGTTATAGTTTTATGTATGGGAAGCCCCCCTTATAGAGGATCAGGATCAGACAGGATACACCTACCTACCTAGTTTTAAATGCTAATACTTTCAGAATAAAGTGACTGTGACATACGGACGGACAGACAGACAGACAGACTTGACAAAACTAAAAGGGTTCCGTTTTTTTCCATTCGGCTACGGAACCCTAAAAAGCTAGATATGGGCTGGTCGATCATGTTTAACTTTGTGGTAATTCTAAGTTCTAGTAAATTTTATTGATTTAATAACAGCACCTCAGAACTTCACTATTAAATTTATACCGTCGGTGTTGTGATAGTATTTTCCAATAATTATAAACAGTTATCATCTTATCTTGATCTTGACGACCCAATAAGTGTAGTGTGCGGTGGAAATACTGGATTAACACCCCTGTCGGGCCAATTAAGGAGGCGATCCAAATTGGTTTGGTTCTGGAAAAGGCGGGTGTTACCTATCAAAGGGTTTATTTTTAATATCAATTACAATTAAATGCATTTTATTTGATGTAGATATTCGGTTAAAGATTTGGAATTTATTATTTATAAAAAAAATAATCCTCAAAGACTTTGTCTTTGAATAAGTACAAGTAGATATTTTTAATTTTCCAATTGATACAGATTTCTAAAAATCACAAATCAGATCTATCATAAGTCATAAATTTAATATTATAAAACCTAAATTTCAAAATTCCTAATGTTTATAAGTACTATTTTCAGAATGCCGAATTTCATAATCCCGAATCATAATTTGATTCGTTATGACATAGGCAAGCAGGCATTCTAAAAAATCCGAATATTTAATAATTCGAAATATCATAAATACGAATTCCGAATATTAATATTCCGAAAACACATAAAACCAAAAACTAAATGCTTTTTTATTCTTAAAAATTAATTTTTAAAATTATTTATTATTTTCGCGAACCTAAGAATCTACCGATAATATTAAATTATTACACAATACTCATTCATATTAAATGCTTCTCTTACTAGGTGCTGCCAAGTGCAAATGCAAGCATGCCGATAACATGCATGGACGCAAGCAGCATGCATGCAGGCAAGCAGTATGCATACAATTATGCATACAGGCAAGCAAGCAGGCAAGCATGCATGGATTCAGGCAAGCAGGCAAACATGCATGCATGCAGGCAAGCAGGCAAGCACGCATGCATTTAGTTTTGCTCTTCTCCGGCGCTGCGGGAAGTGCAGTACTTCCGCCTTTGCGTAACAAATCTCGGACACCCACACTCGCTCTCGCAGCTTCGGCTTGCTGGTCTGGACCAGCCTCAGCCGCTACAGCTCGCCCGGGCGCCCGAGGTTCGTTACTGCGAGCGAGGACTGCTCTCCCTCCGCGCCTCCGGCTTTTAAATTGCACTCTAGTATTGGGCTGACAAGAACCACGGCAAAAACACCACGGCGAGTCGGGATTCAACTAAATTCTTTATTAATACGAGAAATTAAAATTCGGAATAAAGTTTTTCGGGTTAATAACATAATGGATTTTTCATCCTTTGTGTTAATGAGATTCGGAATTTAAAAGATTCGTACATTTGATATTCTGTAAAATGTTAATCATGGTTTTGAATAGTCGGAATTTTGATTCTTCGGAACTTTGATATTCGGAGGTTTGAAAATCGGAATATTCAATTTCGGAATTAAATATTTCAGAATTTTTGGGTGTTCCCATGCCAGCCCCATTGTATCTTCACAATTACACTCTTAAATTTAGTTAGGTAGGTATTACAAAACAATTAAAATAAATTAATAGCTTATTACTTGGTATGAATTACTTAGTTATTTAGTAAAAATACTTAGAAAATGAATCACTGCACGGAAATATTTAAAATAACATTTAAAATACCCATAAACAATTTTTAAGACATAAGAAAAAAAAAGAGAAAGCAACAAGTGTATTTTCTCCAAATTATACCTACTTCTTTGTAACAGGCCAATTTTTATAATGCCGCCAAAATAACGAAATAACGTTGCGTGTCGCATCGCCTTGAGACAAATTATGAGAAACCCGAGACCCAATTTGCAAAAGTTATGTAAAATGACTACCTACCTTAAAAGTTTAAGAAAGTAGTGAAGCCTAACTTCCATTTTGTTGCTGTGGTAACGATGGTCAAAAGCCTTTTATGTAATTAGCCTCAATTTAAAAGGGGTTTAGATACATAAAGTTTATCTCTACTCCTTAAGAACAAAGCTGCTTTAGGCTATGATTAGGCCTTCTTAGAGCATTACTTTATTATTTTACAGTTTCGACGATTTCTTGTTAAAACTTTTTTATCTGTAGGTACTGAAAACCAAAGACTAATCAGCGAGAAAATTAGGTAGTGGTAATAACACGAATTCCCAGGGATTTGCTAAATACTAACAAACTTCAACCCAAAAATATTACTTCATTCCGATTTTCGCCTATTATTACAGGTTTGGCTGCCTATCAGAATCAAAAGAAGATAATTTTAGCACCGATTATAATAAGTGAATTAAAAATTTAAATCAAATGGACACCGTTTACAATATAAAATTATGAATTCAACACTTAATAAAAACGAATGGATAGGATCTTTTACAGTAGGTACTCATGACTGATTTAGTCCAATGCCAAGTAAATGTAATTTATTTAGTGTTGAACAAGATAAAGTAAACTTATTTTCAGACTAACACTCGCTTACACCGCAAAAGTTACAAATCAACTTTCCCGTAATAATATCACAAGTTCCATTTATGTCGCCGGTCCATATTACAAGAGGTTGCACTACAAAGGCATTCTTGATTTTATAAGTAGTTTCATGGAAGATTCAATTTTTTTCCGACTTCCAAAAAAAGGAGGAGGTTCTCAATACGACTGTTTTTTTTTTGGTTCAGAAATTGATTCAAGGATACATCAAGTTCGAAAACAAGCATTATTGTTTTGATTGCATCTGAGCATAGGTACTAAAATGCCTGCACCAATCATTGCTACGGTAACTTGAATTCATTGATGAAGGCCTTTGCCCTGCAGTGGAATGATTATTAGATTATTAGATTAAAAGCCGTTACTTATTCTAAAATACTTTTTGTTAAAAACGTTATCCCTCATCATCTATCATCAGTCCACATCAGTCTTTTGCATGCCTAAATGGAGAACTATGCCGTAGACGCCACAGTTGGCGCAGTTTTGGCTAAAAGTGGAGACGCTGCGGAGCGCCTTCTTCTGTCACCTCTTATAACACGCATAGAACAAGAAGACACAGAGTGGTGAGATCTACCTCCTAGTGGTCCACCCTGGGCAATGGCATCTTTGGTTTTTCTTACCAATAATGACGGCTAACAGATTCCTCTGCGGTGGTAGACTTTGTAAGAGGGTGCCTGGATGCTACCACTCTCCTACCGAAGTCCAGCGCCAAACAGTTTTTCTGCGTTCCGCTGGTGTGTAGGAGAACGAGCACCTCTGGGTAAACTCGCTCCATCTTGGGCTTTTTCTTAACCGTAGAGTTAAGTATGTAGTCAAGAGCAAGCCCATTGTTTAAAAAAAAAAGACTTTTCTTAATTTGAGGATTATAGTGTGTCAACTTTATTGTATTTTAGTCATGACCATCTTCGGGTAAAATGACACCAGAAACTGGATTTTAAAGATTTAAGTCTTAAGTGTGTCATGCTATTATTATGGACTATGTTATAAAAATTGCAACGATTTTGTGCTTTCAGATTATTTTCCAGGAATTCAGTTTATTTCGATTATCAAGATTTCTGTCAGTAGTCCATAAAGTATTTAGCTAGCGACGAGAAGGCTTCAGGATAAAATAATGTAATATGGCTTCTAAAAGAGCAACAGGAAATATGTTTAAACTTTCATTATTATGAAAATATCATAAAAGCATTTATTGGCAACACATCGGAAGAAAGAGACTATAGCAACATTGTGTTCATGAGTAAGACATACAGCGCTGTTAGTCAGAATTAATAAGGCACTGCGGTCAAAAAACTTCATTATTGATACTGTTTTTACCTACTTGTATCAAATCATTACTTAACAACATCAAAAACAGAAATAAATAAAAAGGCAAGCAGTGAAATAAACTAACGTACTCTTACGCCTCACGGGCGCCCAATACGTATCTTAACGAAATGCTACATATTTCGTAAGGCCAAATCGAGTTACCAACATCTTCTGAGCAGGTAGCGAGCGATTCGCGCTTATTCTGTCACGTTTCGCAAGCGTGACGAGCATACGGCTTTTATTATATACATTTGCAGTCTTAATGTGAGGGATATAGAGCAGTCTGAAGTATCAGTAAATAAGACGATTTTTTAAGGCTGCGTCTCCATAGATAGGTACGGAGCTTGGCGGCGTGGAAAGACCAATAATATTGGACAAAGTCATCAAATCAAAGTTCTCAAATTCTGTAACCTACTGTGATTAAAAACAATCAATTGCCTGCTCCGGGTGTAAACACAGTTAAATTCTGTAAAACCTTGACGCTTATTATGTTAGAGAAAAGAAATTGGTCCCTATCATTATCTTAGCGATAAGTAATAAATTCTAAAGATTTCACTACCCTTCCAAAACAGAGACTTAGCTTCCTTGCAAAGACATCTAGCATAGACCCTTGCAATGTCTCTTCACGCTAGACTAGTTTTTAAAATGGTGCGACTATTTCAGTTTGAGTCTTGGCCAGGAGCAGACAGTACTTAGAACAAACTGATTGCTCAATGTTACTGAAGCTGAATACAGAAGGCAGACTAAGCCTGAGTTTAAAGAGTGGAGAACTATTGACTTATAACACTAAAATAATTGGTAACCTTTGAACTTAAACATACTTCAGTCAGTTTAAGACTTGTATACCTAGGTCTGATGGGACTGCAATAGTGAATTCTTACTTTACTTTTGAGAGAAAAATGGACGCTTTCAAGTTTCTTGAAGGCATTGTCTAGGATTTCTTCCCGCTGATTTCTTTTATGATGCTCTAAGGTATTACTTTCTGTCTACACATGACAGTGGAAATTGTGTGGGTTGAGAGGACTTACAGTTTTAAATTACTGATTGTCGTACATCGCATTTATGGTGATCTTTTGCAAAAAGTGTTGTTTTAGTGTGACAAAATCAAATTGTTTTTGAACACAAAAACAAAATAACAGTACAAACAAGAGTTTTTTAATTGTATGCATAATGGATATGGTGCTGAAGACGCAATATTGTTTAAAAGTAATATTTTTGTTTTTCATTGATTGTTGTACAGTTTTTTGACAGCATGGCCAAAATACGAGTACCATATACCTACATAGAGGCACACATTTTAGTGTTAATACCTACACGTTACTCAAAAGTTTTTGAATATTTCGGAATAAGTACACCGTATAGATTTTAAATTAGAACATGTTCTAAATGCATCGAGAGACATTCATAACATATATTTTTTTATAAAGTTCGCGGTATCTAAAAAACTTTATTGCCAAATCATATGATAATTCGCATTAATTGAGATAAATCACTCTCAAACTGATATATTTTTTTTTTTGTGTAATAACTATATAAATGACGCATTTCTTTCAACATAATGTGTTAGAACTAAAAAACATTTTTCTTTGTTCCAGGTAAGAGATTATTTAACGAGTGGCATCATCAAGTAAAGCAAGTAAAGTACATGGAAAAGAAATGAAATTTAGCGTTCGCACTATTGGATAAGTCTCGCATTCTGATTGGGTGTCGCAGTTTGACAATGGTGGAGAAAAGACGATAATATTCTTCTAGCAGCACTCCTTTATTCGCCTCTTAAGACACCCATAGGAGGAGAAGAGGTGGTGCTATTCTATTTAAAGCTTGCATCACAACAGATCGGATTGGAGCACATACTAGTAAAGTATTAGTAAGTGCAAGGTATGGAAATGTTTTTTACCACGGTTCTCTAATTGTTTTTGCAATTTGTTTACGACACTAGACCAGAATAATTGTCCCTAAACATTTAATGTATGCTACTGCATGAAATACAGAGCATCTTAATTCGTTAAGAATTTGTCTATTACATAAGTTTTCTGTTAAATATTCTTAACTTAGAAACATCATGATTGCGTGTGAATTGTAATATTCCGATAAATATCTCTTATTTAATACGTAGAGTGAAATATAAGAAAAATATTTGCCGATTCATGATTTCTGGCAAAAGCCAATCAAAACTTTTTTTTGAATTGTAAAAACCGGAACTCACACAAATTGAATTTTTTCCGTGCCTTCAATCAAGCATTTTCGCCAATTTCCACGAAGATAGAGTTCCAATATTTCATTTTCGTGTAATATCGAATCACTACGTAATTTCCACATGGTACTGAAGTTATTGAAAAATCGACTCTGTTTTAATTACTTAAAGAGCCAAATAAAAGTTTAAATGAGGCTGGAAATTTGTTTGGCCCACATGCTGTGAACCTCTGAAGGAATTTTTTTTACCACGGGGTTTACTGAAACCGAATGAATTATTTATAAGTAAAATATTATAATTTAAAATCCTATACCAAACTAATCGTTGATTTTCAGCACAAAAAAGATAAAAGCCACAGAACATCCATGTTCTGTGATAAAAGGAATAGATACAAAAATTTTACTTCAAAAACCTTTTATTTAGAATGGATTGGTTTCAGAAGTATTTGATAAACAGTCTATAATCTTAAATTTTGCTATCTATAAAGTACAATTAAAAAGGGATGTAATTCAATTTAAAAGCTAATGTTATTGATTGTGAATTTTATTCTGTATTCAATCTTTATAAAACTTGTTTTTTAGTTTTAAATAATGTACATAATATATATTCAGGATTTTACACTACATATTTTCCACCATACTATATTACTCTCAACATCATAGAGACAAAGTATGTACACGATTAGCAATTAGCCATCGCGATGTCCCTATTTCACCACGGCTTCTTTTTGGTGGAACCATTTTTTTGACTGTATTACTTTTCTAGCGAATTTACTCAAATCGCTTAAGTATTGTATATTGGCTATTAAAAAGAGCTTGCTATTGATCTTCCATAAGAAGAAAAATTTATAATAGTCACCTGACATATGACAGCTCTTCCAGTTAAGTAACTTTAGCGTCTTAGTAAGTTAAAACCCTTCTTACACAATTGTAACATCATCACTCACGAGAAAATATAATAGTATCTTAGATATTTCTCACCTAAATCGATCAATCACTAGAGGCTATATCACGGCGCTGACCATCCCTTTGTCCAGCAAATTGTTCGAATCACGCCAACGTTTCACGTGGCTGAGTATGTTTCTGACCGGACCCGTATTTGTAAGTGTATCACGGTTTTGACTATCCCTGTCTTAAGTAGCTGACTTTATTAAAAGCCAATTCGATCTGAACATACATAGTACATAGTGGAGATTCTAATCATGACATAAACTATTAGAAAACAATTAACATGCACACTAATTTGAAACAATTTCCGTTTACTTTCCGATGCTATACTAAACTTGAGAATAGTAAAAAGAGAAGCTCTGACTCGTATCTATTGTAGATTTGTTTTGTGACTTAAGGTGTAGAACTTTAAGAATACCAAGTATGATTTTTGATTACTGACAAATGTGCAATAAAATATTTCAAAGGTTTTTAAATACAAAATTTTTATTGCACCTTAATGAATAACCTTAATTTAAATGTAATGATATGACATTATGAAATTACTTCTCTACTCTACTCCGCCTCGCTTGGCCCGACGAGCACTTGGCTGGTGTCTATCTTACCATAAAGTTCTGCGTTTTAAACCATTTTGTAAACTTTATCACCCAATACTTGTGTCTTCCCACATTAGTTTTACAATAAATTCAAGAAGCCACATCTAATATTACTTACTACAACTAGGCTGGTTCATGGACTGCATTTGGTCTAGTTTGAATATTGACATCGCTGAGTAAAAAAAAATGCCGTGAATCTTTTATCCGTTGTTCTGTAATGAAAATAAATCGATTGCCAAAATATGGGTTTGTCTTATTGATACGATCCTGAAACGTTTATCAACATGCATACCACAAATCACTTGCATAGTCCGGGCAATATATCTATGTCAAGACAACTCCTAGCACGTCGCTCTAGCAAAGGAGGCTCTTTGAAATATCAGAACTCAGGGGCACAAAGAATGCATCGTTACTATACAAATGTTTAGTGATTTTCTCCTATACTTGCAGTAGTATAAAAAGGTATTTTGTAGCTCTAGGTCAACGGAATATTCCTTATAAATTTTGATTCGGGTGACAGTTTTGTAAGATACGTTGTTTAAGGGATAAACGCAGAACTTTTTCTTAACGCTACCATTGAAGTTTCATTTTTACACAGCTTCAAGTAACTGCAGACCTGAGTATATAGTTTTCATTTCAGCTCCATACCTCTGTTCAATACTACACAGTTTCAATATTAAAAATCCTTTCTTATATTTCCAATACATCATCTTTTTATTAGGTCAATGGAATCGCTGACATCATCATTGAAGTCGTCTATGCAAAACCTTTTCAAAGATTTATGCCGCTCGGTTTCCCAGTATCACTTAGTAATTCGAACCTGGCAATTAGATTCGAAGCCCGAGGGTCTAACATGCCCACTAATCTACAGCATTGCCAACTATAAATCAATGGCGGATTAAGCCAATTGTAGTGGGATCATTGAGTAAAGCTAGGTTTGTTAGTAGAACGTACTACCTGAATTATACGGGGTGATTCAGGTAAGTTTAATATCGTTAAATATTTATTATATCTAAATTCATTTTAAGTATATTTTATACCCGTCGTTGGCCACGATGGTCTAGTGGTTTGAATACCGAGCCAAGATCTCGGGGTCCCGACTTCGGTACCCGGGTCGGGCAACAATAGTTCCGAATTTCTGAACATTGCTTGGGCTTTGCACCAACCCGCATTTGGCTAGTGTGGTGGTTATGCCTGAACCCATCATTGTTATGGGAACTTGAATTCAATGATGGAGGCCTTTTTCCTGCAGTACGATGATTATAGGCTGTTATTTTTTATTTCACATCATATTTTATATTTATAATACAGGATGTATAGACAACAGCACTTCAACCTACACAAAACGTCAAATTTTCTCAATTGATATTGATCTCTACCCGTTAAACTTAAAGTTGAAAATCAATTCAATGACCTTTAACTTTTTAGGTAGGTTGACCTGCCGTTGTCTGTTCATGAGCATAGAGTTAAACTGGCCTATATCTTGTAAACTAAAAAGAAATTTTGAATAATACCCCTACGTTACCGGTTTACTTTGCCAACAAAAAAACCTTATTACCTTCGGCCAAACCTTTTAGTTACCTAACTCTACTAAGAAAATGAAAATAGGTAAATAAAACTATTATCTAATACTATTTGTTAATACCTCTAACAATAAGACTCTTAAATTAACCCTACAGTGTTCTAAACCAATTTTATAGTGAGGAGTTTCCAAAGAGTCCCGTAGTGGCAATTCGCTTTTTCTGCCTCTTGTTTAATATCGTTTTATAGTTCTCTGGGCGCTTTCCTTAACCCTTACACCGAAACTAAAGGTTAAATGTAGCTTTCATTTATAATTAATCACACCCATTGTACTGAAACGTGAACAAAGGTTCTTTGTCAGAATATTCAGTTAGGTTTTTCTTCTATCTTACCATTTGAGGATACAATAACATCGTTAATTCTGCTTCAGAAATTGAATTTGAAAACATCTAGAAATATTATTAGTCAATAAATAATAATAGGGGTTAAAGTATGAAATTGCCGATTATTTTCCCACTTTTTATTTTGTTTATAGCTCTTAAGTGTAGTCATATTATTGCGTAATTCTTTTTGTATTATATCAAAAACTAAATAAAGTAACTTTTGACTAAAAAAAAAAGCAGTACTAGTGCCTATTACTTCAAGGGAAGTCGTTGAAAAGATCCCTTACAATGTGTCAGCTGACCTTCTTGCTTCAATTAAGTATATTTGTATTATATACTTTGATTTACAGAAATTTAAATACTATAATGCGTAGCTTTATAACCATCTAACTTTCACCTTTAATTGCATCGAAAGCGGTTCAGGCGTTTTTAAAAAAACTAAAAAATTGTAAGTTTGGAAAAATGACTTTTCTCGATTTCGTCCATACAAAACGGCAATTTCATACTTTAACCCCTAATAGTAAATTAACTACGCTTGCCATTGCACAGATTAGGTGTCGCAACCCTTGCACAACAGAACACAGATCATAACAGAAGAAATTGTAATTGTCAGTGACACTTTTTCTCGTAATACTGGCAGTAAACATAAATGTGATAATTATAGTATTGCAACAAATTTATGACAAACACTACTAGTAATTAATAATAATAAGGCAGGTTTAACGCAATATATTGTTAAGAAACATAAATAAAGATGTCTAGGTACTTCTCTTTTCACCCACTTATGTTCTTAGTTATCCAACTCATCAATGTCAAAACTAACACAAGTGAGGATAAAGCAAAAAAATAGCCCTGTACACAATGTCAAGATAAAGCTCCTAGAAAATGTCCGCAAAAATCTTTTGATACGCCTCTTAGCAACACTTTTTTTACACGATTTGAATTTACGATTTAGTAAGAGTAAAATTAGTAGTTAGTGTAATTGGAAATGCAGTTCATTGAATGTAAACGTTAACGCCTCCAGATAAGATTTTAATAAACTCGTCGTTATAGATAATTTCTTAGGATTTCTAAATTTTTAAAGTCAGTCGCCCGCTTTAGCGGAATGTTGTGGGTGCAAATTCCATCTGAGGCAAACGACATTTTAATTCTAGGAATCGTATTTTTAAACCTCTATAAAGTTTAATAATCTGTTTCCAAGACTGTTGTACACATTAACGTAGAAAAGTAATCCTAAGTACGGTTATAAATAAAAATCTTACAAGATTATTTTTATGAGTCTCAGTACTCCAATTTATTAGAAGTCAAAGAAAGGTTTTGTCGTGGTTTTGTAGAGCCTGAGTACTTCGAGTTACTAGGATATAAAAAGGCGTTGGTCATATGACTAGGTGTATAGATATATGATATACATATATGATTTCTTATAGGTGTATATGATTTCAAAACAAAAATTTATTGTTGAACACGTTCCAATCAAAAATTTACCGACAGGCATTATGAACTAGTTAGTTGTCTATGTCGTGATTTACGTCGTTTGAATTTCTGTCAATAAAAAATACGAGCCAACACTCGTACCATGGCGAAGTCACTAAAATGATAATATTTCCTCGCTAGTTTCGAGTTGTAATGCCCTTTAGCTCACACCCTGTATAATTTCTTCCCATCCCAACCTGGTTATTCGGTATCTCTTCAAATTATACTGTTGTATCCTCCCTAACTTCCGGCCGGAACTCCAGCTGGTATGCTGATGACGGGATAATCGAAATTGAACCACGGCAAAAAGGAATCTTTTTAAATTTTGGCTTCGGAATTTTTAACCTTTTGACGGTCTGCAAATAGATTTCTGTAGCTGAAATGTTAATAAAACCTGTTCCCACTCACTTTTAATATAAAAGGTGTTGCTCCGCAATTTATTAAAATTTCTTAATATTATTAACCTTTTATAAGACGTATTAGTCTTTGATAAAAGTAATACAAGATTTGTTATACAGGTGTAAGGTGTATGTTTACACTTATGAATTTTAACTTTTTTTAAATATTTTTATGTATGTTCAGTCTACAATATTTGAGTCAGTGCACGCTAACTCAGTTAGAGTCAGAATTTAAATTAATACTAATTCTACTTAACACCTATCAGTAGTTTTATGTCAGACATTAATGTAATTTCAACTGCCTTTAATCCCTCTTACACTGTATTTAGTATAACAGCCTATAATCATCCCACTGCAGGGAAAAGGCCTCCATCATTGAATTCAAGTTACCACAGCAATGATGGGTGTACTGGCATAATCACCACGCTAGCCAAATGCGAGTGGTGATCACAAACCCGAGCAACGTTCGAATTTGTTGCCCGGCCCGGGATTCGAACCTGGGACCCCGAGATCTTGGCCCGGTATTTAAACCACTAGACCAACGGGGCGTTTTAGATGATATCATATTATTGCCATGTATCATAAACCACACCAATTTTAAAGTAGTTATATCCAATCCAGCAAACAAAAAATCATTGATCACTATCTATATAAAAAAACGAGGCTACCGTTAAGTAAACATGGGCGCTTTCTTGAGAATATTTTATATACGTCAGTTGAAAAACGTTTTACTTATTCAAAGTCATCAAGGCCTGCTAAAATGCCACAAATTCTCAATATCTCCGGAACAGGATCTGAATTCTTGATACTTCAAACTTCGTACTCATTGGGTTACTTTCACTGATGCGAAGATAGCTTCTTTTTATTTCACATTAGTCACTCGCTCGTTAAATGTCTGGCTTGAAGAAACGAAAGTGGTGTATATACTTAGGCCACTTAAATGTGACTGAATGAAGAAAAAGTGGTCTGCAGCGGCCAACTCGACATTTAGGATATACGGTTCATATCAAGATATATCTTTTCACGCATTCCTTGACCGTCTTTTAAGACAATGACTGATAATATGTGGTTAGCTCATATTGATACTAATAGTATAGTTAAAGCTGGAAGGGTTGTTTGTTTGTTTGGTTGAACGCGCTAATCTCAGGAACTACTGGTTCGAATTAATATTTTTTCTGTTGGTCCATTTATTGAGAAAGGCTTAAGGCTATACGTCATCACGCTGCGACCAATTGGTGCGAAGCATCAATAAAAAATGTAGCAAAAATGTGAAAAAATATTCCTTTTTGGGAGCTTCCGTTACGTGCGCTGCATGTGCCATAAACTACGAATACATCCTGACTTATCTAAGTTAACTTCTAAGTTCAATGTATATCCCTGGTTAATTAGTATTATGGAGTTTATTGTTTTGGATTTGATGTGCTTAAAACTATCATCAGCCCACATAATTCCACTGCTAAACATAATAATACGCTTTTCAAAAGGCGCCTTATGTTAAATTGTTTGCTTGCCAGGCCAGATGGAAATCGGATTATTACCAATGGTGGACAAAGCTGGGATCCGTTTTCTTCCTTTGATCCTCAAAAACCCCTACACATAGAGAATGGGTGTTGTAGTGATGATCAATATTTTATTTTACACTGGCACTACACGAAATACGTGCCTAAACACAGACAAAATGTGAATCGCTATAGCTGCCAGCGATCGCGTGACTAAATTCGAAATAGCACACCGTGCAAAGCAAAAAATACTTCTTTTTTGTTAGCATCGACACTGTATTGTGAATAAATGATCACTATACCAGTACCAGAAAGCTATGAACTCTTAATTTTTTGAATACAATACGTACTTGCACAGTCTAGCACAACCTACTAAAAACTTCGTTTTTTATTGTTATATTTTTTATGAGTTTATCACAACCAATCACAGTCCTCGATATATGTGTTTTTTTTTTGTAAGTATCGAATATTATACAAAGACAACGCCCAAAATAATACAACCAGATAACCCAAAATAGTAGAAAAGGCAGCCTTATAATATAACTGTAAAGCAATCATCAAAACTAGTTATCAAGTTTTATTTGATGAATCATGAATGTATTGTTACCTTTTAAATTTATCCTTTAATTCTTTATAATCATGAACTGTAATGTATGTGAGGTGAAAGAGTGTAGTCTCTTGATACAGGCATAATATACATGCTTAAAAGGAGACTGCTGCATCTAGCTATGTAAAAATAATGTTTGTTAAGGAAAATAAAGATTTATTCATTTATTATTTATTGTTTCTAGTTGAAAAAGGTTTTGTATGAATTTTAATCACAACACGGCGTCGTCTATTGTTATGTTAACATTATTAAACTACTTCATTAGAGAGTACAAGCGAAATCACTTCGGTCCTATTGGGTCCCCAATTACTGGTCCCGTAACCCATACCACTAACTTCAAGGCACCTAAGTTACGCACAAAATCAACACTCTCAGCGAACAATGCAAAGGTGTCAATTACATTAGCTAGTAAGAGCTCTTAAGGAGCGAGCACATTGGCAGTGTTGGCGACTATAGTTTGTAACTGGTAATCAATGATTTTTAGGGTTCCGTACCCAAAGGGTAAAAACGGGACCCTATTACTAAGACTTCGCTGTCTGTCCGTCTGTCCGTCGCTCTGTCACCAGGCTGTATCTCAAGAGCCGCTATAGCTAGACAGTTGAAATTTTCGCAAATTATGTATTCCTGTTACCGCAATAGCAAAAAATACTAAAAACATAATAAAATAAATATTTAAGGAGGGCTCCCATACAACAAACCCGTTTTTTTGGCCTTTTTGGTACGGAACCCTTAGTGCGCGAGTCCGACTCGCACTTGGCCGATTTTATTACTTATTTATTTAACCCCTCGATTGTATGTTATTCCACACAATTAAAATCAATTTTTATCGCGACCACCAGCGGTCTTATGATCCTGTAGGAGTTAACATATTTCAAACCGTTACAGAAAAATGCTTTACTAAAATTCGCGTGAGAAAACCACTAAGGTTTGTAATGACGTGACCATGGTTCGACATCACATTGTAGTATTCATTGTATAAGTTAGTAAATCATATAAAAATTACTGATACACCCTGATAGAATTAGATAAGATAAAACAGCTCAATATTGCAAATATTAAAAGCCAATAATATTATAATATTTTAGCGTACGTTGTCACTGGTTTGAAACTACGGCCTCTTTGTTATTGTTCTCTTATTTATGTAATATGATCTGAATTCGAATTTTTGGCAGTGGTGCCTTGATTTATGGACTTCAGGCATGTTGAGGTTAAATTTTATCAAGTGCCTGGGGACCCATGATGGGTCCCCAGGCACTTGATAAAATTTAACCATCTTCTCTTTTAAATGTAGAATGATTTCTAATTTCTATACATTCAACTTTAGTTCCAAACGCATGACCGCAGACTACAATTATTTTTTTAATTTTAGTTAATATTATGTTGTCTTTAAAAATATTCTACTAACTAACAATTTAACAGCTGTTTTTAAACAAAAATACACTATTGGAAAATTATTGATATAGGTATATTTTCAAGTATTACGTCTATTTTATGTTTAAGGAAAAAATATACATTTATTTTATATCGCACATTCAGAATCAAAACGTCACTAAACAAAATTGGTCAAAAATTAGTTTAAAGCGCCATCTATCAACACGATCCAAAACGTTTCTCTTGCAAAAACACCTACACCTGTAGCTTCAAAATGACACCAGATGTCGTTAGTGTCGTTATGCATTTAAGAGGGGAGGGGGCCGGTGCTTTCCCGCAAAATTGACATGTTTCCAGTAACGACGCGCGCGGCGTAATGTTCACGTGAGCTCTGTGTTCAACAGTGTCATTTTTTGTATAAGGACACAATTTCATAAAATTATAAGGTAAGTCGAATCTATAATTACACGAATAATGTTGTTATAGAAAAAGTGTCACTTTTGTTAATATATCCATGCTTACTTTGTTTTGACATTTCGCTGAATATTGTCTTTAAAGAAAATGTGTCAGTTTTGATATTATTTTTGTGCTTTCAATAGTAGATGATTTCGCTAAAACTGACCTTAAGCAAAATATGCCAGGTTTCTTTGACTTACGAATTCAATTTGATTTATCGTTTTTGTGAAAAAGTGACACCAAACATAAAATGTCGGCTTTGCCATAAACTGAACATTCTATTAAGATTTATTTTACATAAAATAATGCATTCTGATGTTATAGTGTCGTTTATCTGCATTTGTATGTTTTTTGTGACTAATTTTGAAATGAGATGAAATAAAAGTATCCTTAAAATAAATGCGATTATTCAATTAAAATAAATAAATTGTTTTAAATAGCATATCTTTTTTTACAGTTATTAAAATGCCTCGATTCAATGCAAGAACCACTAAATTTAAAGAAATAATAAAGCAAATGATGACCAGTACTTCCAACGATACACCAATAGAAGCTTATGATGTTGACAATAAAGTAATAGCCAATTCTTCCGAAACTGAATTAAATACTGCAGGTCAGTCATGTGTTAATTCCGCAGACTTCAGCATTGCCATAAACCAAACTGAAAAACACAGCCGAAATAGGAATCAATCTACAGATTCATGCAACAGCAATCAATCTGGTCGAGATTTTTCACCTGCATCTGATGATGACCAAGAATACAAACTCAGTTCAAATGACAAATCTTCTGAATCTGACACAAATCAAACCAGATGTTATAAGAATAAGCAAAAGCCGAAGCAGAAACCAATCCTTAAGCTACATATGTCTACACCGAATACTTCAATATCAACACCAAGAAGATCCAGGTCTTATGCTCCATCAGGATCTTCTAGTTCGTCAGGATCAACTACAACATCAAGATCGTGTTCAACAAATTCTTCACGCGACAGTTCCACAAGTTTAGGTTCTAACTCAGCTACACCGTCAAAAAGGAACTGTATTTCCTTGAAAGATTTGCCAACTGAAATCACGTCCGGTGAATTGAATAAATCCGTTTCTGCATTACAGTTAATCGCCATTGAATACGAAAATGAGTCTTTATCTAGTGATGAAACTAAATCTATTAATAATATGCCTGTTTATAACCCATTTTCTTTAAAAAGATTAGCAATGGAACAATTAAATAATAACATACGACGATCGAATATCATTGAGCCTGAAACTTTACCCTGCACTCATTCAAATAGAGGAACCCTGAAAAGAAAGCGTGGAAGTAAAAAATAATTAGCAAAAACACTGCGAAATATGGGATTACAGTACACATCATCATCTCTATCACAGAAAGTGTTTCCTGAAAGAAAAATGAGGATTCCATGTGGTATGCTGCCGCTTAAAATGTTCAGAGAGGTTTGCTGAAGAAGAACGTCGTACTATTTTTAAAGATTACTGGAAAATGGGTTCCCTTACTAAACAAAGAGATTTTATTTCTAAACATATGGCAGAGATCAAACCTAAGTATCAATACAAAAAAATATTTAACAATAGAAAAGCTAAACACGCATTTTACTTGACGGTAAATAACGAAAAACGAAGAGTATGCAAAACATTCTTCAAAAACACATTGGGTATTAACGACCGTCCTATTCGAACAGTTGTTGAAAAAATGAATTTAAGTGGTGTTGTTGAACCAGACCTTCGAGGTAAACATGACAACCATGGAACCAAAATATCAACTGAACTATTGGACAGGGCTAGAAAACATATTGCGAGTATACCTCGCATTGAAAGTCACTATTTACGCAAACAGACATCCAGGGAATTTATAGAAGGTGGCAAAACACTAACAGATCTGTACAGAGATTACAAGACAGAATGTGAAATTGAGGGACATGACCATGTAAAAATAAATATATATCGCAAAATGTTTAAAGAAGATTTCAATATTAGTTTCTTTGTTCCCAAAAAAGACCAGTGCGAAGATTGTGTTGCTTACATAAATGCAGTCCCTGAAGAGAGAGAAGATATGGAAGAAAAACACAGACTTCATTTAAGAGAAAAAGAGCTAAGCCGAGAAGAGAAAACACGAGACAAAGAGTTAATTGACGACAAGAACATAGTGGCATGCTTTGATTTGCAGGCTATGCTACAAGTTCCAAAGGGAGATGTTAGTTCATTTTATTATAAATCAAGACTTAACTGCTTGAACTTCACAGTTTGTGAACTGAAAGCCGACCGCACTCAATGCTATTTTTGGACAGAAGTAGAAGGACAGAAAGGTGCCAATGAAATTGGTTCCTGTTTATTTAAATTTCTAGAACAAAAATCAGCGTCAGCATCCACTAACCTCAATATAATTTTTTACTCAGACAATTGTTGTGGACAGCAAAAAAATCAATTCGTTTTCTCCATGTACATCTATGCCATCATACATTTGCCAAAAATCGAATCAATTACGCACAAATTCCTAATCAAAGGCCACACACAGAACGAAGGGGATGCAGTTCATGCCACAATTGAACGACAAATTAAAAAAAAACTTAGATCAGGGCCCATCTATGTGCCAGACCAATATATAAGTGTTATTCAAGATGCTAAAAAGAAAGGTAATAAATACAATGTAGTGGAAATGTCACACAGTCAATTTTATGATATAAAGAAACTTCAGGAATTTAAATTGACAAAAAACACTGAAGGAGGTGCAGTTAAAGTAAGTGAAATAAAAATTTTAAAAGTTGAAAAGTCTGACTCTGACAACAAAGTACGAGTTTCTTACAAAACTTCTTATTTGGATGAAACATATAAAGAAATAAATTTACTTCGGCTTCGTCGAGCACAACCTCAACTGAAACCGTTGTATCATAGTAGATTACCATTAGCTGAAAATAAGAAGAAAGATCTTATGGATCTCATTAAAAAAAACGCTATTTTGCCATACTATGTTTCGTCTTTCTACAACCATATTTTATAAAGCAGATTATTGTACACGTTACAATTTAGAAGATTAAGTTTTTGTTTTTTGAGAAGTTTATTTTTGTGAATTTAACACTCTACTGTGAAGTGACCTTTTACTTGTTATTTAAAAGGTAAAACAAACATTATTTATGTAATTATTTTTATTACTGATTGATCTCATTATAGTATAGTAGGTATAATGTTCAAACTGCTATTAATGTGCCAAGAATTGTTGAGGTTTTCTTTCTCCAACTGTTTTAGATTTTTTTTGGTGAATCATAGTTTTTTATTACTGCTATTTTTTTTTTAGAAGATTTTCTTGATTTAAGAATAGTTATTAATCTTTATCACAATGCAAGTGAGGATATATGCAAGTAGATATTACTTCCTTTATTAGATATCTTAGATATTTTTGTATTTTTTTAGATTAACTAGGTAGCAAAAGTACCTTAATCTGATTTTTGAGATGATTATTTTAAATATTTTTTAATATTACGTAAGTTTGAAACTAAAGATTGATTAAAAAGTGCCTTATAAGGTTATGTGCTAATGTAGAAAACTCTGTTCAAAGAGTGGAAATTAAACCAAATGATTAGAATAATTAAACTAAATAAAAAGCCTGATTTTTCTATAGTAGTTTTATTACATTTTCAAATATTCTGATTTTTGATCCCCAACATAATAGGTATATAAAGACACTTTGAACTCATTTCTTTGAATCATGTATTAGTTTGTCTAATAGAATACTGTCACTATCAAAAAATATGTGGAAAAGTGACACTATTTTTGGCGAAAAATTTAAATATTTCCTCAAATTCATGTTTAGTTTCGATTAAAAAGAGCCTCATGTAAAGCTGGGCTTGGTTCTAATTATACTAAAAATAGTTTTGGTATTTCTAACTATATTTACACATTTTGTAACTGATTGACATTTAAGGAACTTTAAAGTCATTTACTGAAAAATGCTGTTTTTTGTTTAGTAACGGTTTGATTCTGAATGTGCGATATGTCGCCAATTATTGTTACACTAGCTGTTGCCCGCGACTTCGTCCGCGTCAATTTCTGCTATTATGATCGCGATTGACATCAATAATTTCTCCCGTTTTTGCAACAATTTTCACTGATGCTTCGCTCCTATTGGTTGCAGCGTGATGTTATATAGCCTTAAACCCTCCTCGTAAATGGACTAACTAACACAGAAATAATTTTTCAATTTGAACCAGTACTTCCGGAGATTAGCGCGTTCAAACAAACAAACAAGCAAACAAAGCAAACTCTTCAGCTTTATAATATTAGTATAGATTATAAGGATCAAGTGTGAAACACCTCTTAGAGGAATTCCGTCAGTATGGCCTTAGTTAGTTCTAATTAAGAGAATAGGGCTGTCAATAGCAATGTGTTAGCGTATTTGGAACCATTATTAATTAGAAGCCAAATTTAATATACTCTATATTAACGCGATATTACACTTGATTTTTGTTTTTTTTTGCATCATAGTAAGACATATCCACGTTAGCTTAGCCTAATAAAGTAATCATATCATATCCCCCTTTTTAGCCCACTGCTGGACTCAGACCTTTCGATTATGGCAAAATAAGGAGGACATAATTTTGCCATCATTGTTACGCGTGAGAAGACGCTGTTTCCTATCGTCTTCTGGCAGTACTCACTAACGGCTGGTCATTATAACCTATCTATCTTCAGTTTTGGCATATCGGAGATAGAAAACAACTTCTGTCTTTATTTCTCTGGACGAAAAAATCAGAGACAGAAGATCTTTTTTATCTCCGATAAGCCAAAACTGAAGATAGATAGATTATTGGGACCGGCCGTTAGTCGCCTCTTACGACACCCACAGGAAGAGAAAGGGTGGTGATATTCTTTAGACGTGCCGGCACCAAATCACATGATTTATTAAATAATAAGTTCACAAGCTTTGGAAAAGCAAAATATTAGAATAAATAACCCAAAAAACACTGCTCTATCTGTGTCGAAACAAGAGCATGTGCATGATTCCGTATGATATTTTAAGGTACTTACAATTAAAAGTTTTAATCTTATAACACCAACTTTCAAAAATACAAAATCTATCAAAAAATTATTAGCGAAAATTGTACGTGGTTTCAAATAAACAAATAGTAACCAACAAACATTGAAATTCTGACTTTATTTCTATATATACTCGTAGTAGGTACCTACCTAAATTACATTTACCTAGCTAAATTACAATATTCAACTGTCTATTGACTTAACTTTTCCCTTCAGCCTCGCTAAAAGGTCGATACCTAACATTCGTTCACACATCCAAGCAAACAGAATTCCATTCAAGTTGAGTTTTGAGTGTGTTTACATAAAATGTATGTCAAGTTTGTCGTTCTAATGTCTTTGTTTGGATGGTACACGGATTTCTGGAGAAGTCTCTTTCTAGGTAATTCTTAATAAAACAGCGGTATGTAGGTTTGCTCCTTGTTGTCGCTATGGTAAAAGACAGAAATTATTTTCATTATAAAACTACATTATAGAATATCGATTTTTTGAGTCGATTGACTTTAAAGTTTCATCATCATGGGCGATAGGCTTATCGCAGTCCACTGCTGGACATAGGCCTCTCCAAATGCACGCCACTTAGGTCGATCCTCGGCTTCTCGCATCCAGCTCCTGCCAGCCACCTGCCAGTTCTATTCGTTGAGAAAGTATCATGGCTATTAAAAATTCTAAAACTGGCTTCAAATGCAAATAAATATACCTGATTTTATTGCCTGACATTCGACCGAGTTACATGGTCACAGGCTGAGCCCACGCCCCCTACGGAGTCGGAAGGTAGATTGCACGATGAAATATAAATTTAAAAGTACCCCAGAATATTTATTCGGTGAACGGAAATGTCAGCCATTAAAATACAGTGTGTTCACGTTTAAATCCCGTAATAAGTTTTTTGAACAACTTTTATTTCCCAAAAATACTGACGAAGAGTAGATAGGCTATAATTTGGAGTCGATATCAAAAATCAATAAGCAGCGACGTCTTAAAATTTAAAGCACACTTTTGCATTATTTTTTTGGATTAAAGTTAAGTATTACATTCGGTTACCGTAAACCATCTTCATGAATTTAATCATGATAACTACTTTTAAACTATCGCGATGCATAATTATTTAAGACTAGTTGTTGCCCACGTCAATTTCTGTTATTATGATCGCGATTAATATCAATATTTTTTCCCGTTTTTGCAACATTTTTCACTGATGCTTCGCTTCTACTGGTCGCAGCGTGATGTTATATAGCCTAAAGCCTTCCTCGATAAATGGACTATACAACACAAAAATATTTTTTTAATTCGAACCAGTATTCGGAGTCGGAGATTAGCGCGTTTAAACAAACAAACAAACAAACTCTTCAGCTTCATAATATTAGTATAGATGTAACGGGATTTATCGCGAAACGTCAGGCCAAATAAAATAACGTATGTTCGCGATAAATCCCGTAATCTCTTAAATAAATAATCATGATAGTTCCAAAGTGAAATTTGTTTGTATTGAAAGTCACATTATTTATATTGCAATTATTAAGTTATAAACATTGAATAAATAAACAAAATGCCACAGGTTATTAATCCCGCTAATAAATGAATTGACATCCATCCGCTAAAAGCAAGAGCGGCTTGAAACTGAAGCCGCTTAGAAAGCACGCGCGTTTGCATTCATTCGCGCATCATGCGCCCGCGCACGGTTTCTATAAACAATGCCCAAGCGACAAGAGGCAGCGATATTAAGTTTTAAGACGCTGACTGCAGCCGATGACCTTGAGCAATGAATACGCCCACAAATTTATTCGTCTTTGAATTTCTTTGCAACGCGCCGCAGCTATCACTGTCGATTCCCGTAGGAGTGACAGAGAAAAAGCACATGGAATAGAAGGGCCTAAGTGCCAAACAACCAAATTCGTTGTACAATTTAAGATTGCCATTTTATTAAAAATCTAAATCAGCCATTTGCTTAAGCAACATGTAATATACAATATAGCAAAATTGTATTATCATTGTTATACGGATTGCTGAGAAAAAAGGTAATTTATGTATTTTCAGAGGCTACTTTGAGATTATTTTCTATCGAGAAAAGTTTTTAGAATCGTGTTTTGGAAACAACCACCTGGTCAAAAATATGATCAATTACAACTACATAGAATTTGGCAACAATACGAGGCATAGGCTTACAGCAAAACAATCTTCATTGAGCTGAATTTGGCTCATGTCAGCGTCTTAATTTTGTTTTTCTTATAATTGTTCTTCGAGGATAATCTGGCGTCAGAGTATTCTTAGTAACGTTTGACGAGCGTCTCACGTGACTTGTTTTTACTACTTGTGTTTTGTAGTTCAGTTTAATGGCTATTTTTACATTTTTTATACTTAATGCTGGATTAATTATAAGATTAAACGAACTTACCTTAAGTGAAGTTCAATCTTAATTATACGAAGATACTTGTCCGAGATGGATTTTTACATGTAGTAACGGCGAAGCACTAGCGCAGAGCCACAATTTTTTCAAAGCTAAAAAAAAAAAAAGAGAAACAGAACGTGTTCTATGGCAACCTATCAAATGTCATTACGTTTAAAGCAATGAGAACAACCCAACTAATGGGATAATACTATAGAATTTAGTATTAGTGGGTGGGTTTTTGGGACTGCCATCTCGGACAAGTATCTTCGTATAATTAAGATTGAACTTCACTTAAGGTAAGTTCGTTTAATCTTATAATTATACTTAATACTTGTCCGAGATGGATTTTTACATGTAGATGTTTGAAGATGGGTTGTGAATCATTAGTACAATTTTTAAAGAATGAAAAAAAATATGTAATTTAGTATAATAATAAACCTTAAAACTTTGTAATTTATAAGATAAACAATTTGAGAGAGATTAATAGTAAGTAAAAACATTTAATTTTTTCACTCTGAAAAATACTATTACACACTGTATTATTGAATTCTGCTACAATTTGAAATATTGGTCTAGAATATAGAAGAATTTTGAGATCATCCTGCAGTGTTTTTTAATATAAAATCATTTCTAACACGTGACCTCTGCTGCACAGCAGATGTTGTTGTATGTCTTGTGGTATAATCCAAGAATATATGTATCATTAATACCAGCTTTTCTCAAAATCTACTTAATCCACCAACTTATGACTGGATTTTTGATGGTTAAAATCAAAAGGTTATCATTTTTTCCTTGACAAGTTGGTCTTCTCTATATACGATTTTATTGTAGACACAATATTAATTTATTTTTACTGAACAAAGGTTTCTAATTGAAAAGAAGACTGAGGATTTTCTTTTCTTGAAGTATGTGTGATATTTTGAACATCAAGAACGTTTGCAAACGCCCACAGAGCCAAGTAATGCGTCCCGTTTTTCAATTAACTCTTTTAGTGACACATTCTGTCATCTGATCTAACTGTAGGACCAATCAGTAGAGACAGAGCTGATCATTCTCATAGATCTGTGTTTAAAAAACTAACAATGAGAGGAATGGGAACCTCCTGCATGAGTATCAATATTGTGCTTTTCTGCAAAATAGTCACCATAATTTTAAGAGTGAGTCATATCGCTTTTAGATACCCAAATGGAATACTCTTTATTGCACACCAAATAAAGGAATAACATACTATTTTATAATATTAAGATGTACAATTTTGGGGTCTTATCGCAAAAGAATGATGTTTACCAGACTACCATAATTGTGTACAGGGAAAAAACTATGACAATATTTAGGGCATTTTAGAAAAGAGAATTGACCATTATGTCAAGTGCTAAGTTTTGAAGGGCACCACCTTATAAATTCTTGTCTGTCAACAGCCCTACAGCCAGGGTAAGCTGCTGGTATAAGTGATAGTAATCTTTGAAATTAAAATAATGTTCTATTAAGCTCAAATATATTTGCATAGCATTTCTGTTTAGCCCGATGGCAGAGAATGCCTCGTGGCATTAAGTCCACCTTTTGTACAATAACTGTTCGTTTGTGCAATAAAGCTTAAATAAATAAAAATAAATTATTTTAATAAAAATACTAATAAGTGTCGATGGCTTTTTGACTAGGGGAAACCATGGTTGTAATGGCCAATAGAGGAAAACTAATATTTTTGAGTCTTATTTAACTTTTCTTGATTCCTTTTTCCCTAGAAATTTTCTTCAGTATATACTTTCACATTATTGTCACATGTTTTTAGTGATACTAAAACGGATTCTGGCCTAAGATTTTTTATATCGGCCCAATAACACACCCGCATCCGCTTTCTCAAATAGGGCTCGTGAGAATACTAAAATAACTTAATTACAAGGTGAGGAGACTGTGTACCTGTGTATCTATTTTATTATAATAAGCTATTGCTGTTGTGTTATCAATACTCATTAAAATTTCCTAGTTAAAGTAAAACATTGTAGGTCCAACAGTGCAGCTTTTAATTCTAAATAAGAATAATAATAATACGAATTTATTACACAATTAAGATTTTCAATGGTTAATATGATTAATATGATGTGTTTGTTCTGCACGGGACCAAGACCCCGAAGCCTTATTATGGCCCACATACAGCACCCCAGGTCCTGGGGTTGAAGCCTTGGTGTGTATTTCTATGAAACGGTTAAGTTGTTTACTTAATATATAATTTTTGAATTGCTAATTTTCATATTGTTTTTCCCCAAATTAATTATATCTTTATTTCCTTAATGCTAGGCATAACTTAATCCAGTTTTCATGTGATTTCAGTAATTCTTTAAGTCTGTGTTTTTCCATTACTTTTGTATATAGCCATCTATACAACAGCTGGATAAATTGTCTTAAGTGTAGGTACCAAACAATTTCTCTGGATTTAATTTTTTCTTAAAGTAACAGCCTATAATCATCCCACTGCAGGGAAAAAAGGCCTCCATCATTGAATTCAAGTTCCCACAGCAATGATGGGTGTACTGGCATAATCACCACTCTTGCCAAATGTGGGTTGGTGATCAAAAGCCGAAAAACGTTTGAAAATTCAAAATTTTTTGTTGCCCGACCCCGGATTCTAACCTGGGACCCCGAGATCTTGGCCCCGTACCTCAACCACTAGACCAACGGGGCGTTGTTTTTTCAAATTCTTTCTTATCCAACTGTATTTACTTTTTAAGAATAGTCTTGCTCTTATGTTTTTGTATAACTTTTTAGACTATAAGTCCAAAAAAAAATACAGGGTACTCCAGTTCAGACACAAAGGTTACTTTTGAACACTCTGTATTTCTAGATTTAAGTTAACTTCTCGACTGAAGGTTTACATAAATAAATTTCAAATCAGTCTGTGGAATTTTAAAATAACTCATAAGTATTTGCAATTTTAATTGGGAACAATGCACTTTTCTCAAAGTTCATAACTTAAGATATGTAAGAGTTTGCATGCAACAATAATGTTGTCTTTGCAATTGTTTGTTTCCTTCAAATCGTTGAGAAGGTAAATACGATGTTATCTATAAATATATTATATTTAACATTACATTGGAAATCCCGGTTCAGTAATAAGTTTCTTTCAAATCTTTTGATGCCATATAACAGACATAAGTTTTGTAAGCAGTTATTATATTCTCAAAATCAAAATCTCTGTACCTATAATTATTTATAAAAAGTTTTTTCAAGTTCGAAATAAAACTGTAAGTACCACTGGGTTTTGCAACCAAGAATACAGCAAAGTTGTTGAGAAATTATTCTGTACATACAGTATGGGCACACAGATTATGCTCCCTGAATTTTAAGTTACTTTATCTCATAGGCAATTATATTTTTCTCTATGAAAGGCAATTGCTGTGGTTCTAGGAAATCGGAGGGTGGAATGGTGCTGAAAAGGATTTCATATTCCCCATGATTCATCATCCTTTGTAATCTCAAGCCATTTATAAATAAAATATTTAAAGCTGTAAAAAGGAAGGAGTTTGTATTTTCCTAGATATTGGAGCGTACTTCTTTACAAAGACCTTCTGTCATAATTTTCGCCCGTGTAGGGAAACTTCTGGTCTGATAGTCTATCCAATTTTTTCTTTTCTCAGAGCCAAAAAATAAACTTTTTTGTAAGAGGGTTGTCATCTCAAAGAAACAATTATTATTGTTCAGTACAAGGAAGCAAATTGCCTACCCGCAATGTGGTACCACTATGTGAAGAACCGGCATAAGCCCATGTACTATAAGGGTAAGCAACTGGCTTACAGCGTTAAGATTATGTTAGAAAAATTTTGCACTTAGTCGCAGTGTCTCGGTGGCTTAACGATACAGCGCCCGCCCCGCATGCTAGGAGATGCGGGTTCGAGTCCCGCCTGAGACATGATCTTTCAAGTTTATGTACTGATAACATGAAGGCGTTCTAGTCCCATCGTACTAGCCTGTGCCCTTAATGTAAGCATGTCTCATAGGCCTTCTCTCGTTATATTCGCCCCGTATAGGGAAAGAATCCGGCCTGATAGGCTTTCCCATTTCTGCTTTTCCTACACCCTCTTTTTCCCGAGCCAGCAGAAGCTCTTCTGTAAGATAATTGTCATCTAAAAGGAACAATTTTCATTGTTCTGTACAAAGAAGCAAATTGTCTACAAAAATGTGGTAGCTCTCATGCTCATATAATATGAAGGCATCTAGTTCCAGCATACTAGCTCTTGCCCTTAATGTAAGTATGTCTATCTTCGAGTGATAGCACTTGCCTAATAGAAAACTCTCACATTTAGCATGTCTAGCCATTGTTTGTGATTATTCAGAATATCTCGCACAAAATTAGAGCTTGTGGTTCTGTTCATCATACATGAAACTACCCAGACGTTTAAAGTTGTTATAGGGAAAAGTCATATTTGTTGAAATATGTTAGCCTCACCTATTGGTGTATGTGTCATCTTCTATGATAACACATTTAAGAGGGTGTGGTCAAAGATGTTTCCTCATATTGCTCTGAGAATCTTGAAGTTTCCTTTATTAGCTTCCATTTTTCGAATCTTCCTCTTGTTTCCTCGTTTCTTTTCCTTTCTTGATCTTCTTTCTTGAATTTAATTTTCTTCAAACACTTGGATTTTAATGGTGAGATTTTTAAACAAGTGAGTAAAACGGTTACGAAAAGATAAACGTGCTCTCCGAAAAGAAATTATGAAAAGCAATCTTGTTTTTACCGTAACCTAACCGAAGGTTTATGCACTAGGAATAAATATTGAATCTGCAGAATGCATAGATATATCATTGCTTTCGTTGTAACGCTTTTAGCCCCAAGCGACAACCGGTTGTTGCGATAACAATTGATATTTAATTGTGTCTGGGAATATCCGAACGTCAAAGGTACAACGAAATGAAAACAGAAAAAATGGTGGAAGGTGATATTATAGGTTATGAATTTTTTCTGAAGTTTCAACTCGAAACCATCGTAACTACAACATTGCTCTATATGTGAAAGTAAGAATAAATTGAATCATACCTGTGATTAATGTTATAAATCCCTTCTGTTTGCATAATAAGCCTTGAACTTGATTAGGCTTCTTCTTGTCATTTTCCCAAAAATCACAATTCGACATAAGTATCGTAAACACTTTGCACCTTGACTACCTTAATTCTAAAGCCTGATTATAAACTTTTATGGTGTATTTCTTAAGAGTAATAGATATTTTACCCATCTTTTATAAATCGACGATGTGACCGCGCTCGTTCAAAAACCGTAATGACATTTGATAGTTGTTGTTGTTGTTTTCTTCACCCATTCTGGGTAGGCAAAGGGAACTATGCCCATACAGCCAATTCTTTAGTAATATTGTCTTTGTTTTTGCATTAAAACGTTGATGTTAGACGTTTTAATGCTTCGATGGAGTTTTTGGAGACAGTCGAAAGATTGAAGGAATGTAGAGAAGTCCCCAAGAAAGAGGTGAACTGTTCGCGATCCCGCGCAAAATTCACGGCCCACTTTTATTGGTTACGACCCATACACCATGTTATTTCACCGAACTGTATATTGTTCACTCGCACGACACTTTGTTTCGCAAAATAACACCATTTTTACGACCCAAAAATCACTATAAACAATAAAAATTCGATAAAATAAACGGACTCCAAACGTATCTCACGAACTCCCGCCAAAAACTCTGACATTTGATAGGTTGCCATAGAACACGTTCTGTTTCTCTTTTTTTTTTTTTTTAGCTTTGAAAAAATTGTGGCTCTGCGCTAGTGCTTCGCCGTTACTACATGTAAAAATCCATCTCGGACAAGTATTAAGTATAATTAATGTTTTTGGATATTTATTTTATTTAGGGTACGATGGAACTAATATTTCTGGTTTGAATCCCAAATGATGAAAGAATTAATAACCCCTTCCTAATTTGACGAAACCGGGAATCGAATCCTGAGCGAGCAGAATTTTTTTGTACACGTTTAGGGAAGTCTTTGGATGATAATGCATAATAATCAAAGCGACGTCATTCTTAATCGAAGATGTCGGTTTTATTATATGTTTTATTATATTACCTACACATCACGTGTTGAACGTTTGATAGTTTAAAGTCTTCTCCATTTTTGTTTCGCTAACAAATTAAGAAAATAGCTTAATGATCAACACTTGAAAAGGCATCGCTTAAACTGTTTAAATAAACAAAGTAATTTGACCCTGTTTCAACACAGTCCCTTGGGTCACTTAATTGCCAATAATCCCTACAAATAGTATCAGTTACATTTGACTTTGTTAATGTTGAATGGTGGTAATTAGGTAATCATTTTGATACAAACAAGGGTTTTTAGCTGATCAACTATAATATTATGGGCATACGTAGATAAAGCTCAGAATATGGTTATTTTAATAGCACTAGCGTCCCTTGTCATAATTACTAAAACTGGCTGTTGACTGTGACTTCGTATGCGTGAAATTTTAAAAATTGTATCAGTGGAACCATAAGTATTTTTTCGAGTTTAAAGGTGCTCTATTCTAGTTTCCATCTTTGTGTCTTTCGTTAAGATCAGTTAAGCTGATCTGGCGTGACTGAGTACTTAACAAACATGTATCCCAACTTTTACATTTATAATATTTCTAGCGAACTTCGTATCTTCTCAGAATAGTATTTAATGTTGACGTCTTGAATGTCAGTGTCATCGAAACGTCTTCAATGTCAACGTGATTGGAAAAAAGTATTAACAAATGAATTTTTTGAACAGTAACTTTTCAACCTTTTTAGGGTTCCGTACCCAAAGGGTAAAAAAGGGACCCTATTACTAAGACTTCGGCTGTCTGTCCGTCTGTCCGTCTATCAGTCGCTCTGTCACCAGGCTGTATCTCAAGCACCACGATAGCTAGACAGTTGAAATGTTGACAAATTATGTATTTCTGTTACCGCAATAACAACAATTACTAAAAACAAAATAATATAAATATTTAAGGGCTCCCATACAACAAACCAATTTTTTAGACTTTTTGGTAAGGAACCCTTCGTGCGCGAGTCCTACTCGCACTTGGCCGGTTTTTTAATACTTATTATCCAATTCCCGACGAAGACAAATCCAAAAACACCATCGGTCTAGCCTTTCTCGAGTTATAAGTGGTGTAACTAGCACGATTTTCTTTGATATACTAATATTATAAAGCTGAAGAGTTTGTTTGTTTGTTTGTTTGAACGCGCTAATCTCTGGAAGTACTGGTTCGAATTGAAAAAATCTTTTAGTGTTGGATAGTCCATGTATCGAGAAAGGCTTTAGGCTATATAACATCACGCTGCGACCAATAGGAGCGAAGCATCAGTGAAAAATGTTACAAAAATAATCGCGATCATAAAAACAGAAATTGGCGCGTACGAAGTCGCGGGGAACAGCTAGTATAGAGATAAAGATTAAAGTCAAAAGTAAATTAGTTCATTTTTATTTCAAGTAATCGTTCACAGCAGCGTCACACGAGTCCACAGCTACATACGGCATGTAAAAGTAAGAATTCGATATAATAACCATGACACATGGATCGCAGTTTGGCTATATAGTCATTTCACCATAAATAATAAAAAATAATACACATAAAAGTAATGCGTATTCTGAAGTTAAATCAAATTCAAAGCAATTATAACATGACACATAACTTTATATAAGATGGTACAAAAATTTAAAAGGTATTTTACATAATCTTCAAGCATCATTGTGATTAATTAAAAATTATAACTAATTCCAAAGTAATACATAAATTAATACGAACGTACACGAATAAATTAACTCCAAAGCTCGTTAAAGAACAAAAATAGAAACAGTATTCCATTTGCAAAGAGAAGTTGGTGAGCAATTTTATAGAAAGGAACTTTTGTGATTAAAACGTGCATAGAATGCAGATACGAAATTAATATTATCTTACTGCAAAGTTTTGGCATTTAAATTTGAAGCAGTTATCTTTTGGACTATGTTTTTACTACAATTATTTAAACCAATACGCCGTCTTGCATACCCAATTTTACTATGTCGATTTTGAGCTGTGAAAAGATAGAGCCAAAATAAAAACGTCCTATGAAGCAAAATCCTTTTTTATCTTTACAAATTTCAAAGTTGAATCCGTGTCTAACTATCCCTACAAATATCAAAGTTCAAGTCGTGTATTATTAGACGGCAAATTTTAATAGTTCGATATATTTCTTGCATGGTCGCGAACCTTTCACCGTTCAGCTAACTGGGCAACACGCCCTGAGTGCCCTTGACCATTGTGCTTTTTCACAAGGCAAGACTTTATTTTGTGACGACGCAATGCTAACTAGGATTACGCTGCAAACCAACGAAGCTTAAACAATGCTTTTGATTATGCACCTCTAACATCTGTAACAAAAATATTGCCAGGATGCATAAATAAAAAAGTGAAATTGATTTGATAAATATGACAATTTCATCTGATCGTCGGTCCAGTAGACCTACCCTCATAAAACATTTCTTACGCCGCTTAAAATTGGTGTCTAATGTAAGTCTTAACATTAGTTTTTCTTCAATTAAATAAAATTTGCATCGCTTCATGTCCCAACTAAAGGCACCCAACACACGACAAAGCGAAAGTAGCGGACAGTGGGTCGCGTGAGGAAATCCCTCCTCATTTATTATTTATCATCCTCATTAATATTAATATGTGTCTCTTCGGACACTGAGCTGCATTTTATTTAGGAATTGGTGATAATGAGCTAGATAATTCACTTTTTTGTCGCATAAATAACATCACATCGCATCGTATGTTAGTAGGTTAATTGTACAGTCAATATTATTGTGGCTTTAATTTAAAAGCAAATACTTCTTCTTGTTTTTATCGTATGATGACTATCATACAAGGGGTTTCCAGAGTTTTTCAATTCGCATATTACAGGCTTCATACATATTTTGTTATTCTGACTTCCATTTTGCGACGTAAGGGCTAGGACCAACGACTTAATGCGCCTTTCAAAGCACGAGTAAAAACCAAATAGAAAAAGATGGTTTTAAAAAAACGTTTATTTACATAAACAAATCATAATATGTTACACAACATTTTTATATGTTACTAGCTGTTTCCCGCGACGTCGTCCGCGTCAATTTCTGTTGATAAGAATTCGATTATTTTTGCAACATTTTTCACTGATGCTTCGCTTCTATTGGTCGCAGCGTAATGGTATATAGCCTTAAGCCTTCCTCGGTAAATGGACTATCCAACACAAAAAGATTTTTTCCAATCGGACCAGTACTTCCTGAGATTAGCGCGTTCAAACAAACAAACAAACAAACAAACTTTTCAGCTTTATAATATTATAGTATAGATTAAAGGGTATATTTACTCATTTAACCCCTTGAATGTAGGTAATTCCGGACACAACAGAAATCAATTGTCATACGTCAGATCTGCTCCTAAGCAGCCGACAGGTTACGTCTCTTTTATAAAGATGGTGTCTTATGCAGGTGCCCGCACAAAATATAATATGTACCTACATATATTATATTATCATCCCACTCTGTTATTTCCTATAACTGTCGTAAGAAGCGACTAGAGGAGTATTGCCTGATGACGACAGCAGCAGATTCTTTGCTCAAGTATTGGCCAAACTGCGATCGCTAACCCACTGGCAATTATGGCAGAAACCTCTTTTTTAAGAGGCCTGTGGCTGTCGTGGGCTGAAAATAATTAAATTTCACGACATATGAAAGAGCCAAGTCATTGGACCTACTTGCAAAACACAAACTAGATATTATTTTTTAATGATACATTGTATTTATTCAAAAATGCATTCTGTAGTTATTAATGAGTTTCAGCCAGCTCAAACCACATAGCCTTTTTCTCTGTATTGTTAATATCTGTTTACTAACCTTTTTAAACATCTGTCGAAGGTCAAACGTCATTCTGCCAAGCTCATGAACAATACTTCGACTGCGCGAAATTTCATAAACTAATTTAATGTCAACACACAAATCTTAAAAATATAGCAAACAAATATTGTTATATTTATTGGAATAAATCATTCGCAACCTTCGTGAAATAAGTATGTGTTCCGTGCGTTTGATAAACGTAGACAACGAACGTAACGTTATTTTAATGAGTCGGGACATTCGGACAGTCGCATGCGCATCTGACAGCTCTTTGACATTTGACAGATTATTATTGCAGTGAAATTAAATGTGTTTTAATAATGAAACAATGCATGTATTAAATAAATGTGAGTATTTAGAGATCAGTGCGCAGCTCAGAAATCACAACGTAACACCCTCATTATTAATATCTATTTTTTTTTTCAAAGAAAAACACCTCACTTTTTACAGTCAAGTTTCGTCTCGTAATGGTTTGACGTCCCAGGTGTTATAAGGAATGGCGTATTATCACCCATTACTCAAAAGATTCTAACAGATTATGAGCCTTATAGACTACTTAGGACTTTAAAAGTAAAAAACGGTATTAAGTACTGTTTATCCTGAGTTCCGCTGTAACAGAATAACAACTTTTTGGATTATTTTTTTGAGATTAATAACGTTTTAAATGTAGTCTTGATTAGATGTTTTAAAATTATTAACCAATTAGATGACCACTTTTTACTAGACGACTAAAAGACAAATAGTTCATAAAGACTTAAAAATAATCTAGTTATAAAAAAGAGAAAATATGTTTTCAGAAATGCTTGAAATTGAGAGAAAAATGTGTTTTCAGAAATGCTTAAAACGTTTTAATGAGCGCTTTATGTTCGTTTCATCAACGATTGAATAAGTTTTCAGTTTATTTTGTAACTAACGGCATATAATCCACTGCAGGGCAAAGGCCTCCATCATTGAATGCAGGTTAGGTTTAAAGCTATGTATTTCTCACAAAAAAAAACATTAGTTTCTGTAAGTTATTTTATAGCAAAACTAGCTGTTGCCCGCGACTTCGTAGTTCGTATGCGTCAATTTCTGTTAATCCTCAGTAATGTAGGGTGTCCGGCCTTTCTACCCAAATGTGAGGCTAAACTGGCTGGTCTGTCCGTCTGTTAGGTTTTGTGACCTGACAACCCTAATCTCTTTTGTACGTGTCTTGAGAATCAGATATGAGGAAATCCGTAAAGGGACTAAGAGAACCGGCAGCGCTCGAGAAAGTGCTGAGCTGAAGTGGCAGTGGGCGGGACACATAGTGAGAAGAACCGATGGCCGTTGGGGCGGAAAGGTTCTGGAATGGAGATCGCGAACCGGACGATGATCTCTGGGTAGGCCAGCCCTCAGGTGAATCAACGATCTGGTGAAGGTCGCGGAAAGCCGTTGGATGCGGGTGGCGCAGGACCAATCGTTGTGGAGATCAGGGGAGGCCTATGTCCAGCAGTAGGCGTCTTTTGACTGAGTTATTGATGATGTGCCTTGAGCTAAAAAATAGACGATATTTAGTCGCTTCCTCGCGGGCAGTGGGACAAAAACTGCCTTAGACGCTAAGTCTATAAAGAACCTTTAAAATGCCAGTATTTCATCCATCAAATATAGCTCGAAGTTCATATACCAACCTCATAATTCAAAAGCACCGAACTCGAGTTGACACAGAAAGAGGGTTTTATGATTGAAGTAGGGTCAGCAGCTGACATCAAATTTGAGTGGCGTGACAAGGACAACATTTCAATCGAACCTTTGTAAAGTCGGCATACTATAAAAGGGGCAGATGAATGGCATTAGGAAAATGGCTCATATACCTACAGTGTGACATAAACAAGTTACATGTTGGTTCAAGTAGATATAAAGGATGGTTTTCTTAACAATTTTTTATTAATTACTAGCTCTTCACCCGCGACTCTGCCCGCGTGAACTCCACGTTATATCGCGCGGTCGGAAACCGGTGCGTATTAGCGGTGGCATATACAATGCGGTGCAATTTTAACCACCTGTAAAATGATATCCATGGTCCATGTTACCATTATGTATAACATCTTGTCAACACTGCCATATTTTTATTTTTTTATCATTTTTTTTATAAACATATAAAATATTGTTTCAGTTATTTATTTTAAAACACGCTGTGGCACATACGGATGTAATAGCTGCATCTGTAAGGTTCATTCATCCGGGACCCCGCTGCAGCAAAAATATACGTCTGTGCGCACAGCGTGATACAAAATTAAAAATTTAAATAAAAATAAAAAAAAATAAAAATAAATGTTCATTGATAGATTAAATAACACTGCCATGATGTTATACATAACAGTCACATAACGTGAGCTTCGTTTTCCAGGTGGTTTAAAATGCACCGTGTAGAAAGATAGATTAGGCTTAGTAAAAAAATTACATCTAAATCGATCAATCTGTTTAGTAAGAGTAAGTATAAGTAAGGTGACAAACACACGTATAAAATAATTATTGAAGATTAAGATTTTAAGAAACCAATGAATTTCCAACAAGTTCAAAACACTGTGTACCCTTTGAAGTAGGGAGTTTTCGCAGTATTACTGTTATTTGTGATTCGCATAATGAACGTTATTTCACGTTAAGAGTACTTCAATTTTATGCGTAGATACCTACTTAAGTTGGTATATTTCCTTTAAATCATTACGCATGACTTTGTATGGAGTTCTAGGAATAAATTTGTTTTTCTATTATTCGAAAAGGTTACATTTGGAAAATAAAGCCCACTGGAAGGGTGGAAAAATCAAGTTTACATATAAGAAAATATATATTTTTTATCGTTATTAGATTGGCACAATTGTTAGACATTTCGATGCTCAGATTGAGTTTTCTCTGTTAATTAGAATAGATATAGTTTTGTTTTTAGGTGTATTGCAATTTTTTTTATGGACAAATACATTGAGTTTGTCTTAAATTTTTCATGGCCAATGTTTGTTTTCGGAGTAACTGAATGTTACAAAAGGCTTACGGACATTTCGCAGCCAAACCTAAACTTAATTACATAAAATAGCGTTTAAAAGATTTTGATGATTGGATTTTCTTAATCGTTGTATCGTTTCTGAAAGAGCAATATTTTTTTAATAAATAACCTATATTTTGGGTATTATTGGTCATCCCTGGTACTTTTTTAACAGAGTAGTAGGTGTACACAGATTCTGTACTGGTTGAGCATCGAATTTTCCAATACTCACTTAATCAGACTTCAATCAATCAATCAATCAGCCTATTACAGTCCACTGCTGGACGTAGGCCTCCCCAAGGGCACGCCACAGTGCACGATCCCCCGCTTTCCACATCCAGCTACTACCAGCGACCTTCTTCAGGTCATCGGTCCATCTGGCAGGGGGGCATCCTACACTACGTTTGCCGAGACGTGGTCTTAATTCGAGAACCCGTCTACTCCAACGCTCATCGGTTCTGCGACAAATATGGCCAGCCCATTGCCACTTCAGCTTGCTACACTTAGTGAGACTTTTCAGAAATCAAAAATCAGTATTATTTATTTGCTTTATACATGGTTTAACATAATATTTAACAATAGAGACGTCCACATTTTTGACTAAATTAGTCATGCTAATAATAATAACACAGATTATAGGAAAATTACAAAAAAAGTTTAGATTATTATTACAATATCAAAGGGATTATTATTATTGGGTTACCACCGCTAAAATATTAACCAAGTAGATTATTCACCGCTATTTTCAATAATGTAACCTGCTTTCGAAGTAAATAAACATGTTTGCCATCATACGTCAAGTAAAATTTATATCCATATAACTTTGGCCAATAAATTACCGTGTCGAAGTCGTTTGATATGCAAAAGTTGTTGCGACGAAAAAGAGGTAGGTACAGACAGCGGCAGGTCAACCTACCCAAAAAGTTAAGAGGAAACACTAAGGTCGAGAAAATTGAAAAATAGGTATTTCTAAAATCTATTGCTGTCGCGCAGTCCTTAACGCCTCCCTCGCAGAGCGTGATAGAGACAACTGCATCTTGGACCGAAAATACCTACTAAAAACAAACAAAATCAACGTTTCGTTCGGAACTGTTGCAAGCGCCATGATCATGGAAAAACTTTTTTAAATGTTTTTTAAGCAATGTTATTGCTAGTTTAGATTCAAAATACAAGTCTTTGGCTGCGTGAAGTGGAACTCAAACCCCCAACCTTTAGGATTACTTTTTTATAATATGCCTTGAAGTACAATACATACATCAATTTAATGTTCACAATTAACTTGATCTAAGCTCAGCGCGAACTAGCGCCTAGCTTAATAAGATAAATGACTACATTATAACAAACAGGAGCTAACTATTAGGGGTCGTCCACAAATTACGTCACACATTAAGGGGTCTTACTTTTGGTGGCAGTGGGCAAAATAGTATGGAATTTTCGTAAAAATGCGTGACAAGGGGGGAGGGGCGGTCTGAAAGTTCCAAAAATCGTGTGACGTATTTTATGGATAACCCCTTATGGGAACTAAAAACTGATCTTGAAATTTCGGTTTTGACTATGTTCGGTCGGCCAAAACAGTCTATCACCCTAAGGTTGAAAATCATGTGCACGTCATAGAACCGGGTTGATTTTCCTATGTAAAAATATTCTGACAGCTATTCATACTTTTTTTTTTATTTTTTTTAGTAAGTTTAACGGCCTCGGACACTTGTCCATACAGCCAATTCTTTAGTAATATTGTCTTTATTTTTGCATTAAAACGTTGCTGTTAGACGTTTTAATGCTTCGATGGAAAAAAAAATTATAGATTTAGAAAATTATTTTGCTAATGATTTCCGCTTGTTAATATACCGGCCTAGATACCTTCACCACACTACCCGCACTAACACTGATTGAGCAAGCACTATTTCATGCAGGAAAACCGCCCGCCCTCCCTCAAAAATGCATGCAGTACAGTTAATGCAATTATTAGTACCCAACACCAATATAATAAAAACCTCGACGCGTTTCGCCACTTCACGTGGCATCCTCAGGAGATGTTGTCGCCTTCGCTGCGCTCCGACGACTAAGCTGTGAATTTTTTTTTTTTTTTTTTTTTATTTTTTATTTTTTTTTTTTTTTTTTTTTGGACGGACCTATCACTGAAACCCCATATGGGAGGCTTTAATCAGTTAAACCGGGCAGAGTGTGGCGAGCGCTGAAGGCGCTCAGCCTAGGTCCGCCACGCTAGCGGTACTCCGGTGTGGCCGAGGGTGAGGCTTCGCGAAGCGAAGCCTCAGGCTCGCTCGCACCGGGGCCCATACTAGCGGGCGTGATCGGGCCAGTGTGGGGTGCTAAGGGCACCCTACCAAATGGCGAACCCACCAGTGGTGGCGCCGCCGGAACCGGAGATGCCGTGGCATGCCGGATCACGGTCGGGCTCCATTCTGGCGGGCCCGATCTGGGAGGGGGGATCGGACAGCGACCTCAAGGGCGCCTCTGTAGGCTCGGACCTCGGCTTGGGTCGCCGTCCGAGGGGGGGGCAGGTGAGAAGCGGCCAGGCACATGATTGTGTCGGCCGAAATGAAAGGCGGGACCACGCACCCGCCTCCGACGGGTGCGGTGTGGAGAACTACTGTGTTGTGCAGTAATTGAAGTGCTTAAGCTGTGAAAACTGGCGAACAGGCCTTTTATAGAAACTCCCCACTACGACAACAGGTTGTGACGTTCAATCTGCGTTGTTATTGAAATTGGTTTGATTTGATTGAAAGTGGTTTGAGTTTTAATTTAAATGATAATTATGATTTTAAATTAAATAAATTTGAATTTAAATTATAATTATTGTGATTTGAATTTAAATTTTAATTGTGATTTGAATTTGAAAAAATATTGAGTAGTGGGGAAGTGACGAAACTGACCTGTTCATTCAACAATGTAAGCGTGTTGTCTTTTTTATGTTTTACAATTTCTAATTGTTCTAACACCGACAGTTTTAAACTTTTTTTACATGTGTGTAAAATTGAAAAAGTATGATCGTCTGGGATACTATGTCCCGAATCTATAAGATGTTTTGCAAAATGAGACTTTTCTGGGTGATTATTTCGATAGGCGGATATGTGTTCTTTATAACGTGTGTTGAAACTACGGCCGGTCTGTCCTATATAAGACGAGTTACACTCCCTACAATCTATCTTATAAACACCAGATTTCTGAAGTTTATCTAACCTATCTTTACCGTTACATAGTTTTCTTAATGAATTATTTGTGTTAAAGGCTGCGTATATGTCGTGACTTTTTAGTGTTTTAGAAATACGTTCTGATAACTGACCTAAGTAAACCATACTAGAACTATACCTATTTTCTTTTTTGTTGGGAATAGAGTATAATAAATTGGTAATGATTTTGTGGATTTTGTTTTTTATTAAATTGTCAATAATGCATCTCCTGTATCCGTTCGATATGGCGATATGATATAATGTATTTAGTTCTTTTGTATAATTTGTTTTGCTAAGTGGTACTGAAAAAAGTCGATGGATGTATGAGTTAAACGCGGCCATTTTATGTTGCCACGGATGACAGGAGGACGCATGAATGACAGTGTCCGTATGTGTCGGTTTACGATATATGTTGAAGTTATGTGTACCCTCTGCTTTTGAAATAGTTAAATCTAGGAAATTTATTGAATTATTTTGTTCTAATTCTAGCTTAAATTTAATTTTTGGGTGTGTGTTGTTTATTTTATTTAGGAAAATATCTAACTGACGAATGGTTCCGGTCCAACAAATCAATATATCATCTACGTATCTATAGTAATAGAGAATATTTCTATCGTGTACTAGGTATTTATTTTCGAAATTATCCATAAAAATATCTGCCATCAATGGGCTCAAAGGGGAACCCATTGCTAGGCCATCTTTTTGTCAAAATATTGATTGTTGAACCGGAAGTAATTCTGCTTCATACAAATTGAAGTTAATAAAATAAGATCGTCTATCTCCCCCGGGTGTAATCGTTGTTTTTGTAAATGTGTTTTTAAGATGTCTATACTTTCTTTATATGGTACGTTGGTAAATAAACTTTCTACGTCTAATGATAACAACTTAGCGTTACTAGGAAGGGAAACAGACTGAATCTTGTTAATTAAGTCTAAGCTATTTTTAAGGGAATATTTTGGGTCGAATGACGATTTCGCTCTCAATAGTGTATTAAGTTTTTTGGCTAATTTATACGTTGGTGCTCCGATGTAGGAAACTACAGGGCGCATCGGCATATTGTCTTTATGTATTTTTGGTAAACCATATAAACAGGGACTACGCGGATTCATTTCAAGGATGTGGTTTCGCGAATGTGGATTATCTGGGAAAATAAATTGGGTAGAGTTTACGGCTTCTTTAACTTCAGAAGAAAATCGTTTTGTTGGATCTGATTGCAAAAGAACGAAATCGTCACTCTGTATTACTTCTTCTACTTTTTGGTTATAAATATTACGCGACATAACTACTACGGTATTACCTTTATCAGCTTTGGAGACAATCAAATTATTTTCGGTGATTTTTGTTTGTAAGGTTTTATAAATATGGTATTCTGAATTAGGTGATCCGCGATTTGATTGCCTCGAAGCGTTTCTAATTTGATTGGCCGCTATATTGGTGACTAAGTTTTTTACATGTTGATCGTTTTTGTTACATACAACGGCGATTTCCACGTCAACCGCCAGCCCTTCTAACGTTTTTTGATTAATTTGTGGGTGTATATTATATTTTAAGCCTTTGCTTAGTAAAGAAACTTCGTCATTGGATAATTGAATATTAGAAAGATTTTTTAAACGAGGATAAAAGTCGTGTGACTGGTTCTGATCGTGGAAACCCCGCTGCACGGTTTCGCGATAGTTAAGGACCGACTCTCGTCTCAACACACGTAACTTCCTACATTGTACTAAATATTTTTGATGGGCTTCTTGTGAAGCAAGAAGCCTTGCTTTTTGGTCTAATAAATCAAATTCTATGTTGTGTAAAGAAAATGACAATTCTGAGTAAAGTATTTTGAGATGTAGTTTAAGGTTATCTCTAACGGAGAACCAATATCGTGATTCTTCATTAAGCCATACAAATTGGGCTTTTTTAAGGTTGAGGTTTTTATTATATTGGTGTTGGGTACTAATAATTGCATTAACTGTACTGCATGCATTTTTGAGGGAGGGCGGGCGGTTTTCCTGCATGAAATAGTGCTTGCTCAATCAGTGTTAGTGCGGGTAGTGTGGTGAAGGTATCTAGGCTGGTATATTAACAAGCGGAAATCATTAGCAAAATAATTTTCTAAATCCATAATTAGTTATGGATTTCCGCAAAGTAACGCCTGAGTCTATTAATGCTTCGATGGAGTTTTTGGAGACAGTCGAAACAACATTCACGGTCCACTTTTCTTGGTTACGTCCCATACACCATGTTTTTTCTCCGAACTGTATATTGTTCACTCGCACGACACTTTGTTTCACAAAATAACACCACTTTTACGACCCAAAAATCACTATAATCAATATAAGGAAGATAGATGGCGCTGCCGTCACGCTTAGATCGTACTCCGTACTTATCTCAACATTAAAAATAGTAACACAAAGTTTTTCAAAGTGTAAACAAATTAAAATTGTTAAGTTAAGCATGATAAAGAAGTGAAAGTGTTATCTACGAAAAAATATCATCTCTTGACTGTGAAAAAAACAATATAGTGACAAGTACTTAAAACTTTTTGACTTCGGAATAAAGACAAATTAATAAGTTTCAAAAATCATTTCATCAGTGTATAAGTGAAATAATCTAACAAATAGTGCCCTAATTGCCCAGCCAAAGTAACATTTTCGACAAAATTAAAGTACCCATTAGTGAACCGTATTAAAAAGTTGAAACTCGGGTGTGAACAGTAATATTTGTGACTCATGAGCAACGATCTTTTTCATTTAAACGATACCGTAAGCCGCAAATAGAGGCAAATTTTACGTTCTTTGCCATTAAGACGCTTGGTGTAATGGCTTATATCTACACTACTGAATCGAATATCGTGGGTTCGATCCTCAGTTTTATTTTACTTTTTTTTTCTCTTAATGACATTTTAATTGATCTTTATTTTATTTTGTTGTTTTTTTTTTTATTTTATTTTAAAAATTTGTTTCTATTTTGTATTTTACACTGGTTGACCTGTCAAACATCGTACTACCGTATAACTTTTAGTGTGAACGTTTGTTTTATGTAAATGAAATGGAATGTGTAAAATATTAAAGACTGTGTTTCAGAAGGACAAAAATGAACAGTTACTGAGTTGATGAACAGAAATAAGTGTATCAAATTGTCGACCGTTTTCGTGTTAGTGTTGTGCATACTGCTTGGGACTAGACACTATAATTTTATTTATGAACTAATTATTATTTACGGTTTTCATTTATTGTTATGGTCATTTTTGCACCATTTTTAACTTAAATATGGCTACAATAATGACAAGATCCAAAGCCAAGCAAGGCAATTCGTCAAAAGAAACAAATGAGGAAACCAGTGAAACCAGAACCAACTATGTTAATGTTATTGACAAACTGAAGGAGAAATTGGAAAAGCAGGAGAAACTAAATAAAGTTCTTTTAGAAGAACACGAGATAAACTCAAGAGAATATGAAAGTCAATTTGAACGTATTTATAAAGAAAATCAAGCGCTAAAGAAGAAATTATGCCAGGAGGAAGAAAAAAATAATCAATTTGAGGAAGTTATCTGTAAAATAACTACTGAAAATTCTATGCTAATGGAAGAACATGACGAATACGAAAATACATACAAGTTATCACAGTTAAAAGAACAACTTTATACTAAGACAAAGGAATATAAAAACCTGCAATTAAAATATAGTGAATTACTATTTAAAATACATAGTACTGAAGATGTAAAGAATATGACAAAGAAAAAGTTAGTTCATATGAAAGCCAAGCAAAAGTCTAATAATAAGTTTAAAAAAAAACTTAGAAAAACAAATGCATTGCTTAAGAAGCAAATCATAACTAATAACATTTTACGAAGAGAAATAGGAAAACGAAATGAAATAGTAGATGGAATAAGGGCAGAAAGCGAAAAAATACTACAAATTATACTAGAATATGAAAAAAGGTTAGAAGACCAAGATATACTACGTTCAAAACTAGAGTTCTTAGAAAATCAGTTAGAAAAACTGCGAACAGTGTTAAATAAAAAGATATACATAGGACAGCAAAAAGAAAATACATTAGACGTAAGGGAAGCCGAACTTTTAGATCGAGATGTAAATGAAAATAAAAAAGAAGTTAAAATGTACTCAGACTCGTCTGGCAGAAATATGGGACAGTTAGTTAAGAAGAACTTGCCGGAATATTATACAGTTATGAACACTTGCCAACCAGATGCTAAAATGGAGGATATTTTAAACAGCGCATTAATGCAGAAGCAAAATAAAGATTACACGGTAGTAATAATGATAACAAACTTCACCACGATTCGAAAACATGCCAAAAATTATGTTAGTATTATAAGGAAGTTATTACATCAATTGAAATTATTAAACAACAAGTTAATTATCACATCAATAGCATATGGGAAAGAAAGAAGCGAAGACGACAATATTATATTTGAAGTTAATACAGATATTTATAACTTAGGTTTACTCTATGAAAATATGCATTTTATAGATGTTAATACTTTACAAAAAACTCCCTTTAATGTAGTATCTAAGAATATTTTAGCTAAGCATATTGCTCTGTCATGTCAATGTAATACGAATGTTATGAACTGCAATTTAATAACTTTGGTTGATAATGAAATAAATGGTAGCGAAGGTTATAAAAATATGGATTTTCCGAAAATACAACGCAAAAATCCAAACAAATAGTTATTTGCCATCAAAATGTACAAAGTCTCTCGAAAAAAGATCTCATGCTGAGTTTATTTCTCGAATCTGAAGATATCGACATAATGTGTATAACAGAATCATGGTTAAATCAAGAAAATATAAATCTATTAAATATAAATGGCTATAAACAAACATCAGTGTACTGCAGGAAAAACTTAGTTGGAGGTGGAATAGTTATTCTGTCCAAGAATAAATGGAAAGCCAAAGCTAGGCTAGACATTCAAGAACTATCAATAGATCAAGAATGTGAATTTGGAGCTATTGAATTGTTAAATGTGATTGTAATCGTAGTATATAGGTCTCCTTCCGCTGACATAAATATTTTTAAATCAAAACTAGAAGAGTGTTTAGAAAAAATAACAAAAAACAATAAAAAATCCATAATTTTATGTGGAGATTTTAATGTTCATTTTTCTATAGTGAATGACAGAAATGTGTTATCTGATATTTTAGATTGTTTTTTACTTAAACAACAAGTATATGAATATACAAGAGTAACACCTCATTGCAAGTCGTGCCTCGATAATTTTTTTACGGATCTAGATGTATGTAAAGTTAAGGTTATAAATTGTATTAAATCGGACCACCAGGCTCAATTAATTGTAATTGAAACTGACATAGAACAAATACCTTCTCTTACACGACACATTAGAAAAGCTTCATCCATAAATATAGACAATTTTAAAGAAGCTTTTGACATTGATTTTAATAATTTGACTTTACTGACTAAAAATTACAAAAATTTTTTTGACTCTTTTATGAAAAATATTGAAATCCACATTCCACTCAGACCTGTTATCTCTCGAGTGCAAAATTGTTTCAATAAATGGGCCACCAAAGGCATTCGCATTTCCAGAGAAAGGTTATTTGAACTATACTCTTTGCGCAAATCAAGTAATGATAATAATTTTAGAGTTTATGTATCCAATTACAGTAAAATTTTTAAGCTTGTATGCATTGACGCTAAAAGAAATTATATCAAAAATAAGATAGAAAATAATAGTGATAAAATTAAATGTGTGTGGAAAATCATAAATGAAGAAACAGGTAAAAAATTGGTTGCCTGTAAAGTCGGTATACGGGCGAAAGTTTTACGTGACAACGACTTTGAGTGGTAAAATAATTTTAATGTGAATATTCATTCGTATAGTAGGAAGAAGGATGAAATAATAGTAACAATTTAAAACATTTATTTATACAAAGAATTATATTTAAAACATTAATTTATACAAAGAATCTCGCACTGAATTTCATATTAACAAAATTTTATTGAACTGGATTTTATAGAAGCGCAAGACATGAACCGGTGTGTATGCCTATCTCTCTCACTCTCTCTCTCTCGCTCTGTCTCTCTCGCTCTTAGGCGGGCTAACTGTGCTCGAGTGGAAGGGACGCGTGCCTTTCACTTTTTATGTCTGTCTCTCTCGCTCTTAGGCGGGCTAACCATGCCCGAGTGGAAGGGACGCGTGCCTCTCACTCGCTCTCATTGTGAGCGCATAACGTGAGCGGAGCGTAACGCAGTTTCTTGAAGTGTCACCCGGCAAACCAATTTATAAGACGTTGTCACGTCAAAATTCTTGCTCAACACAGTTTAAATCAAGTTTTCTTATATCTGCCACTTTTTCTTAATATTTGTAATTTTAAAGAATCAATTCGAAAATCAAAACATTTATTCAGATCGAAGGTTCAAATTTTTGCTAAATAAATTTGAAATTAATGAAAATTTATAAAATAATAATTAATTAATTAATTAATTTTAAACTAATAATTTACTTAACACTATCAACATTTATCAATAGTACGACATAACCTATAAACTCAGTTTCTCAACTTTTGTGTCAATCTAACAATTAATCAATCAATCATAGTTTACGATAATGAAATATCAGTGTAAAATTTTTACCTTTATTGTTGTAGTTGTTGTAAATGACGAATCTAAGCACTCCACATTTTCACTACAGACACAGCTGACGATACTTTAACCACACGTGTGAACTTGTATTATGACGCTTTCTTGTTTTTCCAACGCCAAGAACGTTCGAGAAAGACAAAGACAGAGACACAAGCATGCGCCGATTCAATGCGCCTAATTCTCTAGTGCTGCGCGCGCGGCAGACCGATCATAGTTGAGTGGGAGAGAGACGCAAGGCATTCGGCGGGCCTCTCTCTCGTTCGGTGACTCATCGTAACGTTACCGAGCGTTACACTTTTTCATAAGTGACTCCCAGCCGCAACCTAATTTAAGACGTTGTCACGTCAAAAGAAAAATTCAGACAACATTATTTGTAATAAGCTTAGGAACAAGAATAATCACATTGTATCTAATCCTTTTGCTTTAAGCCAGTGTTTTAATGACTATTTTACAAATGTTACTAAAAACTTGACAAAAGATTTAAATCCATCAGTGGAACAAGCTATGATATACCTAAAAAAATACACACCAACTGCATCACACTCCTTTAAACTAGAATTAATGACTGTACATGACGTAGATAAAATAATGAGAAACCTTAAACCTAAAAAATCTAATGACCTGTGGTATATATCTCCTTTTTTAATGAAAAAACTAGAAAGTGAAATTGTTTTACCGCTAAGGGATGTTATAAATAGTTCAATTGTAAAATCTATATTTCCCGAGGAAATGAAAGCAGCTAAAGTTATCCCATTGTACAAAAAGGGCGAAACCTCGGATCCTAATAATTATCGCCCAGTATCAATACTTCCATGTTTTAGCAAAATTTTTGAAAAGTATATACGGAAAATTTAACAAAATATATGACATTTTATAAATTATTTAATACCAGGCAATTTGGTTTCCAAAAAACAAAATCTACTAAACATGCCATAGCTACATTAATGGATGATATATTAAGGGGACTGGACGAATCAAGGAAAACTTATGGCATTTTCTGTGATTTGTCCAAAGCGTTTGATTGCGTAAGGCACGACATTTTGTTGGCTAAGCTAGAACATTATGGTGTTAGGGATAATGAGCTTAAAATTCTAGAATCATATTTGTTAAATCGACAACAAATTGTCGAAATAAATGGAGTTAGATCTCACGATAATTCTATAGAGTTTGGTGTACCTTAGGGCTCTATTCTGGGTCCTTTATTGTTCCTAATATATATTAATGACGTATCTGTAGTTTTAAGCGACGCCGACATTGTTCTGTTTGCTGATGATACTACTCTGATTGTAAAAGATAAAGATTATGATAAACTAGCTCAAAAAATTCAATATAATGTTAACGCAATTATAGATTGGTTTTCAAAAAATAATTTACTCATGAATGTAGATAAAACCCAATAAATCAACTTTAGACTAGGCAATACAATTACGCCTCCATGTGTGCGTAGCACCCTTGACGATCTTAATTTAAGTGATAAAAACTGTGTAAAATTTCTTGGTATTACATTAGACAATAAGCTTACTTGGGCGGTTCAAATAGAGGAACTTTCACAGAAATTGGGATCAGCTACATATGCCATCAGAAAAATTAAAGAATTAGGAGGTTTTTCAGCGGCTAAAAATGTTTATTTTGCATATTTTCATTCTCTTATGGCATATGGAGTTTTAATGTGGGGTACTGCAGCTGAGTCCAGCAAGATTGAATCTACAAAAAAGAGCTATCCGATATATTTCTGGCCTAAAATAAAACGACAGCTGTAGAGATAAATTTAGACAATTAGGTATTATGACAGTAACTGGGGAATTTATATACCAAAGCATCTTATATATTAAGGATAATGTTAATAACATGACTAAAAAGAGTGATAACCACACGTATTCCACTAGAAAAAAAGATCAGATAATACTTCCAAAACATAGGTTGGTTAAATATAGAAAAAGTTTTTTGTTCATGGGTGTCAAATTTTTTAATAAAATACCAACAGAGGTAAGGGACCTACAGAAAAAAGAATTTAGCGAATTAATTAAAAATAGACTAATATTTAAAAGTTATTATAATATAAATGAAGCGCTGACGGATAATGACATTTTTAATTTATGACATTTTTGTGATTATATGTTTGTTCTTATTATATTATTTGCTATGTATGACTGTTATTGATTATTAATTTGACATTGAACAATGTAATTTAATTGTAATAATTTAGTTTTAAACTTTGAATAAGTAATTAATTTTAATTTAAAATATTATTGTTTATTTATTAAATTGCTTGAAAATGTAAATCGTTGACGTGTCTAAGTGTATTGTATTACCAAAAGATGAAATAAATGAATATGAATATGAATAAAAAAAATTCGATAAAATAAACGGACTCCAAACGTATCTCACGAACTCCCGCCAAAATCCCCCGCTATTGATACTAATTCGTCGTAATTCCATGAGTTCAACCTTATTGCTATTTTACGCATGACATTTTGTCAAAACTGGTAGACTACTTTCGTAGCCGACCACATCACATCACACCTTCAAACCGTGTATCATTTCGCTGCTTCCTTGTTCATACCGATCAATTCAGTCTTTTGCAATCACTTAAAATAGGTACTCAATTTATAACCTCTTTCGTTTTTCGTAGGCAGTGTATTCCTATGAGTAATATAGCATCACAAACTTGTCGTGTTTTGAACTGCAAGTGCAGGCGTAATTGTGCGATCGGACCTGCCTGCTGACCTGGTCAAACATGGCGCATCTTTAAGGTGACTGCGGACTGTGGCGCGATAAGCGAACAGAATCTTAAATAAAATGGAATATTACAAAATGCTAACGTAATACGAATCCTTACTATCTTACTACGCAGGATTATCAACTGTCTTGTTACATTTATTACACACACAACCTAATATGTTACGGGGTGTACTGTCATCGAATAAATTATCTAAAGGTGAATAGTTATTTTCTGTTTTCTTGAGTTTACGCGAACACTATACATTGAAATGAAAGATAAGTTTACGGACTTAGAACGCGTTTATTTTTGATTTCACCCGACGTTTCGAACCCTTTACAGCGTTCATGGTCACGGGAAAGGGTTCGAAACGTTGGGTGAAATCAAAAATAAACGCGTTCTAAATCCGTAAACTTATATTTCACTAGCTGTTGCCCGCGACTTTGTCCGCGTCTATTTCTGTTATTATGAACGCGATTATTTTTGTAACATTTTTCACTGATGCTTCGCTCCTATTATTCGCAGCGTGATGTTATATAGCCTAAAGCCTTCCTCGATAAATGGACTATATCTAACACAAAAAGAATTTTTCAAATCGAACCAGTATTTCCGGAGATTAGCGCATTCAAACAAACAAACTCTTCAGCTTTATAATATTAGTATAGATTTCAATGAATAGTTATTTACTAACCCGCCTTTTCGATCCGAATGCAATCGAATCGAGACGTTAACGTTACTCTGTTGAGTGTTAACCTTACATTACAATATATTTTAAACATAAATTCAACTAAGTTAAAAGACCATTAGAATGTTCAGTCACTGAACATTTGGAAACGTTTCTCTTTCAACTATTGTGTATATGTATAGTTTTATTTTTTACATGAATGGCGTCACCTCAAAACACTTTACCACTTAGTCGTGCCAGCGAGCGGCGAATATTGTGAGATAAAATAAATAAAACGTCATCACTAGTCTGCTTGCACCTTAATGCGAGAACCGCACTATAAATGGCGCGGACCAGTTGGCGGAACCAGAAAAATGTAGACGGATTCTCGGCCCATATCCCACAGAGACGAGAAAGTTCGGTATTATTTACTTCTCTGGTTATATACTAACCATAAACTTTTTTAATAAACATTTATTATGAAAGGCCCAAAATAAGCCCTAAACTTACCAATTTTGGTTGACCACAGTAGACGTTTTTTTTTGTTTGGTACCAACTTTTCACACCTTTACCTATATTTTGTTGAAAGTGAATGTAGTCTATGTACCTAGTTACAAAATGGCTGAATTATTAATGGAATAATAAAAGGGGTACATTGGTCTATATCGTTTAGCTTGATGTACAGACGGCAACACATCAGATAAAACACTGGGGCACCTTATGTAGTGAAGATAGGTACCATTTTGCTATACATAAGTTAAGTCTGATATGCGGGATACTGTACATAAAATCAGTTATCAACCTTTCTAAATTGAAAATATAATATCTACATCTATTGAAACTAAATTTCAGTGTGTTCATACATAAACGATTGGTAGCTGCCATTAATTTAGAAAATTAAACTCTTTCCTTAGAATAATTATTATTCTAAGACTCTTTCTAATAATTTCAATAAGTCGTTGTTACTTTAAAGATGTTGAAGAATAAATGCATTTATAATTTCTAAAAACAGAAGTTAAGTAACAAAATTCAATTTTAAACACATATCTAGTTATTCATTTGTTACTACACGACTAAAACCAGACGAAGCCTGTAAAATGTAATTTAAATTGACGCTCAAAACTCGGCCACCCGGGCGACATAGTATTTAGTAATGAAATGCGTTACGCGCCTAAAAGGACATCAGTCGGAGACCTTTTCATTGAACAAAAAGGTACTGCTGTGTATCTCATTCGAACAAACAAAGCCTTGGAGGCACTTTAATTGACTTGTATACAGTGTAAAGTAACAACCCCAGAACTGTACCCTGAGTTAGCCCTGAAATTAATTTGATTGCGTTGAAGTAAGTGCTCACTTAGCAACTTAGCGTTGTTCAACAAAAACGATACCTAAATTAGTTAATAATTAAATATTTGCATAGATACATTGCTGGTCTTTAATAAAGTTTGCCTATTGATTGGTTTATGTAAATGCGTAAAGAAATTTAGCTTCGTCATTTCATACATACATACATACATACATACACTCACGCCTTTTTCCCGGAGGGGTAGGCAGAGACCACATCTTTCCACTTGCTACGATCCTTACAGACTACTTTCGCTTCATCCACATTCATTAATATTTTCATACACGTTCGCCGGTTTAGGGTACTCTTGACCTGACCTTTCTTTAGAACTTCCCCGATTTGATCAAGATAAGTTCGTCGAGGCCTTCCCCTTCCAACATTTCCATTCATACTCGCCATATACAATATCTTTTTAGTCAATCTGCTTTCATTCATCCTCTCAACATGTCCAAACCATTTAAGCATTCCTTTTTCAATACTGGTCACTACATCCTCTTTTACACCACATCGATCCCTTATCACACTTTTTTTAATCCTGTCACTCAGATTGACTCCAATCATACTTCTTAACGCTCTCATTTCCACTGCATTTACTCTGCTTTCATGTTTTCTCTGCCACACCCAACTTTCACTCCCATACATCAGTGTTGGAACCAACACCCCTCCATGCACAGCCAGGCGGGCCTTTTCGGACACCTTCTGACTGCTCATAAAAGCATGCAACGCTCCATTCACCATGTTGCCGGCATTTACTCTCCTTTCAATATCACTATTACACCTTCCATCCGCTGTAAACATTGATACCCAAATAACCAAACTCTTTCACTTGCTCCACTTTTTCATCTCCTATCAAAATGTTACACTCTGTCATGCTATCCTCCTTTTTAAAAACCATTGCTTTTGTCTTACTTACATTCACTTTCATTCCTTTCTTGTTCAAATCTTTATGCACAATATTTACCATCTCCTGCAACTCCTCTGCCGACGATGCGAGTAAGACTTGATCATCAGCATAGAGCAGACATTTGACGATCAAATCGTTCATTCTAAGTCCCCGTTCACTTTCTTTCAAATTTTTCAAGCAACTATCCATGAATAAGTTAAACAGCAATGGTGACGCTACACATCCTTGTCTAACACCTTTTTCGATGCTAAACAATTCAGTGTACGCCCCGTTGATCCTGACACAAGCACTAGAATCCTTGTATAGGGATTTCAGTGCTTGTATCAAAATACTGTTTACCCCATACATGGATAGTGCTGACCACAATTCATTCCTCACCACTCTATCATAGGCCTTTTCCAAATCCACGAATGCACAATAGACTTTCTGGTTTTTAGCCAAAGATTTTTCAGCTATGCACCGCAAGGAAAAGACCTGATCCGTACATCCCATTCCCTTTCGAAATCCTGCCTGAGCATCCCATATTTTCTCATCAGTTTCTTTCGTCACTCTCTCAATCAATACCTTTGCATACAGTTTGCCAACGACACTAAGCAGGCTTATACCGCGATAATTTTTGCAGTCTAGCTGTGACCCTTTTCCCTTATACAGCGGAACTATAACAGCCTTGCACCAATCACTTGGTACTCGGCCGCTTCTCCAACACAAGTTGAAAAGGCAGTACAGCTGATTAGCTACTGCACCTTCGCCAGCCTTTAGCATCTCGACTGATACTCTATCATACCCTGCAGCCTTACCCGACTTCATACTTTTCAACGCTTTTAGAATCTCATCCATTTCTATCTCACTGTCATTCTTACTTTCATCTACTTCTGGTATATTCAACTCTTGCGCTGCTTCTTCTTTTTCAAACAAACTTTCAAAATATTCCTTCCATCTTTTCAACACGCATTCCTCACCTTTTACTATGTTACCATCCTGGCTTCTAATTCTACTCAACTCGGATGATGCGGTTTTACCTCGAGCTGACCTTATAGATTTCCAGAAAACTTTCAAGTTCGAACGAAAGTTTTCCGATAGCCTTCTGTCAAACTCATCCTTATTCTCATCTTTCTTTCGAGCCACAGTTTTCTTGACTTCATCCTTCAAACTTTTATACTCCTTTCGTGCTTCCTCTACATCCAGATCTGTCGCATCTTGATTTCTTTGGTTAGCTTTAGTAGCTAACCAATCCAACCATGCTTTTTTCTTTTTCCCAACAATTTCTTGCACATCTTTACTCATCCATGCACTCTTCTGTTTATTTCCTTTCGTGCGTCTAGAAACTCCACAAACTTCTGTAGCAGCTTTCAAAACTCCTTCTTTAAGTCCCTTCCAACCTTCTTCAATATCAGACATCTCATCTAAATTACCAAATTCATCCTTCAATATTCTTACATATTCTTTTCTTACATCCTTGTCTTGCAGATTTTCTACTTTCACTCTTTCCAGGACACTAGTAGGCTCGGTTTTCCTATGGCGCCAACGTCTGAAGAGACCGCTTATTCGGGATATCACCAGGAAGTGATCTGTATCGATACTGGCACCACGATAAGCACGAGTGTCCATGACATTTTTCTTCAATCTTCCATCCACTATCACAAAATCTATCATAGTTCTACTAGAACCTTCTTCCCTTGTATACATATGAATCTTTTTATGCTAAAACATTGTGTTTGAGACAAAAAGATCCCATTCTAAACATATCTCTAACAGACTCTTTCCATTCTCATTTAATCTTTCGTCACCAAACACACCAAGAACCTTATCATACCCATCTCGCTTCACCCCAACCCATCCATTAAAATCGCCTAACATGATAATCCTTTCATTTGCCTTGCAGATTTTCAGTACATCTCGCATACTATTCCAGAACTCCTCATTTTCCTTTTTAGCTTTTGTAAAGCCACTCGAACCCACATCAGTAGGTGCATAGACGCCTAAGACAAAGATTCGAGTAATTCCGACCTTCAGCCTAATCCAGAGAAGTCTAGGGCTCACACACTCAAACTCAGTCACACATTCAGCCATTCGCTCGGAAAGGAATACACTGACTCCCTTACTTCCGTGATCGGTACTGGGTACCCCAGACCAATACGCAACGTAGGGTCCATGTTTGGTCGTGTCTCGTCCTTTCCTCTTTGTTTCATTCACACACAATACATCTATATGCCTTTCATTCATCATCTGGCATACTTCGTCTATTTTATCTACCATTCCTCCTCTAACATTCATCGTAGCAAAGCGGCTTTCCGTTGCCCGCTTTCCGCTTCCGACAGAAACGTGGCGTGATGAGTCGCGAACAACATCGCCACCATATAGATTTTCATTTTTTTTGGAAATCATTGCGTTCCCACGAGTAGCCAGGGAAAAAAACATGTCGATCCTGACAGAGCCCCGCATGCCAAAGACAAGGCTAGCCTTAATCTGGGGTCGCCTGGTCCCAGGGCAATCGGCACGCTTGAGACTAGGCTCACCCCTAGCCATGCATCCATAGGTGCGGCAGACCTTGGATTGGTGGAGAGGGAGGGAGAAAGGAAGAGGAAAAGGAAATAGGGCACTAGATAGGACATTTAGGACTTGGGATAGGAAACAAGGTTTAATGGACACTACTCCCTCGTAAGGATGGGTTTGAGAAAGTAGCAGCTCGGGAAGCCGGGGTTGCATACCCGTATACTACTTATACCTAAACTACCGGACAAGTAATTTAGCATAGTATCCCTGGCTATTATTCGTCATTTCAATCAAGACAATTTGCAAAAACGTCTCCAGTTACATACGATGAAAACTTCAGACAGTTATTCAGTACACACTGGCACCGCACAGATACGTGTAGGTATATTTTGTAATTTTGCTACCGACATCCATACATCAACACAATAATAAGCTTGTTAGTGTCTATTTGCACAATACCACTCCATTTACACCTGTAATAAGCCGTTGTGCTGAACCAAGCCATAACCCACCTTAATGCTGAAGCAAAATACATGGATTAAGCCTAAAATCTAACAAATTCCAGTCCTCATACTGGAATTTGTTAGATACGATTATCATTATGCCTTGACAAGATGAATATGAGTAATGGATTTTGTCAAAAAGCCATGAGAAAGCCGAAATTCCGTAGGACACTTAATATTTTGGGAGCAAATGTAAGTTCTAGATATTTCCTTAGAATATTAATATATTCCTAGAATATTAATATATTCCTATGAATACAAACTATTACATTCAAGTACTAAAAATGTTAGTTAATACAAAATTCGTTAAAAAAACTGATAATTTATTTACATTTGCACTACAACACCGTTAAAAATGATATTATGAAATTTTAACCACCTTCTTATAAAGCTGAAGAGTTTGTTTGTTTCAACGCGATAATCTCAGGAAGTACTGTTTCGAATTGGAAAAATATTTTTGTGTTACACGCTGCGACCAATAGGAGCGAAGAATCAGTGAAAAATGTTACAAAAATAATCGAGATCATAATAACAGAAATTGACGCGGACGAAGTCGTGTGCAACAGCTAGTATGACATAAAATTTAATGCTACCGTATGTACTTAAATGTTTTGGTGGCTGCTTATTTGGAGATACGTTTTTCTGACACTGGTTATGTATTATGTTTTTCCTATGTTTGGATATATCGTTCAGTATCAGCAAATTAAGACTTAGCGCCACCCCCTTCCTGTGAGTGTTGTAAGAGGCGACCAAAGTAATACTGCAAGGAAAAAACGGGCAGCAGCATCTTCTTTTTATTTTTATTTATTTATTTAGTTATTATTATTCATACAATTTTGACTGATATGTAAACAAAGTCCCGCAAAACTGTTTACACAGTTTGTCTGCAGGTTCTATTGATTATTTTACAGTAAGCTGTTAACATAAGGAAGATAATACGTATTTTTTGAGTTTTGTCTTCAAATATTTTTACTTGGTTCCCGTCGTATGTCCTCAGGCAAACTATTTAGTAAGTATGGTAATTGGTAACCTTATTTCAAAATTCAGTCTCCATAATAATTTTGTATATATTCTTTATTGCGCACAAAATTACATAAAAGTTGTTACAATACAATAGTTTACAAAGGTGAGCTTATCCCTTTATTTTGCCACTGGCCAAACTGCCAAGCGTTACGATTAAATAGCAAAAACCTCCTTTTGTAGAGGCGTAACCAGCAGTGGACTGATATAAAATAATTATAAATTATTGATAATGATTTATGGATAATTTACGTTGTTTTAAGGCATAAGACCGCGTCTAATTTGGCAACTTCATTTGCAACTATTATCTACCCACAGTAACGGTTATTTCGCGGATACTGGCAATGTTCCAAGTCCAAACACAAGTTCTGCTGTATCTGATGTAATCTTCCTTTACAACATTAAGTGGTTGTTAGCGAATTTGAACAGCATCATTAAAACAACATGAGCGTGTATTTCTAAGGAGTTTTCGGTGTAAGCTTCTTACGGCTTTATAAGGTTTGTGGGGAAATGGTGTTCTTGTGCATAAGACTTGAGAAACATTGCGACAAGCTTCTCAGCGAATGCGATTTGGGTCAAACGGAATGTTATTTCTGCTGCTTTTCCTGTCTTCTTGATCAGGTTTTTCTGCAATTTATCATAAAAACTTATAATTCCTTCTGTATTTCTTCCAAATATTACATAGGATATTTTTTATGATGGTTTCCACTTTCTATTAAACAATTACAGCTAATAAGTCCATGAATGTCTGAAGCAATACTTGGAGGGATAAAATATTGTGACGGGCAAAATCGCCTCCTGGGCCTTATTAATTTGCCGAAATAAATCTGTATTTTACTTAAAATCAAATGCTTTAAAAATTTACTCATAATGAGATCAGAACAATGTATGTGATAGCAACATTAATTTATTTATTTGTGATTTAATTACTCTAAAATGTATCTAGATGAAATCTGGCATGAAGGTGTACACAGGAATAGAGCGCAGACTAATTATTCCGGAAATAAGCGGTTCCCGTAAGATGGTCTCCAAATCTTAAAACAACGCGATAGAAGTCGCGGGTAACAGCCCGTTTATTATTATAAATTTAAGACTACGACGGAGTTTTATGCAGTCTGTACCCAATTATGGGTAGAAACCTAAATAAATAAGGTTTTACAGGAAATAGCTAGTTAAAAATAGTTACGCTCCCTCAGAGCCCTTCTAAGTAAACTTGGCACCTCCTTATGAATGTCTAAATTTTCAAAGAGCGCAACGGAGTTTCTGACGACAAACTGGTTATTAAGTAATGCTTTTCGCTGAACTCCGGCAATTAGAAACATAAACTAAGTTATGTCACAACAACTTAGTTTTAATGAAATGGAAGCTGAGAATTTTAATATCTTCCTGAGGTTTTATTATGATTTGAACATAAGAAATGATGCAACTTATTAACGTGCTTATTGATATTATTTAAAAATTAAGTAACTATCGAAATGTTTGTATTGTGTAAATCAGAAACAATGAAGATACCACAAATATCCAGAGGCAACATTGAGTTTTTACATTGTAACGAGGGCAGTTATATATATGTCACCGTAAAATTGTGAGATATGTCAGTTTACAAAATAACGCGTGAGATTATAAACTAACAGTGGGTTAGGTTAGGTTAGATTGTAATCCATCGACGTTCAATTATGAACTGATGAAGTTTACAATTTTACGGTGACTATATTCCTTAACTTTATAGTTATATATATATATATATATATATATATATATATATATATATATATATATATATATATATATATATTAATATTTTAGTCTTAAATGTCAGTTACGAGTTACGACAAAATTTTCATCGTGTAATTTTTTTTTCTTGAAACGAGATAAAGGTACCTACCTATCTTCTATTTTTATTAAATAAGTACTAATTATTAGAAAATCATTACATTTTAGGTAAATCTTTAGATCTATTGTTTTTTTAACCTATAATCCTTTTATAATAACTCGTTATTATCCTATTTAATTAGCAATTTGCCTCTTGAGGTCTAATTAGAAATTGCTCTTAACAAAATACCAGGCCCCTTGTATTGAGCCATTTGTAAATTAGCGGAATTGAGGCCTTAGTAAGCTAGTTCAATATTTAAACTATAAAAATAAAAGAATGTCGAAGATGAAGGTAAATCGCGCCTGAATAACTTTATCATTGTATTTATTACACTTCCAGGTTTATCCCACTAAACTCCAAAAATCGTTCCACTTTAACCCCAAGACGTTTTTTGGGAAGGATTATAAGTCATAATATTTATTTCCACTAAGCCCCAAGAGTGAGAAGTGTAGAGTCAACACAAATTTGAGATAAAATAATTTACTCAAAAACAATGCACTCGCCCTCGATGCAATGACACCCCGAGCACGGCCAACTACCTAGGTGCCTGTCTGTCTCTCCCAACCAATCAGATATATCTTAAATTTGCTACCAAAATACCAAGTATCACGACAGGTATAGAAAATGTTCACAGTTTTTATTAGCACTGAGTTGTATACAATATTAAGTTTGAGCCTGATTTTAAAACCGTAATAATTTAGATCATCAAAAAAAAAATATTATTTCTATTGAATTAAAACACGCTGAAGTGTATCCACAATAAGACGAGAACGTTAAAGTTCATAACTTTTAGGTATGTGCTTTACAATAAGTTTGGGCTTTTACAGATCCCTCTTATGAATTGGTGCCCCAAGCAATTGCTTAATATCTATGACTCGAGGCTAATCCAGTACACCTTACAAAGAACCTCTACAGCAAGACCCACGCTTATACATCTACGTAATAAAGTTAGTAGAAGGTACATTAATTCAGCTTTTACTTCAATATAAAGGAGTAAAAATACATTCAGGGATAAAAATAATTATCTATGCATCAAACATGACTAGAACATTATCGTAAAATCTCAAATAATATCCTCTTGTTGGGTTTAGTATACACCGTATACACTGATTTATTTAAAAAGCTTTTTCACACTTCCCGGGACACAAAACGCCTGTCGACGTGATAACAATAAAATTTCTATTGTGTCTAGCGTTGTGTCCTGGGATATGTTAAATTATTGAAACAGCTTTTGATATGTCACGATTGGGTTAACCATTGCTATAAATAATCTACATCACGAACCTTTAAAAGTACTGAACTGAACATTGTTGTCTCTTGACCATGCATCCAAAATTTTCTCTAGGAGAGCCGGTGTTTAACAATAATTGTGACGACACGCTTATTGTGGAGCCCACTGACGTCACACGGGGACCGGGAATCGATTATTGTTCTGGAATATTCCCGACCATGTGGTAATGATGATGATTCACGAATGATCACCAACAGCAAGTACTATAGCACGCCTTACCTTGGCAATCCGAACGAAAACGCAGAAGAAGTTCAGCAGCTGCTTAGTCACTTCCAGCACGGGTTGTTATCTACCACGAGTAGCTGGCTTTCTTTCACCTTGTTTATAACAGTATTATATCACAAAACTCACAAATTAGTCGCAGAGTGACGTTACACGATTTTTTAACTTGTCTCGCGTCCACGGAGCCAATGAATTGGTAGGCGCGTATGCTCAAAATGGAGCCTTGCTATTGGCTAAGCCGCTTGACACATCATCTAAGACAAAGGGCGGGAATATTCAAATTACGTATTTACGATTAGTAAACAATAATCATCATTATTATCATGACGATTTTCACAAGCTACTATTATATTTAAAAACCTGTGAGAATTTTTTCAAGTGTTACTAAAACAACCGATCACTTATTTATGTCCCGTATCCATGCAAAAATACATTTAGATAAAGAGATAAGATAAGATAAGATAACATTTATTTCCAAGAATATGTTTACAAAATGGTTACAAATTCAGGTATCAGTTCCGCATATTCTGCCGTTGTTTGTAGGAGTCGAAATAATAACAAATAACATTGAATTTCAATTAATGATACAGAATTACATTTATGTATTTACAATTAAAATGATACATATTTCCAAAATTTCTAATCATAATATTATTACTAGGGTATGCATGCTATTATTATAACATACTACCTATACAATGTCAACATTTATCCCTCTTGAGTCGTCAATTAACAGTCAAACATGGATTCTTCTATTTTAAGGTTTAAAAATTCATTAATTGAGTAGAAGCACTCTTTTAACAATCAGTTATTTAATTTGTATTTAAATATATGAAATGTCAATGATCTCACTCTATTAGGAAGCATATTATAAATTCTAATTGAAAATGCAATACACATTATTGGTGTATATTTTAAGTTTCTGCCTTGGTACATCTAATTTACATGTGTCTTTGCTATTAGACTTTCCAAGCACCGTGTCATTCAAAGGAAAATATGGGGATGTTTTCTAAGAAATACACATACGAGATGTATTTGCAAGGTAGAGGCAAAATTTTTAGGCGCTGAAATAATCATTCACTTTTATCACTGACATAACTTTAACATCATCAAAGATAGGTTATGCTTTTTTTTTAAACCGAAAAATGAGTCACTAACATAAAAATAGCAATATAATACCTATTAACATACGTTTTATTTCCGTTTGATTCCATCTCGTCGTTTCCGGAAAATATTTTTATGTTGTCATTTATCCCAAGAATGTAAGGAGGAACATTTTTATGTGCGAACATGGCACGTATGAGATGCTTACATATTGTAGAATGGAAATATATCATAATTCTGTAATAACCAAATTATCAAAGCTGATCATCGCATGACTATCCTTCAGGGATTCCACCATGGTGTTAGAGCTTCACAAGCTCTAAGGAGCTTAGGCTGCTGACGTGATTGCTTTTACAACATCTGCAACATCTGCCGTGATACAAAATGCACGACGTATCTAATATTTTTTGACAGTTAAACTGCTTCAGTATAGTTTGCTTGAGAATACTAGCTTTTTACCGACGGCTCTGCCTGCATGATCCACACGTTAGTGTTCAGTAATGGGATGCAAAATATTCTATGTCATTTCTCAAAGTCAAAGTTATCTTTGTACCAAATCTTGTAAAAACCGGTTGTGTAATTTAGGCGTGAAAGAGTAACATGCAGACAGACAGTTATTTCGCATGTATAATATAAGTAAGGATGATTGCAATTCGAATGTGTTCTAATTTCATGTATTGTTAAATATGACAAAAATCTTCTATCATCTTTGTAACTAAGTATGTACATAACGGACCATAATCATCCCCTGCAGGGCAAAGGCCTCTATCATTGAATTCAAATTACCAAAGCAATAATAGATACAGGCATAATAACGCTTCCCAAATGCGGGTTGGTGATCACAAACCCGATCAACTTTCGAAAATTCGAAACTTTTTGCTGTCCCAGATATTAGCCCGGTACTTACCGCTAGACCAACTGGGCGTCAAATCGTAAATCTTTCATCTTTGAAAATAATAATCATCATCACAGCCAGACGACTCAGGCTTCCCCTGACGATCTCCATTACCATAGATATCAGCTATCTCCACATCGCTCGGTCCCGCACCACCCTTCGCCAGAGTGTCTTTTCACCTGGTGGACCGATCGTTGTCTGATGCGCGTGCGTTATTTCATTTTTGTTTATTCCGACAATAGATTTCAATCATGTGATCTTAGCTTTAGTTTAAAAACGCTCGCATCCATATCAACCTTAATGCGTTTACGAACCGGCATACACCGCCGATTTTTTACTTTGGTGCCCTGAAAACGTTGAGTGGACGTAATAAAATTCGCTTTAATGGCCCATATCTGAGCATACAGGTAACCCAGGCCATAAAAGTTAAAAGGCACCATGTTGTGTTAAAAAATTGAGACCGAAATGTGCGTTTCATTTTGCCAATTTTACACACCCAAAAACAGACTGCCGCAGACTCCCAATTTGTACCTGATTGCGAGTTTTACTCGATTGAACTTAATCCATTTATAAAAGTGAATTGCATTGAACTTGTTTAGCAAAATTGACTCTAGATGGCGCTCCATCATCATTATTACCAGCCTATATCAATCAGTACTAACTTAAGGTATCTTTAAATGGAGGATTTTGCCATAATCACCACGTTTGGCAAGCGGGTTGGCAGTAGCAGATTGGCCAATGGTGAAAAAAGGCGCTGCTGCCCGTCTTCTTCTGGCAATACTCATTTAGTCGCCTCTTACCACACTCATAACAAGAAAGAGTGTGGTGCTTTTTTTGCTGACACCAAACGATACCAGTTCCATTACATCAGCGTTCCAGCTTCAGTTTTCAGCGTTCCATCAGGGTCATACTGATCTAACAAAACACGCAATAAACAATTATACGAATTGGGGATAATAGTCTTGACTTGATTATCCCTAATTCGTAAAGCCAACTGCGAGCTTCATCTGGAGGGAGGAAGCTTCTGCTCTTCTTTTTCTGACAGTGTGTAGTCGGCAATTATGACACTCTTAAGACAAGAAGAGGCGGTTCTATGTTGTATGTCAACTAAAAATGGCTCGTTATACCATGTCCTTCATAATCATTGTATTTGTTGCCTCAGGAAACTGATTTTTCGTTTAAGAACGTTCTAGCAAGAATATTTATCTCTTACTAATAGATACATAACTTTTTTTGTGTGTGTATTATAAAATTATTTTAGCACACTAATATTGGAGTGTATCATTTTTTGCATTAAAAGTCATATGTTTACATTCGTTATTAACTTAAAACATGGAATTAAAATTTTTAAATGTTTATTTATGTGATTTGATATTTAAGTTTTTCGCTCATGAATGAATTTTATAACATCATTGGAAATATATGTTTGTAAATATGTATAAACTAACGGATACAGAATAATATCACATTACCATCAATATGTAACGAATATCAATAATAATGCCCAACCAGTTGTGTGATTCGGCAGTTTCCTTCGGTTTGAACATCGCCATATTAAATCTCATTCATGTGAAATCGTTTTCCATTTATTGGCTTGATTTTGGCTTTGGCTAACGTGTTGTCAGTAGTGTTGGTAGACAGTCGACGAGTATCGATGAATTTTAAAATTTTAAATAAGATTAGTATAATGTGTTTTAAAAACAATGCTTATGTCAAACATTTATTTTTACAAGTATTGCACACAGATTATTGAATAAAAATATTTCGGAATCGTTTTAATTGTAACAAAAATAAAGATGTGATAGAAAAATTCGTAAAAAGAAATAAAAGCTTCTTATATGTGATGAAAGCTCTGATGACATCAACATGTAATCGGTCAAATATCAAAAATAATTACTTACTAACACATAATTAGACCATAAAGTTGTGCGGTCGTTAAGTGTTTGGGAAGGCTTTAGTTTAGATTTTATTGTCATTGCATTGCAGATAAAATCAATTTTTAAAGTTTTATTTTATTTCTAAAAATAGCATTACTTGCTAGAACAATTCTTGCATAAGAGTTTGAGTTTACTTTGCAAAGTTTAAGTCATTTTCAATGTGTTGCTTGAAAACCACAATATTTTCTGAGAAAAGTTATTTATAACCTTTACTATGTTAGCGCGTTTGCCGTTCACATTATTGCTTGCAAATCACAACATGAGGAAAATAATGTCTAGATGATTGAAAAAATTGATGTCATGGTCGACAGATTTTCAGCAGCCCTACGTACTGTATTCTCTTTTAAAGCGTGTATCTGGCTAATCTGGGATTTGAAGCGTTATAGTAGTGCTTTAAAAGAAAATGTTTGCGTCTAATACAATCATGTTAAACTGTTTTGCAACACGGCCATCTGGCTGCGTGTTTTTTAAGTAGGTAATTTGCGCTAAAAACGAAAATATCTTTTATTTTACCAAGGCCTAGCCCATTTTTGCTTGTTTTTTTGACAGCGTCTAGTGAGATTAATCAAACACCTTGAATTTCGAAATCATTTAGATTTCCTATTTAGGATTTTGCTATGTTTTCAAGAAGCAATGGCCTGGATTTAGGTCTTTAAACCGAGTTTATTTTTTCAACTGATGAAAAAATAGAGAAGGTTGACGACTTGACGCATATTTAAAAGAAGCTAAGATAATTTTGCTAACAACGCTATTAAATTTTTTGGACCACCAACCCACTAGCTAAATCGACGGTATGGTGAAGGTCGCGGGAAGCTCCTCTAATAAGAGTATACATAAACCTCTAAGCATCTGCTTAAAAGATGTAGTATTAATATTGTTTGGCTAAGAGAGTGAGAAAAAGAACAATGAATGACAGTACTTTATCCACAATAGAAATATTGTATGCCTATATCGTATCCACGAAAGCATTAAAAAGAAAATAATAATTATTCCACATTACTTTTTAAATCGATCCGCTATTTCGCTAAGTCTGTTTTCAGCATTCCAATTTTGGAACGTATTGTAAAATTGTTATCACAAAAACATTTTTTAGGGCAGTGATGTAATTAAATACGTCAATTCAGAAATGCTATCGACATTCTGAGAAAATGTCCTGAGCACTTTACGAAATCATTACAATAAGTTAACTTTGAAATTCTAACACAACCGTCAGTCAATATGTCAATTTGTGTAATTTCTGATTATAATATATTATGCAAAATTATTATCGGTTTTTCGTAATATCTCTAATCTACCGTGACGTGGTAAAATTTGATATCCAAAGTGTAATTACAATATTATTTTTATCATAAAATAATACAGAATCGTAAAAACACAGTTATACATGTTTGGAGTCCTTATACAATTAACAAATAGTATCGTTACATTTTTTGTTCTTAAATAAACAATGCTGCAGCTAAGCGATTATCATACAATTCATCCGATACACAATATTTATTAGACATAATTTTATATCAGTATATAAACTTGAAAAATTATGTCTCAGGTGGGACTCGAACCCGCATCTCCTCGCATGCCGGGCGGGCGCTATACCATTAAGCCACCGAGACCCTGCGACTCAGCGCGAATTTTTCAAGCATATTCTTTTCGCTGTAAGCCAGCGTCGTCTCATCAAATGTTAGGAGTTTGCACCCTTAACACCCGAAAGAAACATCTTTGCAGATGTTTGACAGACAGTTAAGATGAAACAGCTATTTATATACTCGTACTTTAAATTTAATTCGCGCTGAGTCGCAGGGTCTCGGTGGCTTAATGGTATAGCGCCCGCCCGGCATGCGAGGAGATGCGGGTTCGAGTCCCGCCTGAGACATAATTTTTCAAGTTTATATACTGATATTATAATTGCAATTTAATTGCTAAAAATATCAAATAAAGTATACATAATTTTATTTTATTTTTATCACGTTGACTGTTGTTTAGTTACCCGGAAACTACTCAAAATAACTTCTACCATCATTTTACTAATACCCAAATATTACAGTTTCCAGTACAATATTGTATCATAAAATTACTATTCTTTACGTAAACGTCTTCTGACACTTTTTCTCTCCAGTACGAGTACTTTACAAAAGTTCAAAGGCTTTCTGCTACAGATGTCATTTTGTCAAAAATAGATTATTGTATCAATATAGAAGTAATTAAAGTATCGTAATAAAACTTATCTATGGTTTTCTAAGACTAATAACTTTCAACCGCGGAACAACACCTTTTTAATCGAGAACAATAATGGGAAACTACGCCATTAATAGAAAAACGAACCGATTGTTTCCAAGAAACTTACTCATAGCTGCTTTCATTTGTTACAGGAATTCCAACAACCGATTGTAGACGAAACCCAATCGAAATTAACAAAACAGACGGTGATGAAGTTTGAATTGAAAAAATGGACCGTACCCAGAAAATTCAAGGAAGATGTCACAGAAGATCCGAATGGAGGTTCCAATGGAGAAATATTATAGCTATTTTGTATATATCATCACTTACCGCACACGTAAACTGTCAAACAAGTCATGAAAGCTTAACCAAAACAGTTAAAATAGACAAAGTAGATACTAATAACTGCCATAGCTGTCACAGTAGAAGTAAAGATAACGTAAATGTAGAGAATGTAATTAATAATAATAATGTTAGTGCACACGAAGAGACAAATGATGCAGTAGACGATGTTATAGAAATTATTGGAACTATGACAAAAAGGTACATTCTTGTAAATATGACTGAAACGCAACTCGAAAATGAAGTTGAAAATATTTTAAATAAGGCGTTAAGTAAAGATAAATACGAAATTGTCGATGGAGTGGAAATCAAATCTATTAAGGAGGGCGTAGATAGCAAAATAGAACCTAAAAGCGATGAAGGAAGAGCACTGTTTAGCAAATTCACCTACGAATATAGATTGTTCCAGAAATTCAAGAATTTTGTAGATACTCATGTTCTTTCCATCAATATACCTAAAGCTGCAAAATTAATGGGATTCAGATGTAAGTATGATAATGTGCATATATTATTAACGTAGGCTAGTTGCTTCTTCGTAAAACATAGGCTCTAAAAACACTAATTTTCTAGTCTCAGCAAAAAAAACATTGTCCAACAATGTTTTACATTACCCATAAAAATCCACATATGTATAGACAACGGCAGGTCAACCTACCCAAAAAGTTAGAGGTCATTGAATTGTTTTTTAACTTTATGTCCAACAAGTAGAGATCCATATCAATTGAGAAAATTTGATGTCTTGTGGTAGGTTTACGTGCCGTCTGTACATAAACCGCTATCCAAACAATTTTCATCGAAAAGGAATACTTTTCAAAACTGCTATGCGAGAAAAAAATGTGTGTTTAATACTTGTTTTAGCAGCTCTATAAATTATTTAGTTAACACGTCCTTGAAAATATTAATTTCAAGTGTCGAAATGTAATAATTACCTATCTATTTCATTATCTCAACAACACGTATCTTCCTGTGTTCAATTAATCTACATCGTCGAATACGATTCGAAAATTAATCGACGTTGTCTGCAAGAGATTGCTCCCACATTGTTAAGTAATTGCTAATTTGCCGTACAATAATGGTTAATTAAGCGATGTAAAATTTTAACGAATTATTGGGAGTCATATAATATTTATAAAGACTAACTATTTGCCCGTGGTTCTGACCGCGTGAACCACACATTATTTCGCACGAGCGGAATCCTGGGGTCCAGCAAGTGTCCAGCCAATTGCAGGATACAAAGCTGAAAACTCAAGCTGATCTTTCTGTTTACCTTTCATTAGTCAGTTCTGTAGTTTTAACCTGAAAGCGTAACAAACAGACAGACAGAGTAACCATCGCAATTATAATATGAGCAAAGAAACCAAAGTAGGTATCTATTTTAGATTTTTGTTTCAAAATAACTATACTTAGTAAAAAGATTATAGAGTAGTATTGTACAATCACTACGCTTTGCCAGTTTTTGGTGTTCTGTTTATCAAAATAGTTTAAAACGTCCCTATTATTTGTATAGTCTTTTGTTTTATTTGTATTTTTTCTTCAGTATTTCAATTTGTTTGTCACAAAGTCAAAGTTAACTCTAGAACAAATCGATTCAAAGGATGTAATTACATTTCTATAAAGTAATACGAAAACAAAAAAATACGTTATTTTCACAAAATTGTGTAAATCCGTCGTGGTAGCACCCATAAATATTTAGCACAAGAATGAGACCCATATTTACCATTTACAATTTCACAGGGAGATTTTATCTAACTTGCCGTCTCGTCTGTTTGACTGATCCGTTTTTACTGATTGTATAAAGTTATGATAAATAAATAATTTGTTTATTTATTTTACAAACTTGATCTGAGAGAAGGCTTACGATGTTATATAAAATAAATGATCCAAGATAAGTGAGAACATTGAGCCTGAAACTGAAGCTACTTATAAAAGCTTTAGATTTACAAGTTCTGTGATGTTACTAACCGAAGTTAGAAACGAGTTTTTGGAGAAAACCTTTAAAAAACACCAATAACGCCCTTGAATCATGTAATATAAACTCATAAAAAGCAATAGAAATTCCTATTATCGCAAAATAATATGACGTAAACATTTTTTGTATTAATCCTAGTACATTGATGGCTGTGACCTCAATTTTGCTTGACTTCAATACCTATATAAGAAGAAAGGTACTCGTATTTAAAAATTAAATTATAGCAAATATGTATAAAACTCCGAACGGGAGTTGGTAAACTATACTCTATCTAAACACTCGACTCTATTTCAATCCATGAATGTCTATGTTCAAATTCATTTAGTGTCATCAAATTCCATGAAATAATGAATATAACTTATATGAATATAAAATATGAATACTAATTACATGACGTTCAATAGTGCCAAATAGCAAGATATCAATTCAAATCTCGATGTTGAACTAAATCTACAGATGCAACACATTTTTGAATTGTTATGTTGATTGATTTAACTTGGTAGAAATTAAAGGCAAACTCTATGCAGACAAAATCGCAGGCAGCGGCTAGTTAAACTAATATGATTCATATTGAAAGATTTGTAAATGTGTCATTTGTGCTTTCAGCTTTTGGCCTCAACAAGTTCTTCGTGCCCTTGCTGATCGGCGGTCAAGTCCTCCTAAAGTCAATCTTATTTGCGATGTTCTTGCCCAGCATATTGGGCAGTTTTGGGAAGATATTGGGGAAAGGTGAGTAAATTGCTCAGCTTACAAAACCATATTTTTGTCTCTATCTGGATACTATAAGAATATGGGATCAACTCCAACATGAAGCAGTGAAAATCAAACCATGTCATAAAAATTTCAATGTCATAATTTAAAAATATACCTACTAACTTAGAATGAAAGAAAAGTAACGGCCTATAATCATCCCACTACAGGGCAAAGGCCTCCATCATTGCATTCAAGTTACCACAGGAATGATGGGTGCTAGCATAATCGCCACGCTTGCCAAATGCGGGTTGGTTATCACAAACCGGAGCAATGCTCAAAAATTGCAGCCTGGTGCTTAAATCATAACAAATAATTCTCCGAATATGTTTGCAGGAATCTCCCAACTCTCGGCCACTTCGAGCCAAGCCAGCTACCCGCCGGCGCCTGCAGATGACCAGGCAGGGTACGCAAATGATAACAAGGACTTTATGGGTTACGAGACCAGCCCTACGGGATCTTACGCATACCCCAACGACGGGTTCTACGGAAACATGGAGCCTGATGCCAACGACCTCTCGAATGTTGATATGTCGAGGTTGGTAATATGTAGTTAAATGGTTACTTTTGCTAATGCGTAGAGAGGGTAGGTCAGTGATCGGAGTTCGACTATTAGAACAGTATAAGGGCCCCGACTACGTCCGCTTAGAATTCGGTGATATCGCGCTTCTTGTTATGACGCATTACCTAACTGTCAGATCGCCTCTGCTAATGAAAGGACGCTTTAGGCTGACTGCCTTTCGCACTCGCCTAATCTGCTCGGTGAAGCTGGGGTAGCCTTCTGCAAATAGAGTAGGTCTGTTCAAAAAATATATGTTAAAAAACACGTTACTAGTTGCATGGCGCTACCGATTATACCGCGATTCCAGTTATTTTACTCTACTTAGAAATCCACTTTAAATCCTAGCAGCTATCTTTACTCGTATATTAATACTCCCACAAACTTCTACTCACATCACCACATGGGAACATTTCTTACCGTGGGCAAAAGAAGACGAGATAAAAGCTAGCCTTTACCCTTATCCGGACCATAAATTGGTTATATACCTAACTTCTTTTACGTCCATCAGAATAATAATTAATTTTGCTTACAAATATCTACACCTTTTTAAAATGAAGACATAATTTTCCAGAATTTAAAGTATCCTATATCATTTTTAAGGCTACAAACTATCGTTGTAGTACATCCAGAGAATGCTTCCTATGAACAAACTGAAACTTGTAAACAAGTTTAGAAGTGCAGCTTTAAACAACTTTTAACTCAATCAGTGCCAATTGCAGTTCGCTAAAGTAGAATATTCAATGCAAACTTGCAAATTTAGATAGCACTTTGTACAAATGATTTGTCGTAAGTGGAGCAAGGTTAGACCAATGTTAATGTTCATCCTTAAAACTTCAGAAGGGTAATTCGAATAACACAGTTTGGAGTAATAATCACAATTGGGAAGTCAGATCAACTCGCTGCGACACCAAAAGTTGTTAGATGTACTACCTAACTTACAAAGTCTGTAAGATGGTTCAGAACAATAAATAATAGTATAGATTATGCTATTTGGAGTAGTTGAAAAAAACTCAGCGTTTGCTTTTTTTTTTATATAAATAAATAAAATAAATAAATAAATAAATATTTAGGACATGCCTCACTGGGCCACACAGAGCCATCTAGTCCCAAATTAAGCTACTATTAAGTACCCTGTCGTATGGGGTACTAGACAACCGATAAACTTACTTATATACTTTTTTTTTTGTAAATTCATACTTATAATATATAGAAAACACCCAGACCAGTACAAATAGACATGTTCATGCACACAAATATTTGTACTGTGCGGGGATCGAACCCACGACCCATGGCTCAGAAGCAGCGTTAACTACCGCTGATCCAAATGGTCGTCGAAATAATGGGCTTGCTCTTGACTACACACTTAACTATATGGTTAAGAAGAAGCCTAAGATGGAGCGAGCTTACCCAGAGGTACTGGTTCTTCCACTCACCAGCAGAACAAAGAAAAACTGTTTGGCGCTGGACTCCGGCAGGAGGGTGGTATCATCCAGGCGACCTCTTACGAAGCCTACCACTGCAGAGAGATCTGTTAGTCGTCATCATTGGTTAAAAAACCAAAGATGCCGTTGCCCAGGGTGGACCACTAGGAGGTAAATCCCACCACCCCAAAATTCATATTGCTCTAGCAATAGTTCAAATTCGGTAACTTAAAAGACTTATATTGATTGCCCAGGAACTTCAGACGGTGGTGGAATTAAACCAAAATCATGCAGAAATCTTCAAACTCATACAGAATCGTTAGTAGGAAATACATGACCTTCCCCTAAAATAAAACATTTATTGAGTAATGTCTTGAGCTCTGAGTGATTCGATAATGGAACAATTTTCGTATTTTCAATGAAACACAGTCATGCTACAGTGTATATATGCATCAGTAATCTTGCAATGTTATTAACGAGACGTGTTTTAGTAACTTTATTTACATTTTTTAAAGTAAATTTGTTTTTTTAATAATTTAGACTTAGCCTTAGCCTCAGATAGTTAGGCCATTCATTTAATATTTAGCTAATCAGGTAACTTTTTTTCCATTCGAACTTCCATCATTACTATTTCGTTATAATATTCGTTATAAATTCAATATTTTAAATACAAAAAAAAATAATGTCCTTTTTTTATTTGTTTTCTGTGTTTAGACGCTTACAACAGTGCCGGTATATTAAAAAATCATAGTAAAAGGCAGCATTCTCGAAACACTCAACTCTTATAATCTGAGTACAATATATTAATTTTCCTAGGTAATAGAAATTAGTACCTCGAAATTTAATTTTTAAATTTCGTATTTACAAAGACATAAATCACTTTCTAAGTACATTTTTGTATTATAATCATTCCTAGTCCAGTAGATTGATCTTTTTCTTGTATTTGAAAAAGAGGACAAAATAAAGTACAGAAAACTTACCCAACAAGCCTCTTTAACCGATTTAATACATTCATTCTATTCGTTAGGGTCCAACATGTATTGAAAAAGTTTAACGTTTATCGGTCTTTTAATAAGGTATACTGCACCTTTCCTCATTGGGATGATACCTTCAAATATCAATACAGCCAATCGTCAGGATCTGTCCAATTTATCATTCAATATTCCTTTTATTTTACGAAATATTCTGCGTCATAATTTCCTGTATTTTATTCAGTAATGATAAAAATGGCTTTATGGCCTTTCCGTGTTATAATCCCTCAACCCCCAGGAGGCACTCGGGTGCCACGATAACAATTGATTTCAATTGTGTCTGGAATAACTCACGATCGAGGGATTAAGGACGATTTAACCTTTCGTAATTTGATATAGTATCTACAAACCTTCAATATAAACAAGCTTTCCGCTTTGAACCATTTAAAAAGTTTTAACTTTTGTTGGATTGTTTCACATACCTATAAAGCTACAATATTTTGAGCACTCGCATCGCAGACTACGTAACGTTACACGTAGCTTTAATTAATCGTTTCACAACGTTGGTATACTAGAAACCTATTTTATTCGACTGTATCTGTTTCATTTCAAATAACTAGTTGGTAGGGAATCGTGACAAAATACTTAACAACTACGTGACAATAACTTGTGAGTGCGCCGCGGGCTTAAAAGATTTGAAACCACAGGTTATTTATTTAAGGTGTAACGAGATTTTTCGCGAACATACCTTATTTTACCTTAAATAACTATGCAACGCGGTAGGTTAAAAGTAATTATTTAAGTAGGTGTTTTTTTAGCTAATTCATAGCTTCTATCGCGGGCTTTGAGAGTGGAGACCGAATCCTGAAATTCCGTAACGAAAATAACCTAACATCCCCCCCTCCGACCGGCACACCGATACTTTTTAGTTTTATAATTGCATAAGTTGATAATAAATGCCATGCAATAGCTTTACCGCGGCAGTCTCCGAGTGCCACACGTCTTTTTTTAGTAGTTGTACGGATCCCACTCTGAGGCACGAAGTTCCATATAGTCCTTCGAGGCTTCAGGTATGCGTAAAGCATTTATAAAGGGAGAAAAACCCGTCCAATCAACATATTAAAAGACGATTAAAGATAGAAGGCAATATCTTTCAAACGAAAACGAATAATAAATCTAGAAGTAAAACATTTAAAAAAACCGTTCAATTTATTGTCAAAGATATTACATTAACTATACCCTTTATGGCGGCAATTTTTTTTTTTTAATTTAAACCTGTCGAGACGGTACATACATTTTCTTTTTGAAATGTAAACCTTATCCAAAAAAACTATCAAAATTGGTCAACCTGGTAAAGAGTTATGCTTGATCATACAAAAAAAAATGCTTTGTGTGAACTCTCAGTAACGGCCATTTTTAATTAATCATATTTTTTTATCTTGGTCATATTTCAGGTACGGTGCGGGGGGACAAAAAATGTCGTATCTACCCACGAAGGATGGTTATTACAAAGGTCAGATGGCGTCTGCTAATAATTACAAAGTGAGTATTAAGTATGATAAATATTAATGGGTTTAGTGCCTAAAATTAAATTATTAAAAAAGGAATAACGAAACAAGTCATATTAACTACCTAATTTAAGACTACGGTAACATTAATTTTATGTTTAATATAGAGACAGCATTTTTTATTGTTTGTTTGGTATTAAACCTATTTTTTTTGGCAAGTGACTACAATTTCGAGTCGTCGCTTTGCGATCGTAATTCATTCC